>KB671781.1:75536-88604 GCA_000349105.1 Anopheles epiroticus | reverse complement strand
CAACCCCCGTTGCATCCCTAAACCATCCATCGCGACTCTCTCAAACCCGTCGACGGTTTGCGTTTCATTGCGTTAAATTGTGTGTGCCGCTAATTGAAAACACTTTACCGACAAACGAGCTCATGTGTGCGACATAGACACACACATACACACATACACTTACTCGCATACATGCTCATGTGTAAAAGATGATTTATTTAGGGAAGAACGCAAACAACCACACAACACAGCGGTCAGCAGAAAAGACTTGAGAAAGCATGAACCGAACCGCGGTTACCGGGCTGTGTCTGGAAGATCGGCCGGGATAACTGCGCCGGTAGATCTGCTCGAGTTAATGCGGGCTGTGACCCGTTCGAATGGACGGGCGAGGCGCGTTTTCCAATTGAACTCACCCTTACTATTCCGTACGCCATTTTCTGCCGTTCCCAAGTCCCCCTCCTCCGCCCCCTTCTAGAAAGACGCAGGGGGCACGTTTTAATGGACAGTAAACCGACAAATTAGTAAAGTGCGGTAAAGGGTCGATATAGGGGGAATAAGGGTCAGCTGGAGAGTTTAGAATTTAACAACGTTAGCTCTCGGTGGAGGTTTGTTTTTCGCTTTGACAAACTGGTCTTGAAAATATTTAGCAATTTATTCTAAATGAAACCAAGCCTTAATCCATTTGAAGTAAGTGTTCAACAAAACAGAAAACGAAAATATTACTGTCCTTTCTTATTAACGCTAGACCAACCGGGCTTATAACTTTGACTGGAAACGTTTAACATTAAATAAGAATTTTATTAATTATTTGACAATATTTAAGGGAAAGGTAACATTGTCTTTACTGCAAACTTCTGTTGTTATTTTGTCTTTACCGCGATTGTAATTTTGTAAAATAACTTTTTGAAATGTTTTGCGTACTAAATATCATCCGTAATTATTAAACCGTTAATCCGTTAATCAGGGATAAAATGAATTAAAGAAAACTTCAAACAGTAAAGTTCTCTTGGATTTTGCTTATGATTGCCAGTTTCGATGAGGATGGTGAAAATTTATGATAATTATTGTTTGATCAATGAGTTGCAACCATACATATGCGAGGGTAGTCGAATTATAGAAATTTATATTTTACCTTAAAATTCTCTAGCTAGTCATTTCCACTGGTTTGACTTAACTTTCTACAAGGTTTATTCTGTAGCGGCAAAGCTGAAGGTAATGCTCATATTTTGTTTCATCTTAGCTTCGAACTCCTAAGGCATTAAAATAGGCAAAATTTTAAATAAACAGTAATTATGTACTGAAAAGTACACCTCCAGATTAAACTGTTGAACCATTGATGGAAGAGAAAAGGTTGTATTCACCTCGCTTGAAATGTAATTTTTATTTATTTGCATTTCAACATTTCATTTCAACATTTTCATTTTTTTTATTTGCAATTCAACTGGATTTTTATAAATATACTCTTACAAGAGCAAGCATTCCTCTCAATGCTGTGTTTAGTTACGATGTTGCACTGAACATCGGCTTATTTCCGTATCGAAAAAGCTGTGAAATTTTAACTAAAATATTGTTGGAAGAAATCAACTTATGGAACTCTTATGGCGCTTTCGGGAACGCGCGAAGCGGAGAAACGCTTTGTCTAATCGAGAAACACACTGTTTTGTTTTTACGCTGGCATGCATTTCTCTTTCGCCCCCACACCCCTTTTTTTCCTTTACGCCACAGGGGAAAAAAAAACATATGTTGAGTAATTTTATTTTCTTAACGACATTCCAAAACAACAGCCAGCAACAACACTCCCATCCTCATCCATTCATCGTGATTACTAGCGCCACGCAGCGTATCTCGAAACCCTGCCCTACGCATATGCACCCCCGAAAAACAGCGAACACAGTTGAACTTACACTTTACGCCATTGCACTTGTTTGTCCGTTATTTTTCCCTTTTTCTTTCCATTTTGGCCATTTGGTGTACGCATTCCACCCCACTCGGCAGAGAGGCGCGTCACTTTCTCTTCCGTACGTTCCGGAAGTAATGGCGTATAGAGAAAATAAAAAAACACAAACCACGCTCCAACTCGGCGTTTCGGGGCCTTTTTTTACGGGCTTGCTTTTGGGCAGCATGATGCGGTCAACCAACATTTGGAACGTTCGAATTGTATTCCTACCCTGCTCGTTAACGATGCACTTCCCCCGTGGTATTTGGAATTTAGCGTGGAGAGCGGACGAATGAGGGAGAATGGGGTGATCGCTGTTTCGGGGGGGGTTTTTTTTTGCTACAAATGCAACCATCACCATCTATCTGTCTTTTCCCATTGTCCGTTGCGAGACGACCGTTCAGCGAAGCAGATGATGTTATGGTTTATTTTTAAACATAAACTTTCATGTAGCATTTCTAGCTGTACGGTCCTTCCATAGCGAGCCATGACGAGCTGAGAGAAAATAACAATACAGAAGGAAAAAAACATAGATATACACACATGCACAAACGATCAGTTAAAGTTGAGTCAGTGATGTCCCCGTATGCTACTGCTCTGATTACGAAACGAGCCGAAACACAGTTGCTAATGCACGGTGTGCCTTTGGCGGGATGAAATTGAAGGAAATAACTTTGTGATAAAATGGTTCCAAAAATGGAATTTAAATGTTGAGGGTTAAAGTGAGGAAACATCCAACTGTAACCGCCATATGTGTTGTGGCTGGAGAATAATCTTAACCTCGCAAGGTGATCTTAATTCTAGAGAGTTACGAGATAATATTGATAAGAGGTAAAGTCCAAAAAAATATGTTTGTTGCTTTTTTTAATTATAATTTTAATGGAAATTAAAGTAGATTATAGAATACAAATAAAAATATGTTTTATCTTGTTTATCAAGATACTAACTTGATTGTGTGAATAAAAATTGTAAAATAAACCCTTCCTTCTTCTTCTTCTGTTCTTTCTATTATAAAAAAAAACAAAAAAAATGGAAAAGGTTCTAATATTCTAGCACATTTTTTTGGTATTTGGAAACCATATAAAGCAATGAAAAAATAGCACAAATAAAAAAAAACTTGTATACATTTCAAAGAAATATTAACGATCAGAAAAAATCCTTTTAAACGCATTTTCATATATGATCATTGATTAATAAAAACAAAAATTTCTCATGTACCAATTTTATACCAAAATTTGCCGGAAACTGCCCACTGTTACCTCACCGAACCGCTGAAGGGATTTGCTCTGCTGCTGCTTCCTATTGCGGTTGTTGCTGCTGTTGTGTATTTAAACCGTACTGATGGGAAAATAAATAAATAAATAAATTGTTGACGCACCCTGCAAGCGTATGTGCATCAATTGGTGGAGTTAGCGTTCGCCATACTTTCTTCCTTTTCCTTACTTTTCCGCTCGTCAAGATTTGAGTGTCACCGTGTGGATGTAGTTGATACGCTCTTCAGAATCACTCCAGTACACTTGTCCAATTCTTTGCCTTGCTTTTGTTGGGCTGGATGGGATGGGCGCTTTTTTTGGAGCCTTACCATAACTACCAAACGTGAAATTAATCACAAAAGCGTTGAGTGAAATTTGTATGCCGATTGTTACTGCTGCACTCGTACCCTTTAGGTGGTAGGCTACGCCTTGGTTGAGACAGTTTAGATTTTCCTCAGACACTGTAACTGGGGGTGGATTTGTCCTCTTTGCAGTATATATTACACTTACTTTAGTTGACCCGCCCTTACCGGTCTGTAAGACATCACCTGTCACCCAATCCGTCTCCAGGAAACTCGGTACATGGCTGCATTCCTCGACCTCCCCCCGGAACAGTCAACGAATATCCTATACAATATGTTATATTTTTTCTGCTAGGCTATGTTTAAAACATTTTTATGTATAATTTTAATTTCACCAATCGTCTTCTTTCTTTGACTTACTACTGAACTGGAATCATTTATTGTGGTTTCAGTTACTTTTCTTTCCACCGCTCCATCATTGCTACTAATGATTTTCCACACTTCCACTACGCGCACACTTTTCTCGTGGGCATTCACTTACCGTTGACAGAGTGTTGATGTTTTTCACTTTTCACACCGCGCAAAGCATTCATTTTGCAGTCACCGCAAGCAGTCCCTCCTGTGCCGATCCCTCCCGATCCCGGCTGGACTATGTGTGTGCCAGGTTAATTGGAGGCTGGAAAACTGGCTGTAAGTTTCTCTCTTCTCCTTTCTCGCCTCGAACGGCCGGGGAGTGTGGTACGTTTAATTTCGTTTTGTGAAGATTTGGTTCTCCCCCCCCCCCCTTCTGCTCCCCTATTTAACCCACCCGCACTGAAGAAAGAAGTGGCTGTTATATTTAGTGAGGTACACACTGGGGGTGCGCCTGCAAAAGTGCATAATGCCAGTAATTGGCAAGTGGCAGAAAAAGGCTACACTTTGCGCCATTACTTTTCTTCGGCCAGCGACCGAAGCGACTAAAGGCCAAGCTTTTTCCCCGTGCTTAGACATTTGATGGGCAGGGGAGAGGGGGTGTCGCTGATGAGTTCGATCGTTTCGATCTGAGGGCGTCGATTTGCGGACGAAAGTAGAGGTGTAAAAGTGTCGGCAGCGCACCTTGTACTAGTGCAAAACAAAAAAAAACTATAGAAATGAATGAAAGACTGCCAACGAACGGGCAGTGCGTAAAAACATATTTCCCTCCAAGAAAGGGAGACAGTAAGGAGGTAAAACGGTGGCCCCTTTTGTGGCTTACCGACTGGAGATTATTATGCTGCACGCGGTAATGAGCTTGCAGATTTTTCTTCACCCGGGCTCCCTGTGTTAATGTTCGCTTTCTCGCACCGCATCGACACGAACGCGATTGCAATCGCGTACGGGCAGCAATTTGCACCTTCCGAACGCTTCCGGTGTCGGATGATGAGGGTTACCTTCCTACTTTTCCTTTCTGTGCACGGGTACGAGCAACGCCGTTCGCTTTATAATTTCTATTTGCTCGGTTAGTAAAAACATTGCAGCGAACTGCAAGCGTCACTCGAGATCAACGTAAAACGATATATCTTACCGGTCGGGCGAGAAGCACCAACACCTACGCATTGCCTCCATACTTTAATACGATGTATCTTCGGTTGTGGACTGGAGAGGATTTGTTAGTAGGCGGAACAGTGAGGTTAACGCAATCGATTGGCTATCGGAAGATACAGATCACATTTTAACGAGGGAATTGTTGTGTACGTTGATGGTGCAGCTGATATGATGGAGGGAACGCTCCGAAGTGGTAAGGTACCGGTGTGGGTTAGAACCTAGCCAAAACTCGAAAAAATTTCAACCTCGTAAAAATGTTTTCTCCTTGCTCTTCTCATTTGCTGCGATTGTTCTTGATTGACTTTAGAAAAATTGACATCAAATGTTTGCTTTAAAGTTAGTTAACAAATTTTGGCAGTACTTTAAAAATTTAATCTCTAAGACATCAACTGCAATTGACTTCCAGTATTCTAGTTTTGCCTCTAAACTTTGAAACACTTAACAAAATTGATTGGTTGATATATCGGGCTTCGATAATATTATTAGTAATTTTAAAGTCTCATTTAGAGCGTTTAATGGCAAAAGTTGATGACGTTAATTGTTGAGCGCTTTGAAATCGTATCTGCAGACCAAATTTGAACGAGCCACGGCTGCAAATAGCTGCTTGCATACGAAACATAAAACAGCATTAATTATTCTATGTTATTTTTACACACAAAGATCTTCGTCTTGGCTCGGAAGCTACAAACTTGAAGAGGTTACCACCGCACGGGAGGAACTATAAATGTGTGTTTATACATTCCAACTCATAATGTTCAAAGCTTCTGTCAAGAGGTTTAGATGGTATCACCATCTCCCTCCCCCTCAAACCTTCCTTCCCTCTCGCGCTCGTAAAAGCGAAATGTGCGGCATATGGTTCCGGCTGGCAAAATTCTAAACACACATGCCCCGTCATGCAATCTCCCGTGCCGAAACACAGCGCGCTAATGTTTATTTCATACACACCGTGCTGGAACGGGTGAATTCGTTTTTTTTTTCTAGCATGTTTAAACATCATCGTTTCACTGGCCCACTCCCTCTCCCTTCGCTACGATGATGTTCTCATGTTCTAATTCGATCAAGCTTTTTCCCTGTTTTTGCGTCGGCGAAGAGTAAAAGAAAAACCGAACCAACCAATTCGCGCAACAAACAAAGGTTGACGAACTGCAATTATACTCAGGAGACACCTCCACCCCCCCCGAAGGGGTGGGGGGTGCATGTCAGTGGGGGGCACAACACTCCTCTCATGCGTATGTGTCCAATTTCACCTTCTGCTTACGCCCGGCAGCAGAATAGAAGCGATTGAACACGAGCAAACGCATGCCGGACAACATGATACAACGCAAGGGTTCGTTTTGCGTGATGTGGCGGCTGAGGGTGAAGACATAATCCCCACCATCGGAATGTGCATATAAAAGAGATGCTTATGCTTGGAACGGGATGGGTGGGCGAGCGTGTTTACAATGCAATTTCGTGCTGGCAGACGCATGTGTTTGTTTGGTGGCTGTGTCCAATTAAATCTTATTTTTAAATCATCCCTAAAACATATGTTTGCAAACAGGTCACTTATTCATATGCTCAAGTTTAATTGCGTAACGGTTTTCATTTAACATGAATGGCTTCCAAAAGAAACTTTAGGCGGTTAGCACTGAGAAAGTTACCATTGACTAAGCTCCAATAAAATTCCAAGATATCAGAACGACAAAGTGCCCTAAGGACGGAAGTTTAATCATTATTTCAAAGTAAAAACTATTTTAGATAATAGAATCGATGATCGAAGCCTTTTCGTTATTTTGCAGGGCAAAAAATGCTACACGAGAGGTTTGCTATAACATAGACGCCATGTTGTAGCTGCCACATTTTTAAGCAAAGCTGCTAAACACTGGGACAGACGCTTCGCAGTTCTTTGGTACATTTTAGATTTGATTTGTATCAGCAGTATTTAGGTTTATACACGTTAGACAAACACTTTTATAAAGCAGCAATGTGAACTTTCCGGTACCATGTGCGATGCGATTGCGACACCAAATGAAAAAGGTGGATTGAAATGTTCAACTGCTGTTGCTTTCCTGTCAAGTGCAGCGGTTGCGTGGAACGTTGCAAAACTTGTGAAATCAAGTAAAAAACCCTGTTTATCAATTTGAAAAAAAAAAAGTAAAAACATTTAACGATTACTGTATCTTTTATTATTACACAAATCATACAGACACGACAGCAATAAAAAAATACATTACTGTGTCGGAAGCAACGACCTTACAATGGGTCGCATTAATTTAAATGAAAATTGTTCATCCATAAAATTTACAGGTAGGAGGAAAATTGTGATATTTTTGAGCAGTTAATAGCAGGCTTTGCTAGTAGCTTATTCACGTGTCGGTTTAATAATTTATCTTACATCCTGCAATGAATGCTACAATTTATTACTCACCTCTGTGTCGCCAATCTGTATTGCTAATGTACCGTAGTCAAATTTAATCACAATGCCATACTTCTAGATAGCTAAATTTCTCTCAAAAATTCTATATAACACTTAAGGAAACTTAAGGTTCAACGTGACAGAAAAGCCTTACCCAAGAAAAAGTGGCAAAACAAAGTTTGTGATGCAACTTCCCGCCTGCCCTGCAGCAACAGCATTTGCAATGCACTTGCACGCGTTGCACTTCTTGGTGACACTGGTGCAAAGGGGCTTTTGCCATTGCCACGATAGGCCTTTCCATTTGGGTGTGCTGTCGTCGTGGTAGGCGACGCGCGCAACAGAACGTATTTTGCCACTATACTAACTCATCCTCGCACTATTAATTGTTCCATCACGGCCTTCTTAGTGTTGTGTGTGCTCAACACTTTCAGGGCTATCGTAAATATTTCTTGTTCAATTTTTAATATTAATGTGTTAAATTAATGTAAAGCGTTTTCTATTTTTTTGTATTTTTGTTGAGTTGTTTTTTTTTGTATTGCAATTTAAAATTGACCATTTAAAAGAGCACGTTTCTAAACATTTTCCGCCCCATCACCGTTGAACTCTTTACCACACTGGGATGACCCTGTCATCTAGCGCGCTCGTGTGTGTGTGTGTGTGTGTGTGTGTGTCGTCCCGTAACAAACGGAAACGGAACACTCCTTTTTAAATACCTGATGGTCCTACACACCTCTACCAGAAGCTCCTGGGTACATTAGGTTTTCCTCCCTTTGAAGAAGAAAAAAAGTAGAATAAGAAGTAGGAAAGAAAATAAGGGGATGAGCTTTTGCGGTGTGATGTCCCTCGTGCTAAAAGCCTCATTACGGTGGGACGACAGACCAGTTCGCGTGTCCACGCGCCCTGTTTCGGAATGTTTGGCTGTGCCACGTGTCGTCCGGTTCGAGTATTTATGTGAGGTGGAGCTATGTGCTGTGCGCCGCCGTTCGGCTTTTAGGGGACAACTGCCACGGTGACATCATCGCGACAGGGAGTGATGACTAAATTTTAATACCCTTGCCTTTGCCTGTTCATATTTAAATTGGAGCAAATAATAAAAAAAAAGCTTCTATTGCCCGAACGTATACAGGTTATTTCGTTGAGCAAAAGTTTATTTTAAAGGAAATCAAACCAAGCGAGAGGTATTTTTTTTCTTAACCCCCGTTCCAGCGGGATTTGTCCATTTTTAATTTTCAAATTTTCATCACAGTTAAGCCAGCGAATAATCTCACTCGAAAAAAAAAACGAAGGAAAAACGAAACAAAATTGGGGTATAAAGTGCAAATTGATAACGGCTAAAACTGAACCGGTTGGTGGGCAAGCGGAAGGAGCATAAACGGGATTGGCGCGCGGCTATCAAGGCGCCTGCCCTGGCGTACACCGTAACGGTATCGAAAGTCCGAAAGGTTTCCCGTTTTTTTTCCGCCGCTGATTGTGGCCGCACAGTTCTGTCTTTCTGCATTCTTTCAAGCTCGCTAGCTCATCATTTGAGCGTGTGTTTTTTTTGGGGCTGTTGGTAGCTGCTAGGGGTAGCGATTGATGTTTGGTGTGCCGTACCGCGGCGTGAACGAACAGATATACGCGCCGCGGGCCGGGCAAAATAAAGCATAAATGAATTAAAAACACGCATCACCGTCTTTCCTGTTACAATACACCTTGCACACACACACACTGACCGTGAGGAGAACGATAAATGGGAAGGGGCGGGTTGTGCGGATAGTGTGGCAGTGTTGATTGTGCCGGTATCCGATACCGTGTCCGGTTCTTTTTACTGGCTTGAGCAAAGTGGCTTTTTATGACGGTTTTTCTTTGTGCTTTAATGTTTTCATATGCGGGTTTTGATGATTTTATATGTGCCATCTTTTTCCATTGTGACATTCGGTAGAGAGCGGGGGCGGGGGTCGCTTGTTGATAAAAAGCGATTTTCCGTTGCTTTCGCGCTACCGGAAAAAATAATGCTAATGAACGTTGACGCAACAGACTGCTCCATACAATTTTTTTCGAACACTGCATGGTAATTTATGTAATTTTTTTTTCAAATAAATTTTGTCTGTTGCTGAAATACGGTGATTAATATTGGGTCGCTCCGCTCACTTTAGTGAGCGGGCTCTGAGCGCTCCTCACCTAAAATTAACCAGCTCAGCTGTGAGCGAAAAGAGCTCGGTGAGTCGCCCGACGAGCCCGGTGAGAACGCGAGCCCAGTGAGCCCGGTGAGTCTGCGAGTACATTGAGCGCACTAATGGAGCGCACACTTGTCCTTCGATGGAACGATATATCGACTATTTCGTACGAATTCTCTTGTGGGGACGAGATCTACGTACTATACCAAATGCGCGGCGCAGTGTTGTTTGCGAGAGCGACAGAAGAAACTGAATACGCGGCGCAACGATCGAGGACTCGCTGGCTCACCGGGCTTACCGGGCTCTTGGAAGCGTAATTCGCTCGCTGTGGAGCTACCGCTCGCTCAAATCACAGTTCGCAAACAACAGATTTGAGTTTTCATATTTGTCTTGCTTAATCAGTTTTAAACTGAACCTAAATGAACTATTTATTTATTACCGGAAAATATAATGCTAACGAACATTGACGCAACAGACTGCTTCATACAATTTTTTTCGAACACTGCATGGTAATGTTTTATGTAATTTTTTTGTTCAAATAAATTTTGTCTGTTGCTGAAATACGGTGATTAATATTGGGTCGCTCCGCTCACTTTAGTGAGCGGGCTCTGAGCGCTCCTCACCTAAAATTAACCAGCTCAGCTGTGAGCGAAAAGAGCTCGGTGAGTCGCCCGACGAGCCCGGTGAGAACGCGAGCCCAGTGAGCCCGGTGAGTCTGCGAGTACATCGAGCGCACTAATGGAGCGCACACTTGTCCTTCGATGGAACGATATATCGACTGTTTCGTACGAATTCTCTTGTGGGGACGAGATCTACGTACTATACCAAATGCGCGGCGCAGTGTTGTTTGCGAGAGCGACAGAAGAAACTGAATACGCGGCGCAACGATCGAGGACTCGCTGGCTCACCGGGCTTACCGGGCTCTTGGAAGCGTAATTCGCTCGCTGTGGAGCTACCGCTAGCTCACCGCTCGTCGAGGTGAAAAGGTTTACTTGAGACAACACTAACGGTAAAGATCAACAGTAATTCAACAATGGGAAACATGTACCTCAACATTGAACTCAGACTTTAAGTAATTCCGACATGGTAATATGTAATCAATTAATTGCAATTGATGATGAAACTTTGAGATTTTATTGCCTCTTCGATGCACTACGTGATGGGCGTGTTTGGCTACTCGAATTGTAACATCTCCAACTGAACGAATGTTACGGTCTGAAATTGGCATTAACATTGTAAATGGCCAGGCTGTAAATAAATAAATAATTTGGAAAGTGATTTGATTTATACCAGTTGTCTTAAAATGAAAAATTATCTGTTTTGTCAAACAAATCATTCACCAAGGCTAAAAATCGAAGCACGAGCAACGGTTTTGTTTTTGAAAACCACATAAAAGACAGAGCAATTTGATAGCATTGTTTTTTTTAAATGCCGTTTTTGTCTCATTCTACATTGGAAGAATTTGAAAAGGACAGACGCAAGAAACGCATCTTATTGCATAAATATACCACCAGTACAGCTCTTCTTCCTTTTTCTCGTTAAGCGTCTAGAACCTCAATCCACCACCAACAGGGCTGGAAGAGACGTGCAGATTATTCACATGAAATATTAACAAATATAAATAAACTCTTTGTTGTTGCGTTTTGCAAACGTTTTCCCCTTGGAATTGTGCCTCGCTGCGTCAAAAACAATGGCACCGAAACAATACGTGAACCCATCGCATCGCAAAGGAACTGTGCAAAACCATCCCCATTAACAATCGATTCGCACTCCCTCCACGCGACCCCTTGTCTCTCTCTCTCATCCGAAAAAAAAATCATTCCCACAGTACATTTATCTTGCTAAAATACGAACTATAGACTCGTTTACCCTCCCCGTTGGCGCAAGAATCACACGGGACACCCGGGCGCGTAGCTGAACGCGTCGAAGGTGACCCGAAGGTCAGACCCGCGGCTGTTCCCTTCGCCACCGTCACCGCAGTAGTGTGGTTGTGCAGTGAAATATGACACGTAATACGCAAATTGTACCATAAACAGATAAATTGTTCGACATCCAGGAATTGAGGGGGGGGCAGATGATACAGAAGGGGGTGGTGGCGGACTCGCGGGTGGATGGTGCCATCGTCGTCCGGGGCAACATTCTAGGTTGGGATTAGATTGTTGATTTCAATTCCGGTAGCGACGGGCTGTAAAGGGTGGGGTGGGGTTGGTGAGCGAAGGGAGCAAAATAGGGAGGAAGTTAGGCGCGCAAGAACTGGAAATAAAAAGGTGCCTAAACCGCGGGCTAAAACTTTCCTTTGTTCGTTTCAGTAGTCTTCTGATCGCGTGGCGAGTTTTGCGTGTACGACGGCACCCCAAAGCAGCAGCCCGCCTCCCGGGGTGGCCTAGCCTTAGGGGGGTGGCATCTAGGCGTGTGGTGGTTCATCCGGGTTTTGCAAGCGAAGGGCGATTGGGGAAAACACTGCCGGCTGAAAAAATGACAGTTTAAGAACGTCAACAGCGGCTGGAAAGAATGGGTCTAAAACAAAAGAAGACAGGGAAGGAGAAGAGAGCGGGTTCTATTCTAAGGTTCGTTTCGCCTCTTGGTTTAACTCGTGGTGCCATTTTCCAAACCCCCTACCCCTCCACCACCCCTCCCCCTATCAATGTATGATTGGTGCGATCCTAGGCTTCGGTTACCTTACCAGCACTATGTGTGTATCTATGATCAACAACCCTCCTGCACACAGGTTGGTGTGGGGAGTGATTTATACTGCACCTTGTTTGCTTCCCGCTGTGTTTGGAACAATTTATGAACTTTTCCAAACAAACCCACTGAAGGGAAACAGTTATTAGGGCGACGGTGCTAGCGTGCACGGGAATCGATCAAACAGCCACGCTCTTAGCCGTGGCGACGACGACACAGGGTAATTGATGCTGCCGTGCCTGTATGGTAGGGTGACGCGTGCTGTGGTTGAAGACTTCTGGAAAGTGGGAGTTTGTTTCGCGATGCGCTAACGCATCGGTCAGTGATAAGAGTCGGCACGCTACTAGCCGTGATTGTGCGGAGTTGTACGTTGTGACGTCTGCTGACCTCGTGAAGAAGCGGATGAACGTACTAAAGATTGTTACCGGGATTGTATTACGGCCGCGTCATTCCCGTGGTGAGATTACATTCTTGCTCGGCTATATCTCGTTCAATGTCCCGCTGAATGAGTAATCCTGTTTGTTCTTGAATGTTTCCGCTGGACGGGGTTTATTTACTAACCCTTTCCTTTAGTACGGTTACCGATCGCGCTCAAAGAGATGCAGAGGAACGTCTCCATCTCTACTATTGGGAATGAATACCCGCTGTTATGCGCCAAACCACATGTGTAGTTATATTTAGTTTTATTCTCAACAAAATCGTGGCCTGATCAAGATCTTTGTATTAGGTGAACAAGCGATACTAGTTGTACATTATACACAAATTCGTATGTAATTGTTGTGTTTTTAATCAGTGAAAT
>KB671781.1:0-70722 GCA_000349105.1 Anopheles epiroticus | reverse complement strand
CGACACGTTTACACCTTACCGATATATGCGCACCCCCCCCCCCCCCCCGAGCACGTCCTTCCATCTGCTTGTGGACACCTTTACGAACGAGGGCAATGGCCATCTCCCTGCTGCACATGCACGTTTTCCGCACGTATTGTTTCGCGCTCGCTTATGTTCGGCTTGCGCTTACGCAGCCTTTGCGTTTGTTGCTTCATGCTCCACCTTTTTCCTCGGCCCACGTTGCAATTGCTCGTGTTGGGTGTGTGTGTGTGTGTGTGCATGTGCGCTGAAGATCGACGGCCCCGCTCCATGTATCGTGTATCGTTTTATTTCGATAAGTATGTTGCGCGTTCGCATCGTTGTTTTTTGTTGTTGCTGTTTTTGAGGTCACAACTTTCTTCACCCCGTGGCCGCCGCCGTCGCCTTTCTTAAGCTTTTTTTTTGTGTTCGTATATGTGTGTGTGTGTGTGCTTTCGTTTGATTTTTCCACGTTCGCGCACCAGCACCATTGATAGTGGAATGCGAGCATGTTGAACGGTTCAAGTCGTTGAGACAGATGGAGAAGCAGGGGTTGGAGAGAGAGCGAAAAACAAAATGTTTAAAACAGCCGAAAAAAAACGTTAACATGGGATGCAATAGACGGAAAAAAAAAATTGCTGCCACGTATGCACCTACCCATGCCGCCGGTTGCGAACCTCGTTGCTAAAGGAATTTTGTGAAATTACGTTAATTTCGGCAGTCGCTGGCCTGGCGAAGGGGTGGAGTTCTATTAAATTTGAGCAGGCGTGGCGCACCCCTCATCAAGGGTGTCAGATGGTAGGAATGGCTGTAATTCACATCTGCGCAATGCGTGATTGCAAAACACTTTTCTTTAGCATAATTTTGATGCCAATCAGTTCAGTCTGATAAACTGACACAATTGCATCAAATTAGTGTACAAAATTGTTTTGAAAATTTTTTGAAACATATTTTTTTATGTTTTTTTTATTGAAATAAAACTTAAATCACTGGATCAGTAGTTAATTTGGACTGCAAAATTGCAATAAAGTTTTATATGTTATTAAATATTTACTACAACGTTTTATTACATAAAAAATAAATTAAATATTGTGTTTACTAAACACAATCAGCCTGCAAAAAATGTTGGAATTAAATATTTTAAGCTGTGCAATACAAACACATACACCGGGACACAGCTGGAAAGCTAGAGAAAAAAAAGCGAACGAGCGGGAAAAGGAGAGCAAGCGGAAGTAATTGTAACATGGGTACCATTCGTGTCGTTTGATTTCATTATGCACTCATCTTGCGGGTTCGGGTTTTGTGTTTCACCCCCACCGTTCGATACTCCTTGTCTGGGAAGGAGACGGGGGAGGGGGGAGGGGGTGAGGTGGAGCGGGTGAAAGGCAGTTGCGACACGGGCATATTTATTTTGTCGGCATTATTTATGGCCCTTCGGGTCCGGGCCCTTGCTCTACGGACGAGCGAGACAGAGCGATGTCGGTTGCATTTACGACGTTCGCTACGCTTTCCGTTCCTGTTAGGTTCGCTCTCACTGACTCACAGTGACTTCCGTTGCATCCGGGTTTACCAAAGAAGAGAACTGCATTTCCCCACGGCCTCCGGCAGGGAGGAGGGGGGGGTGTCCATGGCAAATAGATTATTACGCTATATGCCTGCCCCGCACCAACCCGAAAAGGGCATTCATTTATGAGCCCGATTATGATGTTACGGACAGTAATGTGACAGTGTCGCTTGTAAGTATTTATGTTTTCCCCGCAATTAGGTGTGTTTAGATTATGGCGTTCGTAATTGGTGAAGTTTTTTTTTGTTTACATCTTAATATGCTGGAAAATTTTAAGGTTTTTTAAGCTGTGGGAGAAACTCTACTACTATGCGGATAGTGAGTCCCTCATTTATAGATCAATACAAGAATTACCGGACGAATAATTTTTACAGTAAATGCTTAACTTTTAAACAGATGCATTCTTGAATAAAACTTCTAGCCTAAGACAAACAAATAATATTTTATTTTCATTCCATTTTTAAAGACTCATTTCCATTTTTATGTGTTAGCAGTACACCCTCTTAACGATCCTCAACAATGAAATAATACTTTTAAAATCTTTTGTCAACGGAATGTCATGAATTTAAACAACAACGCTTAAAATGCTTGTTAGTTAACGTATTATAAAACAGTAAAAAGTTCGTTTTGACACTCAGGTCAATGTTTGCTTATCAATTAGCAGTAAAGTGATAGTAAACGCGTGTGGTTTTGTATAGAGTGGCTACATTAGTTCCGTTTATATAAAAATATAAAACTTTATATTAAAAAAAACTAGCTCAAAACTTAAAAGGGGCCATTAATGGTATTTTGTTAAAAAAACAAACATTTCAAAGAGATAGTTTGTATAATAATGTTTTAGGAATTCCCAGTGAAGTCTAAATAACTTAGTAACTTTCCCTTTAGCATAAGAACTATCGAATAAATCTTGTATAATGTTAAGCGTTACCACTGGCAACTAGAGATGTGCATTTTAACTCAGAATGAGTAAGTTGAATCTTTGCAGTGAGTGAGTCGAATTAAATCAGCGACACGATTTTTTTCAATTCATGTGTGAAATGACTCTCCGTACCGATTAGCAACTCACTCAACACTAAATAACTCTCCGAGAGTGAGTTGAGTGTGATGAGTGAGTTGCCAGATCGGCACGGCGAGAGTTAATTCACTCGCGAGTTAAATTACTCACGGAGAGTTATTTAACTCGCGAATGAGTTAATTCTTCATCAGTGAGTTACTAATCGTCACGGAGAGTTAATTCAATTTCGAGTGATTTAAATTGTGTTACAGTATTTATAACTCTTGAAGAGTGATTTGTAGATTTAACTCACCTGTCTAACTCACTCACTCTGAGTTAATTTATACTACTTACTTACTTACTTATCGGGTGCTACAACCGCTTCGCGGTCTTGGCCTGCTGCAACAAACTCCGAAACCGCTCACGGTCTCGCGCTGCCGCCTGTCAATCCGTTATCTCGGCCTTGATGGAGGACGCCTCAACGCCATCTTCCCACCTCAGCTTGGGCCTACCACGCCTCCTCTGTCCATGTGGACGGCCTAAGAGGACTTTACGGGCTGGGTCGTCCGGGTCCGTGCGTATAACAGCCGGGCGAGCTTAATCCGCTGCTAATGAGTTGTTATTTCTATCTATACTGGCATCTTACCGGTCAAAATGACTAGTCCGATAGTTCTCATGTTAGTAGAATAATAATAAAAATGGAGATTTATAGTAACTTATATACGACCATGTACAAGTCTCGGACAAATTCATTAAACTTTATGCTAGCTTGAGTTTAAATTATAAATGAAGGCTTATTGGAAGGAACAACTTCGAGCTGCACCAAGCTGTCAGTCTACCCAATTCCCACGAATGCGGATGGCACTCAAATTTACCAGCTCCCATCCATCATTCTTCATCAGTAAGTGCATATTAAAGAGTGCGCGCACTTCCCTCGCGCAATCCCAACGCAAAACTTGCACCCTAGCGAAAGTGCATGCTCTACATTATGGGGGGAGGGAGGGGCGAGGGGGTGATCCTGATGGACGCGGCACACCGTTGTTTCCATGTCCATGTGTTTGCTCCGGGGTCTGTTGCGTTTATTCTAGCCGGCGTGAGCACCAACCACTTCCTGGTTGGATAATTTATTTGCTTTTGCTGTTTTCGTGTACGATTTTTCTCGCGATACTTTGATCGTGTTTTTGTGCATGTGTGTGCGCGCGCGCGCTTGTGTGTGATGAGGGTCTTTCACTCCTTAATTCAAGCTATCAATTTGCCGATTTCACTTTGACGCTTGTGGGCATTATTTTCGACTATGCCGTTTTGTGTGTGTGTGTGTGTGTGTGGCTCTCTTCCTCCAAGTGCATTTTGTGTGTTTTCTCGCCGTTTGTTCCCGTTGTTTTCTTTCTTGAGTGGCGCTTTCGATTCCCTGCTTCCAACGCCGCCCGACCTGAGACTTTCATTTTAAATTTCATTTTAAACCGGCGTTTGTCCACTTCCCTCCAACTTCCGCCACGCGATTGGGCCGCAATTTGCATATACCGGTCTGTGCGAAATTTTCGTCTCAATTTATGTTGCGCTTGCGTTCGCACACACCGTATCTCGACCTTGGCCTCACCGCCCTCCCTCCTCTCCCCCCCCTCTCTCCTTCACCGACGAGTGTTCGACCCTGCGGTCAAAATGGAACAACATTAACACCGTACGAAAACCCGCCGTTGCACCATCTTTGCCAAACGAGCACGAGGGGACGGGGCAAAACAGGCAAGCCACTTATAACAAAAAGAAATGGAAAATCTTGTAATTTTGTGCGCGAAAATGCAGCTGCCCGCTAGCTCATTTCCTGTGTTACTCGTGGCCGCCCGCCAACAATTCGCACTTATCAGTGGTTTTCCATCGGTTGCGGCCTTCTCGCACTCTCTCTCTCTCTCTCTCTCTCTCTCTCTCTCTCTCTCTCTCTCTCTTTCTCTCTCTCTCTTGCGCCTCACACCATCTTTCTCCTAACGCTTTTTCCGGCTCTTAAGGCGTAAGCGCCAGCAGTGTGGTTGAAGCGCACCAAACAAAAACAACATGAAAAAAAAGGAATCGAACAACAAACCAAGCAAAAACAACGAACGAACGAGGTCAGTGCCATCTCGAGAGTAGTGTAGCGTTTTTTTTTGTTTTTTGGTTGTGCTGGTTTCACCCGATTTTTCCGCCCGCCCACCGTACGTACCGGCGCACCAGAAAGATAGCGGCGTACAACAATAAAACACCACAAGTTGCAATTGTTAACACACAAAGTAAGCAGGCTCAGTCGAAGGAAAAGGAATCGCCGCACACGCCCGCCCAACCGCCTGCATTGTGAAGTCTCGGTGTCAATGGGAAACGTGAAAATGGGAAAAAAGGAAAGCATAGGCAGCGAGCAGATTGGAGATATTCTTTTTATTATTCAAAAATTTAACTGTTTTTTTTATTAAACTAGTACGGGTAATAATGAAAATTAATATGACTATTGCATAAAACCCATAGCATCCCTGAACACGTCCTTCAATGTAATCAGTGATGGGTAAATTCAATGAAAAACCGGAATCGCTTCCTTCAATGGCTTCTCAAATTTTGGAAGCGGCTCCGGAACGTAGGTGCAATACTACGAGCTCGAAACCGTGCGGCTGAAATTAAATCAATTGCTCCGACGGCACCGCCGGCTCCGACCGCTTCGGACGGCTCCGGCTGCTGAATAGTGGCTCCTGCTGTCAACTAGCGACTCCGGACGATTTCGACGACTCTGACGACTCCGATGACTCCTACGGTTACGGACGGCTCTAGACGGCTCCGACGGCTCCGACGGCTCTGGACGGCCCTAGCTGCTGATTAGCGGCTCCGGACGGTTCCGACGGCTCCGATGGCTCTGACGGTTCAGGACGGCTCCAGACGGCTCCGACGGCTCCGACGACTCCGACGACTCCGACGACTCCGACGACTCCGACGGTTACGGACGGCTCCGACGGCTCAGACGGCTCTGGACGGCTCTAGCTGCTGATTAGCGGCTGCGGACGGTTCCGACGGCCCCGGACGGTTCTTACGGCTCCGGACGGCTCCGACGGCTCCAACGACTCTGACTACTCCGGACGGCTTCGGCTGCTAATTAGCGACTCCAAACGGTTCCGACAGCTCCGACGACTCTGGACGGCTACGACTGCCGACTAGCGGCATCCAGACGACTCCGGACGGAGCCGTTGATTTGATGAAGACGGAACCAGTTCCGGAGTAAAGCTGCTCGGAAGCGGTTCGGAGTCGTGGGTTCGGTTCCGAAAACCCATCGCTAAATGCAATGCAGAAGTTGCAACACGCCCTGCCTTACTACTGCAGGCGACGAATCATTGCATCATGTTGCATGGGCGGCGATGGTTTCGTTTTAACTGCTTGCTTTTTTATTTGTTTCTGCCCTTCTCGCTGACCCTGATCGGTAGTGCCAGTTTGGCTAATGCAAAACTACACCTTTTGGGTGGGGAAAGGTGAACTTGGTACCAACATTTTACTGGCAGGCACAACACCACCTCTTAACCCGTTCGCGCCACACAGCGGCAGCATGTGTTGCCTCTTTGTATCCTTGAGCAACACATGTTGAGGCAGAAAATGAGCGAAGAAAAGGGTAGAAATACATCGAAGGAATTGGAAAAACAAACCCAGGTAGCGAACCATCCAACCTTTCGCCTGTTTCAAGGGCAGTGTGTGGTGGAGAGTGTTTAAGAGTTAAAGTGTTACCAATTCCCAAACAGAGAAAAATTTAACTTTTTTTTAAAGGAATTAGTGTTTTTGTTTTATTTCTTTTCCTGACTCGTCTTTGATGTTAGCTTCTGCCATTTTTCCGGTTTTCTGTCATCGAACTTAATTAAATTATCCATTGTATTCAAATGTTATATACATACTTTTATTCACACTGCAACGACCAAGCGTTTGAAGCGTTTTTGATGGAATCGATTATGTTTAATTAATAAACATTTCAGAAGACCAATAAATGTTTTAATCAGTTTTGAGTAAGCAAAAAAATAAAATATTATGGTTGCATTATATCGTGTATAGAATAAACATTATTGAAGGACAAGCGTTGCCCGTCGAAATGGCTGGATCGACAGTTGGTGAATTAAATTGGTGGTAAAACAGTCACTGGATAAAAAAATGGAAAATATAAACAAAAATATACCCTTGTTATAACGACCACAATAAAACTGTTTGTAAGTAAAAATGTTTTGCACTAATTGATACAATGTTGACCATCTGGAAAATATTCATTTACGAAATAATTCTACAATGGTTGGAATACACGAACGATGCTAGAGCAGGCAAACGATTTTTAACCAATTTTTTTTCCTGTGTTACTACCATTTGTGTTACGCGTTTTAATTAATCGAACAACTAAATTAAGCAATTTTTTATTTAAACTTCTGATGTATTGTTGACGAAGCACTCCAAAAATAAAATTTACGTTTTTATGTTTTAGAAATTCACAACAACCATTAAATTAATTAAAAACGCTTATCCCAGGAGTTTTTTTCCTATTTTATGTACTTTTGGGGCTCTTATTGTTGTTAAATATGATTATTGGTTTACGTTAGTCATCTTTGTATATTTTTTATGTCAAATAATGATATTTTTCATTTTTTTTATGTGAAATATAGACAAAAGCCAAGGATTATGAGAAATATTGTCTCATAGCCTTGCTTGCAGAATTTTAACAGCAATTTAAACATCTTATTCTCGTTGTTTCGATGGAAACATTACAAGCAACGAAAGTGCTTGAACCGTTACGAAAAATAAAAACACATATTAAAAATAATGACATCTGTTTTGCTGTGCAGCTGTTATGAGTCACTAATGTGGTTCTTAGGAGCAGTAAATTGTAACTAGCGTAGCGAAAACAAAAAAAAACAACGTCCTTTTAATGCAACTCAGCTTTTACCGCAAAAACGGGTCAATGTCGGCAGGCGCAAAGGAACCAAAAAAAAACAACAAACGAAAACGTCGCCAAAAAATTACAAAACTCCAAAAAATCCTCCTCCACGCAGAGCACGCCCGTTCTGGTGAGCCCTCACCCGTTCGCATTGGTGTTTGTGGAGCTACTCCCGGTTGACGACGCCTGCACGACAATCCACAGCACGTAGGTGGGATAGGCTAATTGGAGAGCTAAAGCCCATTTTTGGAGTGATATTTCCTACCACTCCTTGCCCGGTGGCCCCATCGCGAAAGGAGAACCCGAACTTCGGGATGGCAGTGTCTGCCCGCACCGGTGGTTTAATTTAACCGATCTCCTTCAGCAAGAAATAAGAACGCCCCCGTTCGCTCGTGTTTGGGCATTAGCGCCGGGTTTCGTGTGTGTTTATACGGTGGGCACGCATTGCTCGGTGCAGTAAATTACTGCGATAGGTTTTTAATTTTTGCCTTCCTGTTAGGCCGCTTTGGTTGGGGGCCTACACTGTCCCTCTCTTCAAGTTTGTGCCCAATTTACTTTTCACTGTTGTGGGGGGGGGAGAGGTTGGCTGTTTGGTGCGAGAAGAGTGTTGCTGTGTTTAGCCGGAAGGCAACCTTTTTGGTTGCCATTTTTTTTTGTTGTTGTCTCTGTGTAAAAAATACGACTTTTCGATTTTGCTGCTTTGCTCGCGCGCGCCCCAAACTAAGATTGATTGTACCCAATCAAGGACGCATAGCTACAAAGGGGGGGGGGGTGTAGGTGCTTTGCAACATCATCATCTTTTGTTGCCTTTTAGGGAAATATGGTAACGCCATGAGGCGCGTCCATCCTTGGATGCTTACGCCCATTCGAAAAAAAAGCTCTGAAACTCGCACACTTTGAGAGGCAAGACCCACAGTTAATAAGGTCAACTTGTGGCGAAATAAGCGGAAATGATGTAGTGTAGAATGGGAAGACCAAGAACTAAGCGATGAGTCACTGTAAGGACGCAGCGGTGAGCGTTACCACACGTTTAAGCTAAGGTAAAAAGATATAATATTTTTTCAACGTTCTGTTCAAGTTCAGATGAAGTCTAAATGTCATTTTAAGGCAACTTACGAGCACGATTTACTCAACTTATGCGATGATCACACAAGCCCCAAAAAAAGCGTTGGCAAGCGGGAGAACGTGATGACAGAATCCCGTGGGACGGCTCGATACGTTGGCCGCCTGGGGAGGGAGCGAACAGTGAGTTTCTGGAATCCCTACCTTGCTCTTAGCCCTCTTTTAGAACGTGTGTGCCGCATGTTCGCTGTGTCTTCGGCACGGCTATGTACCAGGCATGCAACCAGGAAACGGTTGGCGATCAACCTTCGCGCGCTCATTTATCATGGCGGATGGCTAGAGAACTCGCCTTTTATGGAGTATATTGACGCCTCTCTTAAGTAGTAGGACTCAGCGAGGGAAACAGCAAGATTACGAATCCCGGATGCGCTCGCGACGATTGCGTGGTGCAAATCAGCTTGGTCTTCTCCAGATGCAGCAGCGTAGGAGGGCGAATCGAAAAATGAACTCGAAGAATCGAAGCATCATTTTGAACCGCTCGAAAGTAGTGCTGTTGCTTACTTAGTAACGTTTCGGTTGAGCGTGTGTGGATAGCGGTCCCTTCTGTGGCAGGGTTGCTCAGTTCGCAACAGACGGTTTGATACTACGGTTGTAAAAAAGGGATAAAGCTTGTTAAAGCCAGGATCGACGACGCGTATTCTCATGTATATTCTTGATCTGAGCTGGCGCCATCTATTGGCAGTGAGCAGAAGCTTGCCATCAGTGTAATTAAGATGCCAAAAAAAAAACACTCGCTTCATGGATCGTCGAAACATGAATACAACAAGAAGGCCAATTTTTGCTTGTATCTGCTTCTGATTTTAACCTGACAATAAGCTTACGCACCGAGATCACACGGCTATTGGTTCATGAACCCAAAAATCTTTTTGACAGATAAATTATACGGGCGACAAGCTTTTGTTTCAAGATTCAAGATCAAGATTATACATGAGAATACGCGTCGTCGATCCTGGCGTTTAGAACAATTGCTGTCCAAAGGTGAGAATTTTTTTTTACAAATATTTGCAAATACAGTAGAGCGTGGATTATCCGGGGGGCGGATTATCCGTGGCCCAACAATTTGACAGCTCTAGAAGAAAAATGCCATAATAGGTCACCGATGAATAATTCCATGATCCTAGGGGTTCGCGATTATTTTCTATCAGGCGGTATAATGGAAAAAAATGTTGAAACAAAGTAAATGTAGTAACATAAAAGCGGCTCATACACATGCTTAATATCAACACACATACCTTTGTTGCTAGAATATTTTTTTTTAGTTTTAATTCGTCCGTGAAACTCTACAAACGGGATACCCCTGTAAATATTCAATCAAACATATGCTTGCTCTATTTGCCTATAGGTTTACAGGTCTGCCAGCTCATTTGTCTGCAGGCGAACGCGTTTAGTGCCATTCCCACACACATCTTCGGTTTGAATGATTCATTCTACCTCGCCGAGACTTCTTTCGCCCACAGTTGCTGTGTCTGGTCGTAGGATTATGTGGTTAGTTGGTGTGCTCTTCCTGCAAACCATTTGGACGGCTTTCTTTACCGCACGGGGAAAACAATATTGTAAAAGGTTAGGTTTTATCGTTCAATAATGAAAAAAAAAACAGTATTTATCCTCGCGGGCTTACTGTCGCATCGTCAATCGCAGAAAAACAAAAGTATGAGAGAGAGAGAGAGAGAGAGAGAGAGAGAGAGAAAGAAAGAGAGTGATAGAGAGAGAGACAGAAAAGGCTAGATGGTAACAATCGCAATCGGGCCGGGGCAATATCTTGGGCAATGGCCAGCTAGTCGCTCGAACTTGTTGGATTGAAGACAGTCCGCAGTGCGCATCCCTCCTGGTACGCGAGGTTCGTTGAACAGTGTTTTGTTGTAGAAAAGAGATGGCGGGAGGCGGAAAAAAAGATCATTCAACTTAATGCTGCAGTTTGCGCCGCCGATCGACAAACCAGTTGATTTTTTCCATTTTCGCTAAGGCGTGAACCGATCCGCAAGCTCATTGCTTACGATAGGGGGGGGGGAGTGGGGGGGTATTGCTTCACTGTCTGTTCAATTTTCAGTATGCACACCCCCTGCCAGCCCACCCATTTTACACACCCACTCCCGGTCGCCGTCGTCGTCGTCTTGTCTCTCACGGGGTTTGTGATCGTCTAGCGCAAAATTTCTTCTGAGTACCTTCCCCTGTTTGGGCTCGGGTGTTCGTCGACCAGACCGGACTGCAAGGGGGATGGTGGGAGGGAAAGGGTATGGGTGGCGCCTGCTCTTGTCCTGTAGGTTCCGCCCGCGAACAAAGCAGCGCCCGGCGCTAGGTTCGCATTATTTAATCGCATTAAACATAATAATTCCGCATTAGCGAAATTGGTATACTGTGTTACAGGCGGTGGATGGGAGACAGGGATAGTGCATATAGGTGCGAGTGGGAAGTAATTTCCAGCGCGGGCAAATGTTCACGCCGGGTGAAGTGAAAGCTAAGGCGGAACAACACTGCACCTTTCTGTCAGGGGCCGGCGACAGTTTCTGCCTGTGGGTATGAGAGTGAAATGAAGAAGATTTTCACCTGATTCTGGTACACAGACACGTAAATGCATTGAACGCATAGTATAAATTTGTTTTTAGTCTATTCGTTTTTAGTCAATTGTCAATTTGGTCAAAATACAAATCGTAATGATAGGAAAGAAATAAGCGAAAAAATCATTCTGACTAAAAGCTTGGAGACAAAAAATAAACAGCTGCATAAATAATGAAAAAAAGAAGAAGACGGCAAGAGGGATTCCCTCGCTCTCTCTCTCTCTCTCTCTCTCTCTCTCTCTCTCTCTCTCTCTCGTTGTAACGATTTCAATTATTTTGCGCAGGTTAGTAGCCGCAGCCAGCAGCCGGTGTGTGTGTGGCACAAAACAGAGTAGTCACTCATTAGCTGCACCCCCGACTATGATTATGGCGCTTTTCTTTCCTGCTTAATTTCAAGCGCTAGATGCCAAAGACGGATTGGTTATAGGGGAAAGATAAAGGGAGAGCGAGACAGAGGGTACCGAAAGAGAAGTCAAAAACAGTTTGAACCAGAAGGAAGTTATTAGACGCGGGACCTGCTGGTGATGATGATGCGTGCGAGTGAGAGCACGTATTAAATGCGATTAGAAAGTTTGATTGTTATGTTGCCACGAGTCTGCCCACCTCCTTTGGCAGCGGAGAACCAGAGAGAGCGAAAGAAAGAGAAAGAGAGATAGCAAATGAGTGTGGGTGGCTGTCCCTGTCGGTAGAGAGGGGGGGGGGGGCAGTGGATTGAAGAAGGTGATCATTGCATAGGCAGGAGTACCAGTTTCCAATACGGCCACGATCGTGTTCCAATAAACGAATGTTCCGAAAGATAAATAAGTAGACAGAGTCATGACTTCATTCTAAGTCTACTCGCTACACATGTCGGTGTGCATGGTTTGATAAAAATTAGTTTGATGATCTATTTTAGGTAAAATGATCGTAATTGAGTTGGTAAACGATTCAGATTCGTTCGCAGGGTTTAGCAGGCCCATGTTTCGCTATTTACAATATAAATTTCAATCTATGCAATATGATTTTCGATACCTCAACCGGCACTGTACTGTGAACAATACAGCTGTGCACATCCCGTGTTATTTTTGTTTGCAAAATGACATATTGAAAATATAAATGGAAATGACTATTTAATTATTCGAAGTGTCTATTAGGAATGTAGATGTTTTAAAACTATGCATGCATTTCCTAGCAAAAAAAAAAAAATAGTTTCATTTAAGAACAAGGAGTTTGAACAAAAATTATTTCTCAAAAAAACGAAACACAAAAATGTGATACGTCAAAGGTTCCGAAATGTCAACGTACCGAAGTTGCAGTTTTTTTTATTATTTCAAAAGTTAATATTTAACACAAGAACCAACAAGCGAAAAGGCTAGTTAACTTTTATGTTTTTAAGCAGTTTTCATGAAAGACAAAATTAGCTGGCTTCTTTGTTAGCACTAGTATTATTGAATAAACTGTTTTGAAGGTTAAGCGTTTTCGGTCCTGTTGCTGTATAATTAGAATAATAAAAAAAACATACTGAGTCGACGTATAGAGGTGTTGAAAGTTGCTTAAAGTGCTCGAAAGTTGTTGCTCGAATTGCTCGAAAGTTGTAGTTTATACCACACACTTTTTGTTAAGTTACGTGGTACATCCTGTGGTCTTTCTTGCTTTTTTTAAATAATTATGACGTGTTTCAATGTAGTTGCTGAACTTAAAACATTGTCACATATGGAACAGTTTTGGTTTAGTCAAGGCATAACGCTTACGTAACGCATGCCTAACGCTTGCAGAACGGCACTCACGGTCACTCCTAATAATTGCTTCATCAAGAATCGTGTCGTAAAACCACGGGGACGGCCCTGCAACGAACGGGCGGATGATGATACGTCGATGATTGATCTTTTGTCTTGTTGCTTTTTTTTTAATGTTGCTGAGGGTTGCGCTTTGTTGTGCGCTGCCAACTAACCGCGTGCTGCCCATAGGGCCCGCAGCAAGGACAACCCCAGGGATGGTGCGGAGAAGCAGCTATCGGGCCGCCGGGGGTCGCTACTGGCGCTGGCGGGACGGGAAAATGGAATAGTGATTAGTGTCACGACACCGCGCTTATTAGCTATTGGCAGTATCGAAACCGCAGCCTACCCGATCGGAGCTTAATCGGTGTCTGTTTGCACTGCCGGCGGGGCCGGGGGCCCCCATGTTGACAAAGGGCGTCCGACGGTATCTGGAGCGGCCGAGCTCCTCGAGATGGATGGGGCAATACACCAAGCCACCCTGCGAGCGATGGCGTACCGGGGCAAGTTACAGCAAAAGCCGAAGCAGGCCAGCGGTTCGGTTGGCTAGTCACCAGCCTGCGATTCGTGTAACGGCCGGTGCAGCGTGAGGGGCCACAGTGTGTCAAACAACTGTCTATCCTTTGGGCGTTTGAGGGGGGAGAGATCGAAATTTAAAATTTGGAAAATCTCTCTGTGCTGTGTGTGTGTGTGTGTCGTGCAAAAGGATGGTAACACTCAAATTACACATGTACCACGGCACTGCCGATGCGTTACGCCGTAAGTGTCACTTGTTTTGGTGGTTTATAAACTCTAGGATCTTTGCGAGAAATACTCTAGGATGCTTGTCGAGCGAATGTGTTGGTGACGGAGAAGATCAGAATTAAACTTCAACGAGTTAGAAACCCACCAAGAACTCACTGTTAAAGGACTTGTATTGAAGTTGGTGAATGGAATAAACCAAAGCCACAGCACGATCTTACGGTTTCCGCATTGCAAATGTTACGAAACTAAACCACTGCTTGCCACCAAAGTCGCGGGACAGTCTGGTAAAAGTGCCATTGTACCAGTCCTACCACTTCTTCCGGACTGTTACGAAGATCGTGCCCTGCTCTGGTAATCGAACTTCCATTCCCTCGCATCGCGAGTGAAAGATTTCCCGACGGTCCGTCAATCGGTTGTCCATTACCAATTTTCCGATTTCTTTCACCCTAAACGTCACTGTTCGATCAGTGAGTGTGTCTCGTTGCCACTAGAAAACTTCTCCTGTTCCCTCAGACATGTCACGACCTCTGACGGTCTCGACATGCATTCGAACCCGTGATTAAACCGGTCAGGATTTGTGCGACTCGATAAACCGCGGTGGCTAATACCTTCCTAGGTTTTCGCTTTTTTTGTTGTTCAATAATTTGAAATCTTTTCAATTAATTTCTGGATCTCTGTCCCCTTACTTCCCTGATGGTTCGTGTTGAAGGAATTTTATTACATACATTTTAAAAACATGAGCGTTTGCATCGCGCTATAGTACGTAATCGCATCGCGTTGCCTTTGTAATAGTTAACGACAAAGTTCGTTGCACTCAAAAATTTCCATAATTCACGTTTGACACATATGTGCTCTATCTTATAATGAAACAAAACATTCAAAATATAATGAAAACAATGTTATGTTCTGTGTGAAGTCATTGCTTTCACATAAATTCAAAATAACTCATTCATTCTTGGCTCTCTCTTTCACCATCTGTAAGTCCATAAAACAATCCCAACATTTTACCTTTTTTTTAGTTTGAACTTACTGGCAATTAGACACATCGGTTTTAAAAACTAGAAAGATATATTGTTTCGGTATTTATATACCATTATCTATTGTATTTACGGTGATAACGGTCAGGATACATTGGAAAAAAAAAAACAAAAAAACAAAGTGAAAAAAGGTTGGCGTTGGTGGCGCTCTTTGTATGCCTCCCTGTGGCCGCCATCGCTAACCCTGAAAGCAAAAATGCGTAACCGCAACGGCGAAAGTCTCCGTCACCGATCAGATGTGACAAAAGTGATTTGCACCATTTTTGCCCTCCATCCCGCGTTCCGCTTCCCGCTCCACGTGTCCGGGGGTTTTTTTGTGGTTTAGGTCTGTTATGCTCTCGTTTGGATATTTCTGTTTTCTGTTGGTCCATTATTTCCGCGCGGCATTGTTATTGCGTTCGTCTTAGACGACATGAGCGCGCACACCGCCACGGTTGGTGCGATCGAGATGTGCGGATAATGGCATTACCCCACCAGAAGAAAGGCGGGTTGTGGTGTACCGTGTTACGCTCGAAGATCCCAAAATAGTGAGTTGGCTCAAACCAAAGCGCAAAGAAAAACGTAAAACCGATTTTTTGCGCACGTGGATGGGAGGGGCAGAAAAAGTGAAAAGTCAGCTGGAGAACATTGCCGGTAAGCTTTGCGACGAGGCTCGAACGGGAGAAAAGCGCTCCCGAACGAAAGTGATGTCTTGCCGAAGTTTCCAGACGAAAGCAACGGCAGAAAACAAGACAGTTTTCTTCGGTCTAGGAGTGGTAAAAATCAGCAACGATCGATTGCGATTGTAATTTTTGCTATTATCTCCAATCCAATAATGATCATTCAACTTTGCGGGAAGGATTGCGGATGCGAAGCTCTGAAAAGGCATCGCTGCTAATAATCGTTATGCCATTTGGATAGGAGACGGGTGAAATACTAATCGAGATTCATTTGCTGCTCGATCGAAAGCCATTCCGGCGACGATCCAATTTGGAATAACGAATGGTGCGCGTGCTGCGGGGCAGCTGATGTTGCAACTAAGACGTCACGATACGCAGTGCATTATGCATCAATCATTGCGCGGGGGGCAGTGAGACAACAACAACCTACCACAACACCGCTGCGTCAATGCCGCCCAACCTAATCGATTTTACTTCTTCTTGCTTTCCAACCTGCTTTACAGAGTGACCTGTGCTCACTTGTTCCGCGACCTGGTATGGAGTATGTGCCATTGAGGACTCCAGCTGCCGAGACGTACCACTATCATCACGTCACCGATCAAACAAAGTCACTACAGGTAAGGCTACTACGCGGCAGGCGAAAGTCTCTTAAATCACAATATACTAGCTAAGGTGACTGGTGTGTATGACGATTCTACTAAAAGAGTAGCAAAAAAGTAAACAGTAAGCATGCGCTGGTTTTGGATCCAAACCATAGGAGTTTTAGAGGCCGTGGAAAGAAAGCCTAGAACATAGGCATCAGTAAAAAAACTCGTCGATGTACTTCAAATCAACGATTATCTGCAGATTGATGCATTAACGAAGATATTGAACCGGTTCCAGTCGTCAAGTCATCGGATCTAACCACATGCCACTCATGGGTTCATATATTCCGGCTAGACCATGCAAGACATATACCGCAAGAGTCACTATCGCTCCATAGGTACACTAATAAGTCATAGATAGCTCTAATCTTCACATATACCTTCTACTACAAGAACTCAAAAAAGGATACAAAAGTTTGCTAAGCCCGTATGCCAGTGCATGCTAAAGCTTTGGCTTACGCAATGCCATCACATCCGGACGGTTGTTTGTACTTAGTGTCAAACGCCCCAAACCCTGGCGTCGCAAAAACCCTTTCCTTACATGGTGACAAAGTTGCTGTGTCCACGCAAAGCTGCAGAACCATCGGAAACGTGCCGGGGGCCCACGCAAAGATGAGCCGTCGATTACAGGCGGGGACCTGTCACCTGTACACCGCGCTCCCCAACGCGCACGTAGCAAATCACCGAAAGCGACTGAATGGGGGTTTTAGAGGTGGTGCTGTAAAATGGAATTGTGATGCAACTACACCCCGGTCGGTGTCTGTCGAGGCGCTGCCACCATCGGCTTAACCTTCCACGGCTCCTATACATCGGACGCATCGATTCCCGGGTGTGCAGTGCAAATGAAAAAAAAAACCCACGGAGTGTAATACCTTTACGGAGCACAGATCCTTTCCGTACACCTACTACGGTACTACCGGTGCTGTTTCATTTCGAATTCGAACTTCATTACACCTCCGTAAATCCACACCGAACGGCAGACAAGCCGGGCATTTGGAAACGAGCAAAATGACGGGTGCATATTGTGTTACCAACCGTCTTTAGCTTTACCTGTCCTGGCGCTCCCCTCCTCTGGTGGCTTACGCGTGCATAAGCGTGCATACTGGAGGTGTATTTGTGGCAGCAATTTAACTCCTTTGGCTTCCCTTTATGACCTGAAAGGCGATTAACAATGCCCAAGCGGTACCACTCAAATATTAGGGTTTGCCTGTGACACAATCTTCGTTCAGGTTGAATTAGGTAAAAATGTGTTAAATAGCCCAATCGAAATATAAAACTTTGACTATGCCCCCTCGAAAAAGTCTCCATGAAGTAAGTTTTAAATTTAATTTACCACTAATCAACATCAACTTTGCAACATGCATGGCAATCAGCAGCTAAAGTTCGATAGTATGTGAGTAAGGGAAGGAAATGGAATAAAACATGGAATGGAATCCACCGGAGAACCGTCAAAGAAATGCCATCTTTAGTGCTGCAACCGTGTGCTGTGCTTGTCTAGCTGCTTAGCGAGAATATTTCTATTATTACTGCCTACAGACTGTACTCTACTATTTATGCACTTCCGGCTGACTTCTTTTCGCGTCCGGCTTGAAACGACCGATGGGACGCTCGGTATAGCCGTAGTAGTGTTCGGAGGAAATCGGAATTTTGATCCGCGTGAGAGTTTGATCGATTTTGAGATCACGTTCAGAACTACGGAAGCGGAAAACGCGGTACGGAAACGTAAACATTAATCTAGACTCTGCTCTGCTCCACTTGTCCAATTGCAGGATTTGCAGAATGAAGTCGCCGCTCTACTGGAGTTCCGTGATCTGGTTATTGAAACCTTTCCCGATCTTAAATCGAAGATGGCTTCCTCAGCGGCGAACAGTACCCTTACCGGTCTACCGTCGACCTCATCCCTGGGGAGCCGGTAAGTAGTGACAGTCGCACTCCCGCCCGCAGTATTACTAATACGCATCGATTGTGTTCTTTCTCTTCCTCTCCTGCTCCTCCATATCAGACGTGAGTGGGAGCCGGGAATACGAATCCGGCGCAAACTAACGCCGAAAGAGATCAGCTGCACGGATGTCGGTGGGGGCAGCAGCAGTAGTATAGGCGGCGGTGGCAATACCAGCAGTACCGCGATCATCTCCGGCACCGGCGGCGATGGCGGCAGCTCGTCGGCGAACGGTGCGGGCAGCGGGAACGCGACCGGGTCGGGCGGCTCGTCCACCGGCAGCAATGCGGCCAGCGGATCCTCCGACCTGGCCCACCATCATGCGCATCACCATCACCAGCAGCAACATTCGTCGTCCTCGCTGATTCGCAGCCGCAGCAACTCCCATAGCGGTAAGAAGGAACCAAAGAGCGGTGAAGGCAACAACGGCAGTGTGATACAGGATTCGGGCTTCTCGAACGAGACGTCCTCCTCGAAGGAGACTCACAGTGCGGCCTCCTCGACGAGCGGTGCCGTGCAGGTAAGCAGTGCCAGGAGCCTGCCAGGGACGCCTGGTACCGTTCCTGGGCGAGCGCACTCGATCCATTCTGACCGTTTGCTTCCACTTTTTCTTTCCCTGCAGGGAACACTCATCCTGCCCACGGTATCCAACCGACTGGCGGCGGAAACTGGCGGCGAGCTGTGGAATCTGCTCGATGTGATACATAGGAAAAGCAGTCGGCTCCGGGAAGAGGTCGAGCAGCACCTGGAGCGGGAAAGACCTAGGGGAACAACCAATTTAGCTATTAGTAATCATCATGCGGCGGCGCTTCAACACCACCGCCACCATCATCATCACCATCTTCATCACGAGGCGGGTGGCACGCCCGGTGGGCCCGATGACAACAACATCGTCATACACCACAGCAACCCGGCGACCGGGGCGTCCAGTGGGACAACGCTCGTTGCCAGCGTGCCGGTAACGTCGACCGGCAGCAGCAGCGGTAGTGGCAGCAGCAGCAGCAGCAGTAGTACGGCTTCCACGACGGTGGTGGTATCGCCCACCACCACCACCGTGCCCGGCAAAAGCTACCAGCGAACGCTTCTGTCGACCGACGGGCAGCAGCAGCAGCAGCAGCCGCCACAACCGGCCAGTCGGATCGGCACGGGCACGCTACTGGCGGACGGTACGGAACACAATGTACAAATACTGCGCCGGGAGCGCGACCGACTGCTGGACAAGCTGTCCGAGTACGAGGCGGAGAAGATAGCGGGTCGCATCCAGGCGGCCAAGATGCAGGACGAGCTGGACAAGCTAACGCTCACGCTGCACGACCTGCAGAAGCAGCTCACGGTAGCCAACAGTCAGAAGCAAGAGCTGAACAGCAAACTACATGATCTCCATCTGCAAACTGTAAATAGAAGTGCTTCTAGGTAGGTCTTGCTTCCCATTGCTATACCTACGCCGCCAGATCACGGAGCAGACTGTGATGTGTTTCCCCGTTTTTCCATTTCCTCGCAGTTCACCCGAAACGATTAAGCCGCGACAGCAGACGACGACGGTGTCTCAGCAGCAGCAAACGTCCCCGCAGCTACTTAAGACGATTGCGCGGTACGGCAAGTCATCGGCGACGGAACAGGACGCGGCGGAGCAACTGCCGGACGCCAGCCCGGGAACGGAGGCGGACTCACGTGGCCTCGGTTGGCTGGACGGGTACCTCGGTGTGCCGTGCGAGCCGCGCGTCCGAACGCTCGACTCGAAGAAGATCGCCGCCATCCTGCTCGAGACGAACATCGTCGGGCTGCAGCGCCATCTGCTAACGATGACCGTGCAGAATCAGGTGAGGGGGACTAGCTTAGCCTGTTGCTTTACCCAGCCATTTGCAGAAATGTAGTTCATCACGCGCTGTCAGGTCAAACAGCTGGCGTCCACTTCCGTGTCGGAGTTCGCGCATCGTGAACCCATCCGGAGTGTGCTTAATGCTAAGCTGAACAGCTCGTAGCGTATCGCTAACGGATTGCATTGCTCCTCTTCGCACCCTTCGAGCGACTGAATACTTCGGGCCGGCGTACGTACATTACCGCTAGAACGCCACGCGTTGGCTTCCCGCTGCGTTCGGCCAGCGAGCCGCAACGAATATTCCAGTGCGTTTTTAGAAAACCCGGTGCGTACGTGTGCACCGTGCTCGAGAAGGTGCGCAGGTTAGCAACCTCGAATAATCTCTTTGAATAATTTCCCTTCACTGCTAGCGCGCTTTCCCCTCCTACCGGGCATATTGTTTGTGCCCTGATGATGGGTTCTTTGTTCGCGATTGGGTTTGCCAATCATGGCGCGCTGTTGTGTGCCAGCTTTGCCGGACGCTTTTTGGGAGTTTGGTGAGGAATGCAATGCCCCGGGGATGCCCTGGGTGGGCTGGAGGTTGGTTCAGGTGTGGCCGGCCGGTCATCGAACGTCCAGCGGAGTGGCCTTATTGTGTGTTTGGCTTCAATGTGATATTGAATTGGAGATATATTGCCACCTATGTTGGTGCTGGCGGAAGGCGGTCGACCGTTGTAGAGATAATCTATTATTCAATTCGATTCAATCATTTTACCCCCGAGGGTTCGCGTTACAGTTCTGGCAAACCAGGAACTTCTATGACGTCATTGGTGTGCAGACGGGGGGCGTTTGATATGAATTTGAAAATCGTGTTTCAGCGCTTGAAGTATTGAAGTACGGATGGAGAACGCCCAATTAGAGTGCGTTGGAGGAAATTAAATTCAAATCCCTCATGGAAAAGGTGTATCGCATACCTCCCATTCTCTATCTCTTTCTCCTTTCCTCTCTCTCTCTGCACTTGCATTCGATCAAATGGGCATGGTTTAATGTATGCCACCGATATTTGTCACACCTCTCTAAGTACTTCAGTGGAGGTTTTTTTTTTGGGTCGATCGTTACATTGTGCATTGTAAAAATTGCACCCATTAGGCCGTTACTACACGTGGCCACACGCATCCGGTATTTCGGGCTTCCTCCACTGCCGTAGGCAGAATCGATAGAATGTTGGTAAAAAAAGGGGGGCTGTCTGCTCACGAGGTGTGTCTCCATGTGGTGCCTCACCCTGGCCACATTCGCGTTAGCTTTGCGCGGGCGTCGGCGGCATGTCCCTCGCAGTTCATTTCAATAGCACCCCCTCGCGCGAGCTGTCGGTTCGAAGGTGAGCTGTTTGCGCCCGTCCCACAACCCATCATCTCACCGTTTAGGCGCTAGAGATTAGTTGATTGTTACTCGTGTATCTTTTTCGCTTTTTTTTTTTGGTTTTTTGGTTGCTAATGTCTTGCTACTTGTTTCTCCAATCAAGAGCCCATTAGTCAATCTAATTTGATGGGTGGATATTTTCCCATTGTGGAGCCCGGGCTAACGGCTAGGAACGAATCGTAAATGATCGTCGTCGTGTGGAACCCGATTTTTCCTTTTTTTCTTCTTCTTCCTGATGTCTCTCTTTTTTATGGCGCGATAGCTCCAAGCAGAGGGCCATGGAATTAAGTGAATGGGTGAAATTTAACAAGACAATTTAGGGCTGAACGAACGGCTGATTAATTGTTGCAGCCGTAGCACTAAGCAACCGCGAGCGGTGGAGAGAGTGCGATGACTTGTTTTGAATAGGGAGTTCTTCAGTCTTTTTTGTTGCCACTCTATCAACGGAAGCTTAGTTGACTGGAGGACAAGTTAACCAGCCCTGTAAAATACATATTAAGATATGTACTCTAAAGCAATTTTCATTTAAGAACCGCCTGGAATGCGTGGGGTTAGACTTAACAAACGCTTTTAGACTTACTTGGTTGCCAGTAGTCCAGTTAATAAAAAATCGCTTAAAGAGAGCTTAGAATACTAGACGGTAACATAATGTATCATATTCTCATTATTTTTCATCATTATTGAAAATCTACGATTGAATTTTAAGTGATACTAATCCGTATCCAGTTTGGGACTTAGTCCGACCAGTATCAAGTCTGGTAATAATGGAGTAATGGACGAACAAAATCGGAGGGCATTCGACGAGCGCGGATTGAACTGAAGGGAACGAGAGAGGCACAAGAAAGAAAACGTGACCATGAGGTGCGAATTACCGTTTGATGGTAAACGCATCGACGCGCACCATTCGAAAATGCTAACGGGGAACGCCCAACCGCTGCCCTTAGTTTGTAGCTTAACTGTGTTTTTTTTTTATTTTACTTGTGTCCAGGTGCTGCTGCACCGTTATTAACTTTTATTATTAGGTTAACAGTACGGTGCGCTTGAAACGAAAAATGTGACAAGCGACACGTTTTTTTGCTAGACCTGATGCTACAGCAGATACACGCTTATGAGTGCCAATAAATTAAGTAATGCAAATTGTGACAAAGAAGAAAAAATAAAAACTGAACCATCTTTTTTAGGCTATTGGTCCCGCTCCCTCGTAGCTCGCTTAAGCTCGTCAAATCCAACCCGCTCCATTAAACATCACCCCCCAAACCCCGTCACACGCGTTTACTTTCCATTTCGATGGCGTATTTCCATTGCTCTGCATGGGTTTTTTTTATGTGACTTCATTTGACGTGGTCATCACTAGCGCTGCGTGCAGAATTGGTAATGCTGTTTGCTTCCGTGCTTACGTGTGTTGCATCATCACGAAAGACAGCGCCATTATTTGCTCAAACCAGCGCTAAACCGGTAAACGCTTTCATCCATTGTGGATTATAATTTCGCTCATTAATCTGGGAGATCGTATAGCATATTGCATTAGATAAGAAGCTCCGAGAGGCTGTGACTAAATACACTCTTTTAAAAAAAGCGCTTTATAGCGTGGGGTAAGAGGATTTAGATTTCGTACCATTTCCTCCACTATCAACCGCGCCATGAGGGATTTCTCCCAAATGGAGGAACATCAAACGGATACACCCAAGCTTGTGTGTAGGCGGTGGATAAAATTTAACGGAGTTCCTTTCGTTTTAGCTTTAGAGGGTTGCACTCTTCCCCAAGTGTTCAGATACATGGTATAATGATAATGCTCTGCCAATCAAATGCAGATGGTGTTAGGCTAGACTTGGAGAACATGTGTTAACTGGGCTTTAGTATTAAAACATGTTTGTGATAGCAGATTTGTTTTTGGAAATTGTTTGGGAAGTATTTTTTTTTATTTTGCTAAAAACTGCAAGAGTTGCAAAAGTTGTTTTTGATATTCCCTACAAATCTACCCAAGTAGACAAACTCAACATGCTTTCTTGCTCCTGCTCATGATAAATGCTATGTACCAGAAGGAGAAAGCATGATTGTTTTACACCAACGACAAACCGAAGTGACACTCACGTTACAAAAGTGTCCCATAATAATGCCAGTCTTTCAGAATGAGCGAATTAACTGCTTGTATTTAAAAAGTGTTTCAAGATTCAAACATTAAATCACATTCAACACTGAACAATATTTGGCCTATTGTTTGTCTCACAGGTATTACAGCAGCGGTTGGATGAGACAACCCGATCGCGCATTGTCCTGAAGGAGAAGCTAGAAAAGTCGAAGGAAGATGTGGACGATCTACGGTTTCAGGTAAGCTCAGCCTCCCGTTTCCCGTTTCCCTCAGATCGAAAAGGAACTTACGTGATTCTGTGTGGTTTTCATTGTTCAGCTGAAAGAGAAATCGATCGAACTCGAAGGTACGAAGGCGCAGCTGCGTGTGATCGAATCGAAGTCGACGAGCAAGTCGGTTCCGTCGTCGACGGTCGGCAGCCCGGAGCGAACCGGTGCGTCGGCGGTGTCCTCATCCTCCACACCGCCGTTGCTGTCCGCGTCGCACACGCACCATCTGGCCCATCACCATCACCTGCACCATCAGCATCAGCATATGCTGCTGCCGCTGCGGGGCGAAAGCGTCCCGCGCCTGCAATCATCGTCCCAGGTGTCGACGCCCTCCATGAAGGCGATGATACCGGTCGCGATGGATGACATTGGGCAGCACCAGCAGCACAACAGCAGCACCGAGTCGGCGCAGGACCTACCCGAACGGGACAGTATAGGTGCGAACCGGTTGTTACTACATCAAACTCCTCCGCATCAGCAGCATCACCAACAGCAGCAGCAGCAACCACCGGAGACGCCCCGTCGCCGGCCATCGAAGATACCTCTCCCGGGGACGAAGGGTTCCGCGGCACCGAAGCCACCGACAGGTCGCAATTTCTCCGCCACTCCTACGCCAACCACCCCGACCACACCGTCCCAGCGTCCGCTCGGTGGCGGGGCCTCGTCCGGACCACCGTCGAACCGCAGCCTCACGAAGAGCACCGGCAGCCTGTACGTGAAGTCAACCGATACGGCCAGCTCGTTCAGTCAGCAGTCGCCGCAGCAGCAGCATCACCACCAGCAGCAGCAGCCACCGCAACCGATGGCACGCACCCGCGACACTACCAGCTCGAGCAGCGGCAGCCTGTACCGCGCCGATTCCGCGCTCAGCTGGCGCACCAGCAAGGACACACCGTCGCTGGAAAAGCTACGCTCCTCCTCGATACCGGTATCGGCCGGCAAGGGTACGAGCGGATCGGCACCGCCGTCTTCGCCCGCTACCAGCACGAAGACGTCGATGGGGATGCCGCCGCCGCCGGTGCCGCCGGTACCGTACGGTGCTGGGGTCGTATGCTCCTCGCCCCAGCCGCGCGCCAAGCGCGACAATCTCACCAGCAAGGTCAAAAACTGTGATTCGCTGTCCCGGTTGCAGTCGGCCCAGGTGTCCACGTACGGGCTCGCCACGAGCACTGGCAGCGCCGCCGCCACCGCAGGTCAGCTGAGCAAGTCCGGCTCCCGGAAGGAGCTTAGTTCCAGCCCGGGCAGCGGGACCGGCGAACGCAAGGCAAGCACTGGTGGCGGTGCTGGCGTCCTGCGCCACGCATCGACCGCCTCGATCGGCTCCACCGGCCAGTCGGACGATTCGGCCACAGCAACAGCACCGACCACCATCAATACCACCACTGCAGGCACGACCACCGGCAACAGTAACGTGAAGGTACGCAGCCGTAGCTGGCTGAACTGGCTGAAGATGTAACGGGTTGTGGCGCAGAGCGGCCACAAAATACATGAAGAATGAGCGGGGGGAGGAGGGAAGGGTTGTGGCGCGGAGGCGACGACGGAACGCACCGTCTCATCACCACCACCACCACCATCTTCACCTTCACCACCACCCACCCCCCACCATCACCACTACCACCACCACACCAACACCGACACACCACATCATCACCAAACCGCGTGTGTCTCAGGCCGCTGTGTTCGCGCCCCGTGGAGAGGAACAGCGCATGCGGGGGAGAGAAAGAGGAGCGGAAACGCCACAAAATGACTGTGTGCACTGTGTGGGCTTGCTCTTCCTTTAGTTCTTCGTTTTGTTTTACGTTAACGTTTGGATTTAGTGTAATATTTTGTGTCACAAAATCACCAACATACACACACTCTCTCCATGTTTCGCGGTCACTGTGTTAGGACAAATGATTTCCTTGGGGAAAGGGGAGAAGATATTATCACATTATCCGCTGTACTATTCAGCCGTTTCTTTACCTGTTGTAACCCTATTGCCCAAAAACGCTTACCTCGCGACCTCTTGTCTCTGGTCTTAGCTGATTCTTTCACGTACTCAGGATTTTTGTCTATCCATTCCAATTTCAAGCCTAAGCGGGGGTGGGAAGAAAACAGCACTAATTTGCTTTAGTTGATAGTGAGCCTACATTCCAAGCAGTGGTTCATAGATTTGTTAGAGATTAGGGGTTTTCGTCCTTTTTGCTCACAAACTCTAGAACAAACTAAAAGAAAAAAAATGCCTCACACAAAACGGAGAATAATTTACAAAGCCGTGGAAACAACAGGACTAGAGCTTCCTTTATTTTCCTTTTTCCGATCGAAACAAAAATCTTTTATTATCTTTGCACGTCATTACCAGTGTTTTCCACAGCCCTTAGGGTCTCCACACACATACACTAGACCTTTTTGTTTGAATCAGTTAAATTTTGAAATTTCAAAATTGACCTCTATCATAAACCTTCAACTGTGTTGCTTTGTTTTGTTCTTTTTTCAATACATTCGTTTGCTCCTCTATCCATTGATCCTCTTCTACGTGCAAGATTGTGAGCGTATGTGTGTGTGTGTGTGTATGTATGTGAGTGTGTCCATATGCTATGTTTGTGAATGGTGGTGTATGGGTGTGCGTCGTGTCTGAGCACCTTGCGGGGAGGGATGAGAAGGAGGATCCCAGCGAGAACTAAGAACGGGTCGGGTGTGTGGGTTCGTCTCTGTGTCGGGAAGGGAAAGGCGTTGTGTATGTTATTAAGCGCATGCTGTTGGTTTGACCCCCTCTTGTTTTCTACTGAGCCTGCCAATGTGTTTTGTGTGTGTTATGATACTTCTAATGCTTCAAAACTATGTCCCGAGTTCCCCACCCGCGACGGCAGAACGACTACACTGCTCGTTCTCTCTTTGCACTCTACGTAATCAGAGTTAGTCAAGATTCAGAAGTGCGTCTTATGAGGATGAGTAGCTGTTTAGGGTGTGAGAATATCGACGCTGTATACCTTAATAATGCTGGAACACAAACTCAGCTGCAGACCCAACAGTCAGTCATTACTCCATAAGAGATTGAAGTTTGTACAAACCCTCTAAAGAGAATACTACTAGAGATTATCGGCTGCTGTTGGACGGTCAAATGGATAGCCACCGCTAGAGATGCAAAGATGTACGGAAAGCTGACGTCGTTTGATTCAGAAAATGCGCCAAGGCAGCAGGGGCAAACGATGTCACCCTGGAACAGATGATAAATTAAGGAGCCTCGATAAGTCGATATGAAGGATGAAGGATGATGCCGATCGATGCAACTCCCGATCCACCGGTCAACGATGACTCCGGCCAACCTCGCCAATTCACACTGCCCGCCAACAACTGTCCATTACTACTACTACCATTTTCTACTACCCACTACTACTACTACTACTACTACCCACTACTACTAGTGCTACTACCACAATCACCACTACTGCTGCCTTCTCTAGCGCGTGTGGTACCTACCTGTTTCTTCTTGTTTCGTAAGTCCTGTTATTTTGTTTTCCTTTTTTGTTTCGTTTAGTTTTGTTGTTGTTGTTGTTGTTTTCTTTACAATTCATTAATTTCCACCCGTCACCCTTCTCTCCCAGCTATCTCTGTGGGATGCACCATTTACTTCCCTTCCCCACCATGATAAGATCAAGCCTATCACCATTATCTATCCATCGTTTTCTTTCATCTGTTTTTTTCATTTTCACACTTACTCTCTCTCTCTCCCCCTTTTTCCGTCTCTCTCTCTCTCTCGCTTAATCTTTCATATTCCTTTATTTACATTTTGGTTGTAGTTAACGTTTTTTTGGATAGCTTTTTAACTGTTTTATTCTCTTCACATTGTATTTTTTTGTCTGTACCATTTTCTCTTGCTTTCCCATTTGTACAATTCTATTTATCATTTTGTGCACTCGTGCATCCATTACCCTTTCATCTTACTCTTTGGTCTTCCATCTCTTATTTAAAAATTGCTATGTTCTATATTTTTTTCATCCATTTTTTCTCTCGTACACCTGCCTCTCACCATGAACAGCTCTCCACGGTTTTCACGCATTTTGGATGCGCTTGTTGGCTTGCAATCTTCCTTCTTGATGATAATAGTGATGTGTTATGTAGTAGTAGAATCCTTCATTTGTTATAGTTTTAGTGGTGTATTTTGTTTTTTTCGTTGCTGCGACAAGTCGTATGTTTTCTTTGCATAGTGTTTTTGTTTTGGTTTCATCAACTATATCATTCTCAACAATCACATGATTTTACATTCTAATTGCTAGCTTTTTTCCTATCACCGCTTTGATTAGAACTCATATATACGTCACGCCATTTCGACCTGACACTCGATAGCTCCAGCACTAGGGAAGCTAGGAACAGGCCATCCTTGTTTAGGACTAGTGTGTCGTTTAGCTTGATAAAACAAATATTTGGTTAAGCGGGTATGATAACCCACGGCTTGATAATCGGTTAACAATTATCAATTTCAAACTTCAAAATCAAAATTGAGTAATTTTTACAACCAAAAATCATTCGAACCCTCTCGGACTCCAAACGTCTTTAAAACTTATTATAAACATATACAAAGGCCCTCTTAAGAAAGAAGTCATGTATTAAGTTCAATGTCTGGCAGGGAAAGGATGTAATATTTTTATTACCTGTCATTATTATCCTCACTTTTGCAGAAATTGTAACGCTGTTGGCTTACTGTTGAGTACCGCTAGAATGTCTCAGAATAAAGTATTTTAGTACATTATTTCTCCAAACCAACCCTCCTTCCCTCGACCATCTCATCTACGCACCCTCATTACACCACCATCCTTATTCCATTACCCCCGACATCCCCCCTCCTCCCCACCAAAATAGGGTGAACGAGTGTATTTATGGTTTCCTTAATGTGATTATCGCGAAATGGATGTACTGATGTATCTGTGTGGTTGCGATTGAAACTGTGTGTGTGTGCGCCGTATCGCTGAGTTCAACATTCATAAAATTCATGATTATGTTATTTTTACCGTTGATATTTTTTTTGTATTCAATTTTCGCCATAGTTTACAAAATATTCCGTTCAACATGTCCTGCATTCGAATTGATAAATTTTAATCTATTTTGTAGTTATTAATTGAGTTAATGATTTTTTTTTTCTTCGTATTATTATTTGAATTCCATTCAAATATGTGTTATTTTTATTTTCGCTAGAAGTGAACAGTTCAAAAATAGCTAGCCGGATTGTGTTTGGTGCGGTTGAGTGTCTGAGTCCGGGGCGATCTCTTCTCCCTACCATCAACCACCCACACACCCTTCCCTCCTAATTTTTTTTTTTCATTCAACCTTAAACCGTTTCCCAAGCTCGTGACGTCTAACGAATTCTAGACATGTTTTTTTCGGCTCCAAGACCGGGTTGCGTGGGACACAGTCGTGCTCTGGTTGATGTAATCGTTTGCTAAGTATACTATGCCATTTCTACATGTTATTAGAGCTGTGTATGTATGGCTGCCTGTGCATGAATGTGATAAAAAAAGGTTAAAGAAGCGGTATCGTCAACGCTACAATCAGGACTCTCGTAGAATCCCATCATCACTACTTGACATATCTGATAGGTTCATGCCTGTAACCACTGTAGTGCAAAATAACTGGTAACAAGGGTCTATAACTCTCGTGGTAGATCTTAACACACATACACACGGTATTGGCTAAGCGTAAACTAAGAAACCAAACACATCCCCATTTCTATCATCTTTTCACCATCATGCAGACTCGGGGCACTACTGGAGTTTTGGGACAGCACATGCTTGCACTGTATACTCTTCATCATGCACATGCTCTGCCTCACCTATGTATTATTATCTTTTCATTTAGCTTTTTACCCTTGTTTTATTAGTTTGGACAACATAGGGCTATGCTTTTTTGCAGTTACCACTATCATTGATTATCCTTAATTGGTAATACGAGGAAGAGAGGAAGAGAGCATAACCCTATATCCTTTGCACCATCTACCAATCTCAACAAGATCCTATTTTGTTTTTTTTTTTATTTCCTTTGATATTAAATAAGATATTATTCATTTTTAAACGATCTATCTATATATATATATATATACATGTAGCCAGTAGACTACAGACGGGTAACTGATTCTATCTCTTTTCTCGCCATTTCCCTTTTTTCATTCTCTTTTTCTTGCTCCATCTACGCACTGTTTACACACACACATCTTCCTCCCTCCACCCACACATACACACACATACACTCTTACACTCTTGTTCCGACAACAGGCGCGAAGAACCAACACATTCCGTTTGGCGAAACCAACGCTGACGCCGCTGACAGTTCCGGACCATACGGGTACGACCACCACTAACACCACCAACCCCGTGGTGGGAATCTGTTCACCACCGCCCCTGCCCAACATTGCGCCCTCCCCGGACACGTACGCGTCCTCGCTGCGAGCCATCGGGCGGGTCCGGTCGCAGACAGCAACCGGCAGTACGACCCAATCGAAGACGACGACGACACCACCGTTCGCCCGGGACCGGATCGCTCCCGGCACCGTAGTGCGTTCGGCATGCTCCACCTCCGCCCTGCCGGACACTGTGGCGAGCGGGCCGCGCGATCTGATCGGCGAGTACCTGGCGGCAAAGCACCGGGCCGCTGCCGCCGGGTTCCAGCAACAGTCGGCGATACCGCCGCCCATCTTTCACGTCAGCCCGCTCGTACTGCACACCCAGCCGGAGCAACAGCAGCAGCAGCGGCAGCGCCAGTTCGATGAACTCGCCTACAAACATCCGATACTGCTGATGGACGCATCGGAAGACGACGACGAGGAACAGCGGGACGAGGACGCAGGAGAGGAGCAGAATGCGGGACAGGAGTCGCTAATTGTGCCAAGCCCGAAGCTGGTTGCATTTCAGGCGAGCAGCAGGGAGCAGCCGCCGGTTAGGCAGCAGCAGCAGCAGGCGGTGGACGGTACGCCACCCGGCTGCCGGTTGGTGGGCAAGGTGAACCCGAACATACTGAAAACCTGGGAGCAACTGTTGGCGGGCGGCATTGGCGGCAGTGCCTGTGGCCATCAGCACCACCCGGAGAGGACACGCGCCGGCTCCGCCGCGGAGCCGCCGAATGGGTCGGAAAGTCTCGTCCTGCACAGCGTGTCTGAGGGCGGAAGTGAGGCGGACGAGCGCCAGAGCTACCTGCTGTACTATCCCCAGCGACATCCGTACGCGCTCGGCGGTGAGTCGGAGGAGCTGATCGAGTTTAAGGTGAACCGATTGCACCATCCGCCGGATGATCAGCCGTCAGCATCGTCGCAGCACCGGGCAGATGCATCCATCACTACCTGCACAACCGCAACCGCACGCAACTTGTCCGACGGCGGGGCTGACTTCTACGACAGCATCGACGCGGTCAGTACGTGTGTGCGGCCGGGGGTCGGCGGTGCGGCGGCAGGCGATGGAAGGGATGACCCCGTCGGCAGCTACGAAGAGGCGACCGACGGCGGCGAAGCCCTTGCCGAACTAACCTCGCTCGACCGCAAACGTTTGCTTTGGTCGATTGCGATAGAGTAGTTTCGACGTGAAAAACGGCGCAAAACCTCAGCGGCAGCGCGAAAAGATTGTTCAAATATGGAGTATTATCAGTATTTTTACACGAGTTTTACGATTGATACCGCAAGTGCGGTGAAGAGTTTGGAACGTAAAGGGGAAGCCTTGGTAGAAATCGTCATCTAGGGGCAACGCTCTGTTTTTGCAGAGCTTGAAAGATGAGGAGACCTGATGCCCTCTTCTTTTCTTAAAGCTTTGTAGATTAGGAGATTCCTGTGTAAGAGAATGTGTAAAGGGAGGTGCTCCTCGTGCGTAAGGGAACGTCCTTGCACGGTCTAGTCAGTGCTGATCCGCTACCGCTATAGCCACATACACTCATACACATGCAAATCTAGCTGCAGAGCGACGGAAAGCATCAGGTCTCTAAGGTTTAATATGCTCTCAAGCAGTACCTTCATGCAAGAACGCTACTAAAAGGCTAGAAATTCACGTAAAACACGAGAATGTGGAGGAGTCCTTTAAAATACTCCATTGCTTTTTGAGCGATTCAATTAAATTAAAAACACACATACACCAAACGCCAAACCAACAAATAGAGAAACAGGTGGTCTTATATATAGCATGCTCTGGTGGCTCTTGGTACGCCAATATTCACATTCCAGGGACACTAAACACCCCCATCGACTCACTTCTTCTCGGAATAGAAAAAAAAACCGCTGGTGATGATGGCAGGATAGAGATGTAAACACATATCTTTTCTCGTAACTAATTGTTCGCGAAGGGAGAAGAACTCATGTGTGAGAGATTATGGGCAGCAGCCTTCGATGTGAAGCCCATACTTAAAGCAATGGGGGGAAAAATGCCGTACCTACTACTACTACTTCTACGTACTATAGCTGCTAAAATGGTCAAAACCAGATCTAAAGACAATGCTTTAAGGAAGAATAGTTGTTATGAGATCGAACCGGATAGTTCAGCCGAAAATGAATCCATCGTTGCAGCATTTTCAAATGCAACCTTTGTGCAATTGGTTTCGAAGACAAAGAGGTCGCATTACCTACAGTGCGGCACTCAACACACCTGCATACGCGAATGGTTATGACATTATGGGCACGTTAGGCAAAGGGGTATGAAAGGATTTCAATTATTCCGATGCTCCCTTTCGCGCAGTCGGCGCAGTGCGGGAGGGGGGGGGGGGGAGGAGAACCTTACGGGTAAAAAAGGAGCAGCAAAATGGAAGCAATACGAATGAAACGAATGAAATAGAAGCATGAAGTTTAAAAATCACCAAGTATTATATTTTGAGCGGTATTGTCATTCTTACTTTTTATAAACTTTTACGATTTTAACATCTTTTGCGGTTGTTTTCGCCATTTCGGCAGGAGCGTTTTTCTTTTTATTTTTCTCTTTGTTCTATGTTCTATTGCTGTTAGCGTATAAAATACTTTATTTTCATCGCTTCTGCTTCAAAATAGCAACGCAAAGAGAGCAGAAAGGTATGGAATGTTGGAAGCGAGCCGGTGGTGCAGGAAAACCAAACTTCGGTAAAGTCAAGTTGTTTTTTTTCGAAAAGCTGTGCAGATAAGCCTCTAACAAATAAAAAAAAACACAACCGAAGCATAATCAATATGCACTACAATGAAGTGTGGATGTGAGTGAACATGAGAGTGTGTGTGTGTGTTGGGGGAAGCGGTGGGGTAAACATTACTATACAAAAACTAAACAAAAACAACAAAAAAAAACAAAGAAGCAATGCAAAAAGTCCAAATCTCTAGGCGGAGTAGCTTTCGGAAAAAGTGTAAACAAAAATAAAAACGGAAAAAACACACCCACACACATTATTCTTAATAGATTTAGAACGAAGCGTGTGTTAGAGTGTATTGCAGGGTGTGGGCAAACAAAAAGTACGTGATATAGTAAACGTTTACGAACCGAAGAGGCGGCTCTAAAGCCGGAAAGGAAAAGGAAAGGTCAGTGAGGAAAACGGTAAGATTGTTTTTATATAGTCACAAATATACACACTCACACCTAGACAGAAAGACTTGGTTTCCATTCTGTAAATAGATTATTAATTAAAAAAGCCCTATCACCGCTAGCAGCAGGTAATGCAGGCACGCAACGGCAGGGTGTGATGAAAAATGTGTCTGTGCATCAATCAAACATCATATGCGATTCAAACGAAACAAAGTGAACTCTTTAATAGGCAAGCATGCGTGTGGAATAAGTCATGTTCAACCTTCCTTGACGGTGGGATGCAGAAACGCAATCAAAGTTTGTTTTGTTTTTTTTTTTAATGTAAGGAAGAACATGTACGGAAACTCGTTAGTGATTGCAAAATGACATTATTTAATCTGAGAATGCGAAGAGGGAGCATACAAGAACGAGCAATAGGCAAAAATTGGCGAAAAATATGAACTCTTGAGGCTTGAGAAAGAAAGTAACTGTAGCGCAGCTACCTATCCTACTACTTTACTACTATCTACTATTATCTACTACTGCGCAGTTCTCCTTTCCCTTTCCGGGCGAATCTGCTACCCTACGAAGCGACTCTCTTATATTACCCAACAATATCACACACCACCCTAAGGGTAAATCACAACGTGGGCTTGCGGTAGTAAAGGGATTGTATAAAAAAAAGAATATCACGTGTGTGTGGTGTAAAAGGGAGGCGAAAGGAAGGCAAATGAAAAAGGGTGTGAAAATAACAGAGAAGCGAATTGATGATTAGTAACCACGATAATTACGGATTACGATTATTATTACTACTTGGTAAAAAAAAAAAGGAAACACTCTGCTATGGCGGTTATTATTACATTTATTAATTATCATTACTATCGAGGGGGGGGGGAGAGGATGCTCCATTCATCATTGTTTCGATACGATAGTGGTGATCATGCTAATGATGATGATGATTATTATTATTATATTATTATAATTATTACAACCACAACTACTAGCAACACAACAACAGGAAACCGGAAAGGCACGTGTGGAAGGAAAACGTGTAAAATTTCATCTACTGGGAGTATGGGGGGAAAAATGGGGATTACAGTGGGGAGGGAAAGAGCACGGTAGCACACGGCTCAGGGCGGGGTACGGTAAATGAAACGGAAGGGACGCGAGAAGTGGCAGCGAGTGTAGGAAACGGCGAGAAGGGTATGTGAGGTGTGCTGCCGATACATGTTGAAACAATCTAGTTATATATTTGAAAATTTCAAATTAAAGTTGTGTATTTCAAAGAACTAAATCGAAAATGCATTGCAATGTGAACGAAAGTCGAAATAAAAAGAAAATAAAATTATTATAGAAAAAATAACGTGCAGCAACTTCTTTACTTTTAGTTACGGACACACAAATTGAGAAAAACGAAACGATAAATGTTCGTGTGCCATCAATGTCAACAAACATGTTTATTATCAATTCCTTGTACTCCCTTAGAATTCTTTTTACATAACCGGTACGCTTCAGTTTCATTAGCAGTTTTAATTGCTTCGTTCTCGGTTGCTGTGCCTATGTTCCTTTTTCTTAGGAAAGAAATGCGTAATTATTCGTTTTAAACGAAAGAAATGGTTAAATAAATACGCGCATTACATTTTCTGTTCATGCTTTTACTCATATGCGCACTCGTTACAAATTGGAAAGAAAAGTACATGACGGTAAAAATGATTGACGAATACTTCAAGTTATAATCCCTTCATGTTGAAACATCAATCAATCAAATCAAAATCAATTAAACAAATGATATGCAAATGCTTGCAAAATCCGCTCTTTACGTGGATGGATGTTACACGATTCTGAATATACTAAAGAGAAAGCACTATACACTGTTTCGCTCGGTATTTAGGAGAGGCAGAGTTCCCACGGCGCGCCTAATACATACATCTAACATATCTGTTCCTGTACTGAACGTAAAGTGTGACCCACCAATACCTTTCCTGTTACGCTTTGTCTAATCGCTTTGTAATTACATTTACATTCCTATGTGCAACGCCCTTTTCTATAGGGCCTACCGAACCTACAAGGGTCTAAATGTATTCTAACTGCTATTTTCCGATGAATTTCACAATTTTATATGTTGAGTTTCTCCCATATTTTAAATATCTTTTCCTTTCCCAACGATGCCAGGAAAAGCTTAAGATGAAATTAGGATGTATCCAATGCTGGCGTCGAGGAACCGATTTAAGTAATGAGTAAAAAGGGAAATTGAACCGTCGTGTTGTTTTATCTCCTCTCCTAATCCTCTCATCTGCCCTGGCCTAACATGTGCACTTACGATTCTCACAGAGATCGAACAGGATGACGGGGGATCAAATGGGCAGCCCGATTTGCCGCCATTATACACAGAGACCAATTTAGCTTAAACGCTTTTTTCTATCTACTTCCTGTTTCCTCTCTTTCTCCCTCAGGTTGGTTGGCTACCAATTATTAATGATTAATCTTCATTATTAAACTGCAAAGTTTAAAAGCGTGGTGTTTTTGAAAAAAAGGCAATAAAATCCAGTGAAAGCGTCTTGCGAAATGAAAAATTACATGAATTTATATGTACATGCAAGAACGCCACTAGCTGGATAAGAGAGAGAGATAAAGGTAAAGACTAACGTAGCTGATAAAAGAAACGCTCCCCCTAACAACAAAATAACCACAAAAATGGCCGACTTACACGTTAATGGAAATTATGTTATAAAAGTGAATAAAAAAAAACTTCAATTTTTGTCGGGCTGTTCTGGAGCGGTTGATTGTGGTGTTGTTGAGGTGACGTCTGCGTGTTCTTTGATGGCAGTAAGGAGTTGGGCGGCGGACGGGCGATTGGCCGGCTTTGCGTTCGTACAGATCACAAAGATTTCCAGCAACCTGTTGTACTTCGGACCAAGCGGAATTTCGGACGGAATCGGCGGACGCGTGCCGAGACTAGCGTAGTTGATGAACTTGTCATCCTCGTCCAGCTCCCAGTCAATATCCGACACGGGACAATCATCATCCCCCTCCTCCTCTTCGTAGTATTCGTCCGGGTCAAAGAAATCGTCATTCTCGCTGTCCTCCTCGTAACTGTCCCCGTGCCGCTTTACAGCACGACCTCCACGCAGTTTACCTCTTCCTACCACACCTCCACCATCCTCCTCGTCGGAGCTGTCCAGCACCATTACCACTTCCGTACAATCGTCAATCGGTTTTAACGGTTGCCGTGTAACCAAGCCACTGTCGGACATGTTTGCTTCTTCGGAAGAGTCCTTCCCCATAGAAGCGTTTGTTGACTCGGTTGCTACATTCTGCGCGGCAGTATTCTCCATCTTCGCTGGGACGACTTTATCGATCCCCGCGATTATAGCTTCATTAGCTCCGTCAGTCTCTGCCTTGGCAGTGGCATTCGATCCCTCCTTTACCGGTGTCACCACTTTTACTTCGGTTGATGTAACCTCCTCCGCAGCTGTCACTTTCTCGGTTTGACTTGCCGGTTGTTGGGTTGATGATGGATTTTCTTCTTTTGCGTTGATTGATGTGCCGTTTTCTTTTTCCTTTGCAGTGTGGCCACCATCGGCAGGCATGTCATCTTCCTCGTGCAGTAGATCGATCGTATCTTGGCGCTTGCCGGAACTGTTCACTACCTTAGTCTTTTTAATAACACCACTATGCGCTCTCTCTCCTCTCTCCTCCGGTGTGCTGGGGCGCTTGCGGGCGAACACTGTCGGTCCGGCGGCCATATTCTTCGCACGGGGCGCTTCATCCGCCAGCATCACACAGTCCCCGTCGTCCTCATCCATCGGGATCGGATTCCGCATATTTAGCACCTCGTCCGACTCGGCCACCGTATCATCCATCACGCCCGGGAACGTGTGGGGCGGATAGCCAACCAGCATCTCGAACACAACCAGCCCGAATGAGAAAATGTCCGCTTTGGTCGTTATTTCGGCCTGCTTACCCTCGAACACCTCCGGTGCGGACCACAGGCCCAGTGCGACGGTGTTGCCCTCGTCTTCCGCGTTTAGTTCGTCACCGCTCAGTACCACACCGTCCTCCGCCACCTTCAGGCTCATCTGAGTGAGGCCACACAGCTTAATATTTTCGAAATCGCCCTGAACTAGCACGTTGTACGATTTTAGATCACCGTGCATCATGAGCGCTTTGGTGTGCAGGTAGTCCAGCCCGCTCAGCACGCCCTCTACCACCTTCATCGCTTTCGGTACCTCCAGCGGGCCAAGCTCGTCATTGTAGCGCTGGGACAGAATGTAAGCAAGATCGTTCGAACAGTACTCCATGGCCATGTGTCGCTTGTACTGTTCCTGTCCTCCTTCCAGCACGACCGCACCGGCAATGTGTGGGCAGTTGAAGTTGCTAAAATGAAACGGAGAAAAGAGAGAAGTTGTAGGTATGGTACGGTATACGTAGACAACCAACACGGAACCAAAAATAGAAACAATTTGTTTGTCAAAGCACTGCCACAATTCGCCCGACACACATGTGCCCAAGATGTGCGGTTTCAACGAAAAACAAAAACAAAATGAATGCACGCAGGGAATGCATAGTTTGCTCTTCCTTCTTTGATGTACTTTAGATTCCTTTGATCTACCTTTGCATTTTAAAAAACATCAAAGAAACTTTAAGGAAAATCAAAGATGATGTGGCCCCCACAACACAACTATATAGATACTGAACCAATGCGGCCCGCGCAACGGAAAGTTTGAGGACCCCAGGATTAATGGAATGCCAGCACCTCGATTCCACCCCTCACCTCAGGTACCACCTACCTAATTATTTTAGCTTCGTTATACAGCAGTACATTGTAGAAGAATGTAAAGGTACATTCATGCCGGCGGGATAGCATCCGGATCGACCATGGCGACCGGCTCGACGATGTCGACGATTGGCGTTTGATGCGTATCAGAACGAGGTCCGTAGTTGAGCTCATCGACCCTAGAAAGGGCGAAAGCTGGAGTTTATCCACACTGTACGGTGCGGTACAGTTCGCCGGATTACGGATGAACGGTGTCATTTCCAGCTGCGTCAAATTGTTTTCACTTCCGCAATCGTCTTCCATGTTGGAAAAGAGGGCTTTGTACCGTGTGATGGTGTTACTATACGAAAGGTATTCCTGGAAGAGACTGAGAGCAAAGGAATCATCACAGCTTCATTTCAGTTTGTGCTTCATTTCCAACCACACACACACAAACATATATATACATATACACAAGCACACATTTCCCATACCCTGCAAAACAGTCATGCTTTCGCGTTTAGGTGTATAGAACTGCTATTATGCAGGAGCGAGCAGGCATGACCATTTTGCTGGCTGGAAGAAAGACAAAAGAAAACAACACGCACAAGCCTCTGCGTGAACGCCCGAGTTGTAATAACCTCACTTACCTTCCCGGGGGAGAAATGACAAAAGCGACAAAACAGCAATCAAACGCGCGGACACACACGCACACAAATGCGCATAGATGCACCACTTTCCGAGAAAATCGCTTGTGAATTTTTCGCACAGCTTAATAATAAATTGTTGTGGTTGTAATTTTTTTACAAGGTTCGAGTCTTCCAATTCCAACCTCACTTCCTAGCACTAGCGAAAAATGATGAACAGTTACAAAATTAACAATCCAGACGCACGGGCACACTCACGCACAGACGCAAGAGCTCCACACCAAACCGGACAGTGAGACAAGGATTGAGCGCGTTCAGAATTTTATTTCCAGTTGAAGAACACTTTTGCACTGTTCTACTGTTTGCAAAACCACTTCCGAAACCATACGCCACAGAGACACTACCACTTACAGAAACCGAGAAAATTAAACAGAACACAATTTTCGCTTTCCCGGGAGCCTGGGGCAGCGACACCTCGGGACCGCCTGCACTCTTCGATGTCTTGGAATAGAAAGAACGCTTTTGGCGCCGATTTTATTATCAACGCTGTTCAGGGTTGACAGGGACTTAGGCTGTGGTCTAGCTGTGATAGATGAGAGCGTGTATGGCCCCCCAGCGCGCAAACGAGTCGTGTTCTGGTCAAGCCCAAGCAGAACTTTTCGGAGGATAACGCACACTCCCAAAGAAATATAAGTACATTCTTCCTATGCATGCTGTGTGTTGATTCCTCACATCGGTGGTGAATAACGGACCGATATTCGCTATGGAATTATCAATAATACCCGAAATGATAACAGAACCGTATGGTTGTGAAAAATTGAGTGAGTATGGACCTTGTATCACTTCGAGTATGGAAAAAAATCAAGTGTATGAGCTGTGCATAGCTAGCGTATCGGAGCCATCTAACCGCGCGGCCACACGCTGAAATCGGCAGCGAAACAAATTTTTTTACAGGTGAATTTTTTGGCAGAAATCGCTTCGTAAACGCTTGAACCTACCCAGCCGGCATTAACAAACTCTTTCCCAGCCGGCATTAATAAACTCTTTGGTTGCTCAATAGTTTCTTAAGGCCTTTAAAAATCATTTATGGTTTATTAAGAAAATGACAGTTGCTTGCGTCAGCATAAGGACAACAATGTGTGACAACATGGCGTCAACTTGTGCCGGATGGGATGAAGACACGGAACAAATGCGGACAAGCCGTAGCATTTTGCGAGTGTAATCATACTTTTATTTATTGAAAATAGTCTGCGATGTAAAGGTGAGTGTGTATTAAATGAAATTTTGCTCATTTAATACAGTGAATGATAACATTTTCAGCTAATCACCCAAGCAGCAAGAAGCAGCCGACGCCGGAATGTTTGGGATCTCACCGATTGCTGAAGCCGAATTATCAAAATAATCATGTCATTTACGTGAATGGGTTGTGTCGATATGTGTGTGATACCCCGAATTTTATAATAAAAATATAAACATGTGTTTTTTAATGGAATTGTTTCCTTTCTTAGTCTTATAAAACGAGACAGATATATCTTGCCATCCTTGTCATTGTAACGACGACAGGAAAGCGTTATGAAGTTTCTTAAGCTCAAATTTTACTGCTTAGTTGTTTGTTAAAAGGAATAATTTTAGTAATATTTTAATGGCTTCTTTAATTGTTCGACTTGTTGCCAAGTAAAAGCCACGCTACACGATTGTTTACGTCAACACCTTTTCGGCTCATGTATCCGTGTTTTGGCTAGCGAAAACTGGCATGTGGAAACTGGCAATCTGAAAGTGGTTTACCATTTTTAAACAATAAAAAAGTGAAGCCATTTAGCAATGTACGTGATATTTTTGAAAACCATTCGAAGGAATATATTGTTATAAATACTGTATCGTCGATAAATAGGCTTTTTCGTGACTTAATGGATGACGCCGCATGTGGTGATGCGCCAAAATTAAATTGATTTGATTTTGCCGCACGGCAATTTCACACGGTCTGTCATTTACGTCAAACCCCAAATAAAATCATACGGCAACATCGCATGCGGCAAAGCAGTGACCAAGCCCTAACTGTAGCGCGAAAAAATAATCTGGTCGCTCTGGTTACAACATGTACAGCAATGAGAAGGTAATGAAGTGGCCAGTATAAACCTGTATGAAATGAAATTCAAAGTCATTCGCTGGAAAACAATACATTGACATTACTGTTCTGACAACCGCAGGCCATCGTCGGTGCACATTTGTGTGAATTCCTATGTGAGTGCATGGGTTTGTAGTGTGTGTGTGCGTGTGTGGGGGAGTTGTGTGTAGTGTGCTTTTTACCTTTTTTTCTGTACCGTTTTTCAGTAAAGTCGAATTAATTGTGTTAAACTTGATCAACGTAAGTGTAAGTAGTATGTGGTAATGCGCGGAAGAACGGTTATGAGGCAAATGTTAACTAAGTTAGGATTCCTTCAGCTGACTGTGGTCTATTGGTCTCCCTCGTTTCATTGCGTTCTATGATACGTACCACCTGCTGTGCAAGGAGGGGGTCTTGAACACAATGGTGGTCCTTTACACCACCCATTATCGCTAGTGCTTTGAGTATGCCGAGATGGAGGAAGTAAAATGTAGCGAATGCAGAAAGAAGCATTCAGTGAGGACGATGGATAGGACCGAAGAAAAGCAATGGAACGTCTGACGGAACGTGCACAGCTGCACACGGGATGGAGCATTGGGGTGGGGTTAGCCATTTGCGGACACACAGCATAAAGGGCAAAACAAATGACTATGCAGCTAGCTGTAGGTTCCCGAAATGTTCGATGTTGTATCTGTTATGATTAGTAAGCATTCTATAATGCACCACTCATGCTTCTTGGTAGGAAGACTGTTAACTACACGATTCAGGCGTAAGCATATCTCGAAAATTGATTCGTTTGGGACGTTGTAGTGTGCGTAGGAAAATATCAAATGCGGGGCTGTTATTTTAAATAACCTCGTCCAACCTAAAACTGTTTCTCTATTTTCTTCCATGTCTTTTCTAGTACCGTTTCCGTTCTGTGTCCTGGACCTTCCCCCACGATAGAACCCGCTCATTCCGTTTGTGTAATGTTTGTGTGTGCTTGTGGTCGTTTGTGTGTGAGTACGTACGGGCATTGTTTTTTGCTGTGAAGCGTAATTGCGAGATTTAGTCTTCGATCCACCCTGTGCCGGCGTTACCGCACCGCAAACCGAAACATCCGCTATCAACCCTCTCCCACTCGCCGATCAACATCCGCTTCCGGGATTCGTGTAAACGAACTGCTCTCGCAATCAAATAAAGCACCCTTTTAAGGGCAATAATCTTCCTGACAGCGCGGCAACGGATTGAATGGTGGCTGTCTGAATAAACCCCCCTCCCGCTAAACCAGAAGCATCCGTTGCCGGTAGGCACTGACCCACCGGTACGTGCCACAATGTGGAAGTGTCACAAATGCGGCAAACCCGTCTTCTTCGGTAGGTAGCCACTGCACCAGCAGTAAACCGTTTATCGAGCCCGCTTTGGATAACTTATTTATTTTATCCTTTTTTTTCTGTTTTGTTGTTTTAGCGGAGCGCAAACAATCGCTCGGTTACGATTGGCATCCGGAATGTCTACGGTGTGAGGAATGTGGCAAGCGTCTTAATCCGGGACAACACGCTGAAGTGAGTACAGTTGCAGTGTAACAAACAGTTGAAAGAGAGAATTCACAAAAGGATAATCTTGTTTGGTTTGGCAACTTAGCGAAGATTTGGATTAAAATTGCACAGGCTTCAGGCCTTACCGCAGTGGAAGCCAGCACCATTGGTTGGGGCTTAAAACAGATACAGTAGATGATCGCTAACTGGATGCTTTTTAACTGGACATCCAGTTTAAAAAAAAAAACACTTTAATGTCAAAATAGAAAACATCCGGAATCTCGTCACGGGTGCGTCAATGTAAAATTAAAATTCAAATGACGGAAACTTTTCTTCTGTTGATGTTTCGCTCGCGCTTAATACTATTGGATACGATTAAACTAATCAGTATAGTTTAAATCAATGCAAAAAGTGTTCAAATTTAACGTCAAATGGAATAGGACATTTGGAGTAAAATTCTTCTTATTCTTATGTCCAGCAGAATGTTATCTTCTATGCTTTATAGAACCTGTGTTTTATAAAAATCACATTCAAAGGTGTACCGCTCTATACAGGTGTTTAAATACTCCGACCATTTGCTCGAGAATCACCTTGAATTTTTATTTTGATACGTTTGACTGTTAAAATGACACTCCTGTTAGCGAACACAATTCGATCACTGGTGGTATGTTTACATCGGTCACCTGTGTAGTTAGTAATCACCTACTGTAGTGTTTTTATTGCTTCTGTTCAACCCGATTTTTACGTTGATATGTTTCGAATGTTTGACTATGGACCATCCTGTTATGGGTACAATTTATTAAACTTCATAAAACGGGCCAACGTAGGGAGTTTTTTTATCGGTATGTTTATTTCCGTAGTTACGGTTTTTTTCGGTATCTAAGAAATCAGTTTTTAACGTAAAGTTTATCAATATGTGTACTCTTGAAAAAATAATTGATGCTTAAGTCGACAAATCGGGTTTGAAAATGCTTATAAGTGTCGTCTCCGTCTATGGCGTATGGTGAGTGGTCGAATTGTAAATGTACGATACTCTATGATGCTAATGTTATTGTTGAGTCCATTAAACATAACTTAATTTTGATAGAATAGGATGTTCCTCTTTTATTACTATTTTGTATTGGTTTTGTAGCTTGTCAAATTGGCAGAAAAAGGCGTTATGTTTGTAGAACAGTATAAATAAGAAAACGCCTCAGAGCGAAATACATTGCTTTAATGCCAGAGCAAATAGTATATTGTATTAATAATACACTTTTCATGAGTATATTCTTGAAAACACCACAGTGATGTAGAGCACGATTTCTCCAGAAACACTCTACAGTTGTATGAGTTTAAGGATTTGATTGAAGCGACTTTGCATCTTTATCTGCAAACTAATGTCATTTCTTATCGTGCTTTATATTACCATCAAAGTGACAATAGTGTGAATAAATTTCAAAAAATCATGTGATATTTGTTAAGAAAATACGCACGTTTACCACCCTTTCCTTTTTTACCATGCTTTTTATTTATCACCAGCAGCCTTGTTTCCTTTTTCAATTCTTCTATTATGCGTGCAAGTACAGAAGAGTGCGTAATAAATCTCTTCAGTTGAATCCGCATATTCTACTGAAGCGACTGCTGGAGAGATAAGCAAACAAGCGGAAAAGGCCAAACAGATTTCTGGCTAAAGCAAATTTCAGCGTCGCTTGTTTGTTTTTCTGCGAGGTTATCCCTCTCTTTTTCTCCCCCTCTCTCACTCTTTCTAAAGCTTGGTTGTTTGAACGATCTTCTCAGAAAGATTGTTAGAAGTGTGGTGTAGCGATAAGAAATATGTGATGTTTTCTTGGTAGAGGATGGCATACATATTTTGTTTACAAGATGGGATTCAAAAGAAAACATTCTTACAGCTTGTTTAGCTCACAGCTAGCACTAGCGACAAAATTGCTGCGTCGATAAATAATATTATATATGTAGAGCATATTCGTAACCGTAGCATCGCATGGGTAGGGAACGGTTTTTTTTTCTTGTGGTTTTTTGTCTAATTTATATTTTTGTTTCGACTTCCTTAATCGTTTCAGCACAAAGGCGTACCATACTGTCATGTGCCGTGCTATGGGGCGCTGTTTGGGCCGCAGCTGTTTGGGCACGGCACCCGCGTGGAGTCGCACAAGAGCTTTGGCCAGCCCGATCAAAAGAAGCAGGCGATACAACGTTCACCGGCCGGACCCGTCATACCCAAGGGACACCTTGAGACAAAGCTGAAGTCTTACAACCAGTTCCACAACAACAAGAGCATGGAGATTCGTAGCCGTGAGGTGAACGGGCGGCTGGTGCTAGAAGGCGCGCTGCGTATCTATTGGGGAGTACAGGGAATGATCCATCTGAAGGAGGACGATGACCAGCGTACGGTGGTGACGGTGCGGAAGCGAAATTCGTACCGTCAAAGTACGCCTGCGTCCCTAGTTCACGCTCATGTGACCAGTGATGGGGAAGAAGGTGACGAAAAGGAAAACATACCGATCGTAACGGACCAGCAGCAGCAGGAACGTCGTGGTGCGGGTGTTATGGGCGTCAGCACGTCCAGCCTGACCGAGCCGGGCGACAGTAACAACGATACGACCACCATCTCGGAGAGCATTTCATATGATACACTTAGTCTGTCGTCGGAGCTAAACTCAAACTTCGACTCCAAGCCGGTTTCGTCGAGCGAATCGTCCAAAGAGGTATCGCCGAGCCATGCTGGCAAGTACGTGACGCTCCCGCCGAAGCTGGACGTGAAGCAGCTCGACTGGGACGAGATCGACGAGCTGCTGCAGGTTGAGCGGAAGCTGGACGAGAGCGAGAAGCCCTACCGGACGATGCCTTCTCCGTTGGTGAGCGGTTCCGGCGGTGGTGGATCCGGCGGCGATCGTAGTCTGGCCAGCGAAAGTATTACTGATACGGATTACAAGACGCTCACGCCCAACACGGCCACCGGTTCTGGGTCTGGTGGGTCGGCGGGCGGAAGCTCGGGTGATAGTGACCGAACGACGACGGGCGGGCCGGATACGTCGACAAGCGTGACGACGAACGGGGACGATGATTTTCGAACTCCCGAGGCGACGCTGCGGTCGCACGATTTCGAAGCGTTCAAGATGCAGATTAGCCGCGAGTTTATCAGCAGCACGGCGGAGATGGGCAACACGGACGGCACGCTGAAACAGAATCAACCGATAGATCCGGCCCGGATTAATGACTCGCTTAAGCTGTACAACGATGGCGTCATGAACCGAAGCCTGTCGGACGAACAGTGTCGGAATGCGATGTTTTCCTTGCCGGCCGGTAACATCACGGGTAGGAGTGTATTCACATTTGGTTTCATAAGTCACATTTCACACAAGATGATATTTAAAAACATATATAACGTTCGTTTTGAGAATGTTCACATATGACTGATTAAGGAAGACGGGACCTTTTAAAACCTCCCGGATCTTTTTATTTGTTGGGTGGAACAACAACCCTTGTAGGGTGAAAACCTAACGAGAGCACTGCACTACACTTTTTAAAAAAAGTGTATTTTAGCAGTTTTTTCAAACCTCAATCTAAATTATGAATCAAAATAATTGTACTTCGATATGAGTAGCATGATTTTTAATAGTATAAGTATAAGTAGTTAATCCCATTCGATTAGATATGAGAATTTTGGAGGAACAGGTAGTGCAAAGTAACTAATTACTTCATAATGAGTTGTAAGTTACTGTAATTAGTAATTGTTGTCGACCGGGAGAGAGGTTTCCTTGCGTAGGTTCCCTTTATCTGGCTTGTTAGGGTGGAAAATAAGATAATTGTTGTTTGAACATTCGTTTAGCAAAGTTAAACCCTTCTCGATACGTCATCACTATTACCTCGTGCTTAGTTTTTTTTATTCAAGTCATTTAGCCGCTTGTAGGATTTTTTTATTATACTTTAAATTTAAACAGAATCTTTGTTTCCACTTATTAAAAACAGGTTCATTCCACGTGGAGTCCGCAGCAAACGACGAAGATGACACTACCCTGCGCCATCCGGCCAATGGTATTTATGCGTCACCCAATCACACTAGACAATCGAACAATGGTACGCCGAAGAAGCGGATACACATGCAGCGTCCGCAACCGGTTGCCGCGGACGCACCGACCTCATCCGAGGCGACCACCAACGGTGGCGTTACGTCCCCAGGCACGGATACGGACAGCTGGACGGCCGATCGGGGTCTGCTGCGCTCAAAGTCTCAGAGCAACCATTACTCGGGCAATAGCTTCATGGATAGCGATGTGGATGATGAGAGTGGAACCGGCGGTGGAACCGGATCAGAAACGCTCAAACCGTCCGACAAACCACCGTCTTCGATCCACATCCGGATGGATTGTTACGACGAGCTGGAGAGTCCATCGTCCGCCCAGGGCATCACCGCATCGGAGGACGGTGAGCTTACCGCGGTTACTACGACCACCCTAACGACAGCAACGACGGTATCGCACCCGTCGGAATACAGTACCAGCATCAGTGGCCACCCGGTCACGGAGGATGGTGTGGTACTGCGGAAGCCACCGAAAACCGGCTCGACCGCTATCAAGCGCCGGTCGGGCAACAGACGGTCGCGCACCAAGCTGAAGCGTCGCTGCTCCATCAACGGACATTTTTACAACCGGGAAACGTCCTTTTTTACACCACCGTACGGATCTCAGATGAACGTTTGGGTGACGTCGCTGGTCAACACGCATGAGGTAAGTCGGATGAGCAGTATTTGCTGTAGTTGGCATACTAACTCGCGCACTTTCCCTTTCAGGTGATCAATCTGCTGCTGGAAAAGTATAAGGTCGAATCAAGGGCGGAAAACTTTGCGCTGTTTATCGTGCGCGATAATGGGGAGCGGAAGAAGCTGAGGGAGGACGACTATCCGCTCGTGACGCGCGTGATTCTTGGCCCGCACGAGGATATTGCCAAGCTGTTCCTCATGGATGGCCAGCAAACGCAGGAAATAAGGTAAAATGGGAGCAAATGGTAAGGGAAATGCAGAAATGAATAATAACTGTGTGTATCTTTCGCGAGTGTAGCAGCGAAGTCGCACAGTTTCTGAACCTCTCCATTCCGGAATGCCGTGCTATCTTGGAACGGTTCCACGAGGAGGAGCAACGCGAACTGCACCGGATACGGATCAAGTATGTTAAAGTGGTGGTGCTTGCTCTCAGCTTTCACTTAACGTTTGCATTCGTTAACCATTTTCTTTTCCGTAGATTTGCCGAGCTGCGAAAGCGCATCATACATCGCATGGAATCGCTCAAGGTTCGGCTGTAAACGGTACTTTACAAAACTGAAGACGACCCAACGGTTATTTTCCTTTTCAAGCAACACGCACGCCCCCCTTTTCTTGTATACGGGGATGGAAAAAGCGATCAAATCGAATAATAACCTTACTTGTTGTTGTTTGTTGTTAAGCAGAACGAAAATCAAAGGCTTTCACTCGTAGGAAGATAAGACTGGTTTTTTTTTGGGAAAAGAAATGTGAATGGAATCAGCAATTTTGTGTATCATTAATCTCTTAATCGCTTCCAGCGAGCAAGCTAACCAACGTCAGTGTATAGCTTAGAACGTTTTATTTGTTTGGCCCCATTTCAAACGGTATCGGAACACTTCCTTCGGGGGTATTGATCGAAATCTCGATTACCCAAAAACGAGAATCTTGTCGATTGCTGTATTCTCATTTTTATAGTCAGTTTAACTTTTGTTTCGTCTGTAATCCGATTAGGAAAGGCAAACTTAAACTAGAATTTTAGCAGCAAGATTATACATAAGGCGAAAAAAGGGTCGAATAATATAGTAAGCAAACTGCCAAACAAGAGAAAAATTATCCTAGTACTTTCAATCCCCCCCCCCCCCTGCCTCCCTATTAGAACTGAGGTGCATATGTAAGCATGTAGTAGACCGAAACAAATCAGATATTGCCGCATAGGTAGCCTGAAGCAAACGCGGGTACAAAGAATTTGGTACGGGAAAATAAATGACACACCAGGCAGCAAGAACTACGAACACTATTATGTTTAGCAAAGCAGGTTAGAAAACACAGTGGAAGGAGAACAAAAAACACATACACACAATCAAACCTCAACATATATCTCTCTCAAGAAGACTCATATGAAGCTTTAGAGCTAACCGAACTAAATGCTCACAGAAAAAATAAAACTGGAACGAATATGGAAGCGAAATACTGCGAAATGCTTTAGTTTTGTGCAAAGAGTAGGAAGGAATAGGAATTTAGTGCAGAGCTTTCCGGTTTCGTGTAAACGTAAACCACCCCCGACTGACAGTCCAGGTGCTTCCGCCTAGCGCTCATGTTAGCACGTCCCCGCTTCAGTGGGAATGTACCCCCCCTCCGAGCCCTTTCTCTGATTTTGTAAGCAGCGAATGGATTAACTTATCCGCAGTAGTAAGAGTTTTTGTTAGATTTTCACAGTACAGACTAGTTTTGCAAAATTTTATTGTGACATAAATTACATTAATGCGTATTTCAATTTATTGTTTTATCAACATCTTGTTATGAATTTAAAATTACACCGTATAGAAAAACCAAACGAAATGTGTGGGGTTCGCCTTGCAAATCGTTTGTTGCGTTTTGTAATCGTTTCGTTGCGACAAAGTGTTAAAGTGTAATCGATTTGCAACACTTTGCAATCCTCAAATTAATAGTTCTTTCGTCCTGCTCATTGATCACAACCGGAGTGCGTGTATCAAAAGCCTAGCGCACTATTACAATTTATCAAAGCATACATATGAAACACTAGTGATGGGTGCGCTGTTGCTGTGCTAGAACTTTTGACTTTAAGGCAAAGCATGTCCCTTATATCATGATGGATGGAACAGGCGATAAAAACAAAACTGTCATAATCTCAGGCAAAACGGAAGGGAGATCAACAGAGTGGGGAAGTGTTTGGGGCGTTTTGGCTTTGTATTGTAAACATGAAGGGGAAAAAAACACACTGTAGGTCGAGATCAGTATCGAATCCAGCGAGGAAAACAGTCTCGATAAACATGAGCAATCTCATAGGCTGCGTCGACACGGAAGAGGGATGGTATAGTGCGTCAGGCGAACAAACAGCAACAGACCGATAAGCGAATAATAAAATTCAATTAATAACGAATCTTTCCTAATTTTGATGTTTTTCTTTGCGTATCAAAATTTTAGAAAAAGTTTGTATGGTTAGTTAATAATCTACTTCTTCTTGAGCTCAACAACCATTATTTTAACTGCGCCTTTCTGAGACCTGGTGTCAGTTAGTTTTTTTATGGAGTAAAAGAAAACTAACGAAGAAGTTTGATAGTTTTTTAAAGTTTTTTATAAAGCAATACTATTTCGTAAACAAAGATAGCAATTATAAAATTAAAAAAAACTCGTGTTTTGCGTATTTAATATCCGCACCTATTCGCACATGTGATTTTCGTCATTGCTTAAAACACCCAAGGCATTGAAGAAGTGATTGACCTGTCTTATGGAAGTGGTACTCTTCTTACAAAGCACCTCGATAATTCGATAATAACCTCGATGTAAGGTTTGTAATATTGTTCCGCAAAGCAGTCCTCTTAGTCTATGCTTCTAAAATAGCTTCAACATGCGCAAAAACTTGTCTATATTACATTTAGTATATATTATATATTTATATATATTAATGTGGTATACTTTATTGGAGCGAACATACTACACGCGTCTGTCCAGCCAGGCGGTCTAAATTCAAGAGAGTCGACAGACGCAGCTGTCGCTCGTTCCTACCGATGGTCTCGGCCGTATTCGGCTTTACATATTTCGAGCCTACACCTATTTGATATTTTGATATTTTTATTAAAAAAACTCAACGGGCCAACTACGGCGCCCTGGCAGCGTAGATTACATAGCGTTTTACTATTGGGCAAACGGTCGTACTAGTCGTATACAATTAAGGAACCTGGTACGTGCCATCTCAGGTTCAAAAAGCTCACAGACAGCATTAAATTTACGACACATGACAAAAATTTGGGTTTGGCGATGCAAGTATTCTGACGGTCGCCAAAACCGGAAGGATACGCTGGTTGGGGCACGTGATGAGGATGCCGGACTCATGCCCCACCAGAAAGGTGCTCGTCAGCGTCCCGTTCGGCACGAGGCGTAGAGGAGCACAGCGAGCTCGTTGGCTGGATCAAGTGGAGCTCAACCTGTCGGAGATCGGATGCAACCGTGGCAGGAGGACTGCAGCCCTGTACCGAGTTTCCTGGAAACGGCGACCTGGCCATGTCTTTCAGGCGTGCTCGGATATGAGCGGGCCAAAGAAGAAGAAGGTCGCAAGCCGAGCAAGCGAGTGGGTATTCGTTGGCCACCATACTACGGATGCGTACTGCAATATTGACCGCACGAGGGAACAAGCTGTAAGCTGCCTAAAGAGACCAAGCAGCTGGTTACCCTTAGTCACAATATACTCAAACTGTTCATGGAAGCTCAACTGTTCATCAAGTTAGGATGGTAAACACTCGGCACAGTGCGTTGCGTTTTCATTATGCTCAATTTGGATGTTTACCATCCGTTTGTTTTTTTTTTTTTGGTAACAAGAGCTCTTCTACATGTGAGCCAATAAATCCAATACCAATAAATAAGTTGTTCATCGACTACTGTGATGTTGCTTACACCTCCTGGCCGCAAACGTGTCCTTATGTCAGAGGGTGATTGTATGGCTTTTCTAATACCTCTTACCATGCTGGACGTGATGCATTCATTAAAATCATTCTTCAACGATTAATAAAAGCACAACAACCACATGCCGACTAGCGAGTCGCTTTTTAAGATTCAAGTCAATTTCTCACTATGGCGGTTAGCAAATTAATCTTTTGAAATTCTCCAACAACCCCAAGCTAAACCAACCAACGTGGAAACAATGTTTATAGAATTTTGTGGCATGTTTTATTGGTTTGACTTGGTTTTGTTTAGTATTGGCTTTTGGTATTATCTTCGGTCTTCAGAAATATAAATAATATAAAATTCAGTTTAATCGAAAGCACGTACTAGTAACTCTTGTTTATACATAATATGGTTACAGATAATGGTAATTATCTATTGAAAACCCAGATAAAAACATATTGGGTTGGGTAGGAAGGTATTTACCCAAAGGTACATCACTAATCACATGATAGGGAGGTCATTACTAAACTGTACAAACTCTATTGGTAAACTAACTCCATTCCTATATCACCTAACGAACGTATCAAATTAAGATCAAAGTTCATATAAGATCATATTATAAGAAAGTAGTGATAAAATGCCGAATCATTCAACACTATAATACACCATCAATATCAACGTGACTTTTAGCCTAGAAGAACACTTTACTGCGCGTTCGTTTGCTTCCAGATTCGTTCTAGCATACAGAAGCGTAGGATCCTTCCACCGAATTATGGAGCAATCGTATCGAAGCGATGTAAAGGAAAGCAACCAGGTAAGTCGCAAGCGAGGAGATAAAACACCCTACTGTCACTCCTGGCCACTCCACGCAGCCTCTGAGAAAGCGATGCAGTATGGCAAAATGTGTTTTTCAATCAAGGGAAATAAATGCTCGTTTAGAAGCTTCGGCACTACGCTTAGTAACACAAACTAACGCCCCGTTTTAGATGTTTCTAACTTCAACGTGTTTTGGCGACTCTCACTTTAAATTAAAAATTAAATTCGACATCGGAATCGCTTCCAAATGACTCCTTCAATTTCGGCAGCGGATTCGGAACGTAGGTACAATACACTAAACTTGGAACCGATGGATCCGTCGGAGCTGTCCGGATTCTTCGGGACAATTTAGAAGAATAAAGGAAATCGGCGGATGTCTAATGTAACCCAGCTGCAAGTAGCTCCCGTTTCTGTTGGGCTTTATCTTTTTTAATACAATAATTTTCTGATAAGATTACCGAATAAATAATCTTTTCAACCTCAATGATTCTGGAGGCTTTGTCGGTTTGGACCACGCCGGAGACTCCGTGGGTAGAATTGTGAATTCGGCCGGCACCGAACAGCTTCGATGGCTCCAGCGGTTACGGTGGATCCGGTGGTTCCGACAGCTCCGAACGGTTCCAACGGTTCCAACGGTTCCGATGACTCCAAACGATTCCAAACAACACCGACGGTTTCGGACGTCTACGGCTGTCGACTGTCGGCCTGGAGTCGGCTCAGGACAACTCCGGGCGATTTCAAACGTAAATGTGGTTTGGATATAGCTGGACCTGCTACCGAATAAAAGATGCTCGGAAGCGGTTCGGGGTGGTGGGTGCGGTTCCGAGAACCCATCGTCATCTCCAACCCACTAACCTCAATGTGCCGAGCTTTCAACAACAACTGTAGAATGTTTGATTATAATTTAACTCAAGAGACATTTAAAGAACGACTTAAATATATTCAACATAACGATTTACATTCTTCATTTTTGTTATATACTTATTTATTTGTTTGTTCGACCTCCTGTTTGTAATGTTTGTTTGTATACATCTTACTGTGATAAAATATTAGTCCTTAATTCTAATTGTAAGGAATTCATCGTTTTTTTAGCTCTCTTTCAAAAATCCTTCGTACGGAGAGTGTGCAAAACTGGAGGCTAATGTATGGGACAGTTGAAAGCTTGGAAGGCAACGATTAAATGCAACGACAACAGGCGACCTCATCAAGGACGTTTAGAGCCAAACGAATCATCGCGCTAAAGCCTCTATAGCCTGATTCAATGTTTTGAAAACGCTCGAGCTCGACTGGCACTGGGTTCCCCAATGTGTGTTCTTCAATTTATCTTCATTTTAAATCCCTTCTGTTACAATCCATTCGTATGAGCTATCGGTGACACTATGCTTTCTAGTTCGATGCCTAATTTACGTTTAATTTAATTTCTTTTAGAAATTAGCCCACCGCATCTGAGCCTCCGCAACCCCTGCACCCTCCGCCCTACTGCTGGGGCTGGCGGGTATGCGCTTTGGTAGCCCGTTCATGTACGCGAGCGCTCCCTGCAGTCGGCGTGCTGCTGCGACCCGCTGGCGCCGTCTGTTGCCCGTCGTTTGTCACCCGGCTGACACATATTTACATAAATATTCGCATTCGCCCAAACGTACCATTGCTGTTTGATTGGTCAGCAGCAGGCGGGTTGGGTTTAACCGTATACTCTATACTCCAACGGAGGTATAACCGGTTTGCCAACGAGGAAGGAGGCAGATTTAACGGACCGCCCGCCACCCCGTTGCATCGGATGTTGTGTGGCGCAGTGGCCGAGCCGAGTGGGGGAGCAGGTGGGGGGGGAGGGGGTCAGATTGGAGTTTTTGGTTTGGCAAGGACGCTGGGGATTTTCAGTTCGCTTCGTTTGTTTTGGTGTGCGCTGGGTGTGTTCGTAAAGGTGGTTAGGCACAACAAAATAAGGGGTTAACACTGTATCGGAGGGTTGTGGTCGCACTGGGCTGAAATGTCAATATGGAAGACTTACGCTGTCAGGGCGAGTGGAACTCCCTTGCGGTGCGGAGTCTAATCCCCGTATGAGGCTGCTAGTGTACGAGCTAATTAGTGGCAAGGCGTTACGTGGATTACGTGTCGTATGGGTTCTGGACGTTCACGACGTTTTCGCAGAAAAACCTTTAACCTTGTTATAATTTCGACAGTCGTTGTAAGTGGATGGTATCAGTCGAAATTGTGGCAGCACACACGTTATGTACGTTATGGACACGTGGGAGTGCGAGCATTTGGCAAGCTTAGTTTCGTTTCTTCATGAACGTCCTCTGAAGACTTGATGACTTTTTGTCTGGCTTAGTGTCTAACGCTGTGTAGTGGGAAGGCATCTAATAAAGAGAAATTAATCATCCAGGGTATTCGCTCCTAACATTCATCACGCAATAGAACTCCACATTATTCAACAGCGGATGAGGAAGCGGTGTCTCATATTAAGTTGATGTAGAGGGCAACTCTGTGCAAACGAGAACTCTGATAGTTCGAGTAGGGGTTGTAGTAGGGGGTAGAACTGAAAGAAATTCTCACTTGTAGGGTTCACACGGTTTGATCTATTTTGGTATACGAGTAGGTAAAAGGGTTAAACAAAATTTGCTTACACAATGTTGGTACACATTGAAAATGTCCTTTCAGAGATGTTTTCCTTTATATAAATTAATAATAAATATAACAATTCAATTTAAATAAATAGAATAAATTCGTTCGCACCTAAGCGAAATATTGTCTCGTCTACTTAAGTTGTTACGGTTTGTTCAATTATGTCAATAATGCAAAATGTCTTTCTGAACATGCAATAAAAAAAATTTTCACTAAAACCAAATCATTCGTGCATTGAACTAGCAGTTTGTTGATAGTCCATACGTCTTGGGGAGATAAAAAAAAACTTTGTTTAATGTTAATTTTGTATTAAGAACAATTATTCTAGAATTTTCCAAAAAATACTATTAAATATCTATAAAACAAACTAAACTAATCATTTATTTACTTTTATACTGCATAGGTAGAATATTTTTAGATTAAATTAAAGAATTATTGGACATTTTGCTAGGGTTTCCTGCTTGCTCTTTTCTACTTCAACTCCTCAAATACCTAATTTTGACTAATATTTACTGTATTGACAATTTTAGCCTTGCATGGCTTATGGTTCTGAAAGAGTGTTTTATTATTTATTTATTTTTTGTAAAAAAAACTGTATGGCGTACAGTTGACTAAACTAAGTTACCTTATTCATAATTATGTTTCAAATACAATATTGAGAACATTTGAGGTTTTTTTCAATGGTTCTATTGATATATTCTCGTTTTAAACCCATTATACAATTCTTTTCTAGCTCTAAATGTCTGTGGAAGAAGAATACATCAATTTCGCATTTAAATAGTTAAGGCGTTTTCAAGCATTCAGGAAACACGGGAGAAAATGCTTCTTCTATATTTAATTTTTGGTTGGCAGTGTAATAATGCATAGCAGATGCAGTAGGGATGCCGATCTCCTATCAGTTTAAACCAACTAGTTCGTTTTAAAATAGTTTCATATTCAAAATGTTACAACATACAGGTATTGCACCTAGAAAAACGAGTTTAATATGATTTTTATTTTTATAATCGCAGATGTTCGACAATACTTTCGATTTGCTTAGACTTTTTACTGAATATTTTACAAAACGTCTACTTTGTACTTCTATTTGACGTCTACTTTTTCAATCCAATGCATCAGTAGATGACACGATTCTTGAATGATAAAACAATATCTGTTCAGATACATATTTTTTCTCAAATTCACCAAGTTGCTTTTTGTGCGGAATTTTCTATACAGGTATAGTTTTGAAGGACTTGAGCTTTAAAAAACTTCTCGTTGAACTCTCGTCTCTGATTATTTTCTAAATTACATTTATTGTATTTGCCTGTATTTTGCGGACACCAACACAGCAGTACATAATTGATAGGTTAGAATCCGTTCAACGTAAGCTTACCCGCGTACTGTTTTATCGTCTTCCATGGTCCCCATTGTCTGTCTGCCTTATCGTGGTAGGTGTCTGCCGTTCGGACTAGAACCTCTTAAACTTAGAAGATTGACGGCACAGTGAATTTACGTTCACAAGCATATTTGCGGTTTGATAGACGCCCCGTGTATTCTTGGAAAAAATAACCCTAGCAAGATGTTAAGGCCTAGAGCATTTTTATGGACACAATTTAGACAATTGACACAATCGACTAACTTTGGATACACTTTCGATACTACTTACAAAATATTCTCCTTGATCCTACAGGTGCGACTTGGCCAATACGGCGAATCGATAGTTGGACACTATCAAAGAGGATTCCGAAACGGAAAATCGACCACTGATCAGAAGATCTTCACCATGCGGTAAATCTTGGAGAAGATGGCAGAACAGCAGTTGAACACGTTCCATCTCTTCATAGATTTTAAGGCTGCATATGACAGCATAGCCAGGGTAAAACTTTACGACGCAATGAGCTCTTTTGGAATCCCGGCCAAACTGATCAGGCTATCAAGAATGACCATGACCAACGTCACATGCCAAGTGAAGGTGGATGGAAAACTCTCAGGATCCTTTGCTACCACCAAGGGTCTGCGCCAGGGGGATGGGCTTGCCTGTCTCTTGTTCATCCTGGTGCTAGACAGGGCCATTCACGACTCGGAGGTGAAGACCTCGGGAACCATCTTATACAAGTCAACCCAGATCTTGGCATACGCTGATGACGTAGACATCATTGGTCTGCAGCTCTCCTATGTGGCGGAAGCCTACCAAAGGATCGAGCAGGCGGCAGAAGACCTCGGGTTGCAGATTATCGTGGCAAAGACCAAACTGATGGTGGCACCACAACCAAATATAACCGACAACAGCATAGAAGTCGAGCTGCGAGCACGGATGCTGGCACGGCTGGCATATTCTATACCCTGAGGAAACATTTCACCTCACAAAACACGTCGCGACGGACGAAACTGGGACTATATCGCATCTATATAGTTCCAGTACTCACGTATGCCTCTGAGACATGGACTTTGTCCAAATATAACGAAACCCTCTTAGCCGCGTTCGAGAGGAAGATGGTCAGAAGGATTGTTGGCCCCATACGTGAGGAGGGACAATGGAGGAGCCGATACAACGACGAGCTGTACGAGCTTTACAACAATCTCTCCATTGTACAGCGGATAAAGCTCGCCCGGTTCCGGTGGGATGGACATATTATACGCATGGACCCGGACGACCCAGCCTGTAAAGTCCTCTTAGGCCGTCCACATGGACAGAGGAGGCGTGGTAGGCCCAAGCTGAGGAGGGAAGATGACGTTGAGGCGTCCGCTATCAAAGCCGGTATAACGGATTGGCAGACGACAGCGCGAGACCGTGAGCGGTATCGAAGCTTGTTGCAGCAGGCCAAGATCGCGAAGCGGTTTTAGAGCCCGATAAGTTTAAGTGAATAAATAAATTAATTAAATAGTTTATTCTAAAATAAGCATCCCAAAAGCTAAAATCCTGTTTAAATGAACCAGCGCGAACTTTAATGATGCTCACTTAATAACTTACTTATTGACTGTTTAGGATTTGGGAAGCTAGATATGAACATCCACACTTTGTGGGATGTCCACTACTAAAATAAATTGATAAATAAGACTTTCTAGTTGATCAGTTACATTCCAATATTCTAAAAAACCATTCATCATTGCAATATCAATCTGTAATGAGCAAAATAAGCACATTGCTTCCTGTCTTCTTTATTTTTGGATTTCTTGCAGGACTTTTTGGCCTGACTTCAACGGCTCTACGAAAAAGTTACTTTGAAATTGGATACTTTTCGATTGGTTGCTCTTCAACAAATATGTAGTTCGGTATTGTATGAATTTACCTTCCTGTTCACCAGCTTTTCACATCGATGCTGATTAAATCTTCCTGTATGACGCATTAAATTCGACAAGAATTTCTTCAATCATCTAATGTGCGAAGAACTTTAAACTGCTGGTCTTACAACCAAGCGGCCATCACATTCCCTTTGTCGGTGAGTGAAAGTCATTACAGGGCCGTTCTTGAAGCAATCGTCGTATCTGCTAACACCTGGCATCAGACGTGAGGTGTTAAGTGGTTCCTTTATCGAAACGCGCAGATCATCGATGTATCGATAACGATTCTGTTACTGGAGAAGAATGCATTCATATGGAAATTTAAAGACCATGCTCGGTTTCAGTCGTCCCACCGCTACTCCCTGTCTGGCTGTGCGGTGTAGCGTTTATCGCTAATTGTATTTTATACTGCTACTGGCTATTACCAATTGTTTATCTCTTTTCTCAACCCCTTACACAAACTATAACGAATAGATCGAGCAAAGGGCGGTTACGGGCACATTTGCTCGTGCTTGTGCCTGGTGGAACCATTCGGTTGAACCGGTTTCGACTGCTGCTCCTTTTTGGTTGCTTTAATATATTTGCATCGTTGTGTGTGTGTGTGTGTGATTGTTGTGGTTGTTTTGTATCACACATCGCTTTAAAGCGTGAATTTAATAGAACTACGAATAGGACAAACACCCAAAAACTGAAGCCGCCCTATCCCCCTATCCTACTTCTCTCGTCTTTGTATGAACTCCAAAACCAGAACCGGTATCGCGGGTGAGCCGTTTAGCACACGAGGGTTGACGTATCGGGAGGGAGGGCTGGGGGTGTGATGGTGTCTGGACAAGTTTCTTCGTCTTCACTGCACACCGTGGCGGTGGCCAGTGGTGGTCGTCCCATTCCCTCCCATTTTATACGACCCAACGCCCACGCTAAGCTCGATGGCAAAGGGGCTTACCAGTGCGTCGTGTTGCTGGGATTGTTGGGGTCGTCTTCCATGTTGTGCTGCCTCCAATGAGTTAAAGTTTAATAAGAATTTATTACACTATTTCATTTTACTGTACACTTCATTATACAGATACTACTAGACAACTTTTGCGCTCGGTGTCCATTTTATCTGTCAATCGGGTCTACGATGGCCTAAGCTAGAAAATTTGAAAATTTTAGCTTGCCTATCAAACACCCTGAGCAGGTGAAAGCTGTGAATGTAAAACAGTTACGGTCGCCCTAGAAAAGTTGACTTCAATTAACAAGAAACACTGAACTTCAACTTTGCAAGACAATTAGCTAATAACACATACATTTGGAAAAAATAATTGAACCATTAATGGATGATGCGACTTTTGATGTCCTTTTATTTATAGCTTAATGTTGCTACTATAGTTTAGGTTTTGCATTAGAACACATTTATTCTTCTTCTTAGGTTGCACAACAACCCTTGTAGGGCCAAGGCTTGCCTGAGCACTAATGTGCTTTGGCTTTCTCTGTGACTGAGTGTAGTATTACTTTTAATATAAATCTTTCAAAACAAAGAAACAATCTTCACTAGCACTATTTAAAAAAAAAACGTTAGCAGGACTTTCCGGAAAAATTTGTTGAGATGCACATTCAGTAATTTTATTACTTTAAATTTAATGCATCCTATTGTGATGCGGAAAGGGCTTCAATGTACGAAAAGTAAACTAAAGTACTGATTATGGCCCCTTTTATGTTTCAAGCCAGTTTTTTTATATGGAGTTTGATATTTGGCGGCTGAAATCATGTAAACACTCCATACAAAACCACACACAAAACTAGCTTCAGATATTCAGCCTAGGGTTTTTTCAGCCTAAAAGCTAGGATTAGTTTCGAGTACCTGCTCGAGATGATGTCAAATCTAAGGATCAGCATCTATCTCTTTCTGTTGTGTTAAACTTGTTGTTTTAAACTGACCGTTAGTCAAGCTGGTCGTATTCTCATGAAATTCCATAACATTAATTCAACAAATAATTGTTTTTCTGGTTCTCTTTTTTTTCTTATTGAAATTCTTTTTACTTATGTTATTTTTTATGTTTGATGATTTATTTACTTCCAAAATAATTGGTTATTGTTCGAAGAATTTTAAATTAATTGTTAATGAATGATTTCTGTTCTTAAACCACACTTCCAAGTGCTATAAAGCGCTGAACGCCAAGCAAATGCAAATGCATTTATCCCAGCCTTGATGGTAGACGCCGTCGTCCTCCCATCTCAGCTCAGCAGAACGTCCTAAGAGGACTGTGCAGGCTTGGTCGTTCCGTACCAGGCTTAAAACATGGTTTGCTCACCGAAGCCGCGCAAGTTTATTCCACAGCTTAACAGTGAGATCGTTGTACAATTATTTTCAATGGATAAATTAGCAGTACCTGTTACACTCACTGTCAAGAAGTGGCTTCTTGAAGAAGTGGCTATCGCGTTGTTTGACGCTGCCAGGCAATGTTTTCATCTGCAATACTGCTCGATAATTGCTCGAAATCTAATACACAAATCAACAATTGACAGGCTGAAAATTTCAGCTTCCGGCTTAAAACATAAAAGGGGCCTATATTAGTTTTTCTGATCAGTTTTAAAGCAAACTGGAGTAAAAATAGTGAAACTACATGATTCCGTTAACCTCCACTAGGATGTTAGTGTGGAGTAAGAACATCGTAGACTCTCCATATTTGCTGGCTATATTTTAATATACCAACTGTGATATTACGACAGCACGATCTCTTCAGTAGCGATTTGCGATGTGTGGTGCTACTGCAGCTTCGCTAAATCGTTTAAACCTAATCTTTCGACATTTTTTAGTCAGTTTGACGACAGTTCTAGATAGACCAGAAGTTCATTTAGAGTATAAGTTAAATATAAAGTTGCTTAGACCATATACAAATATGTTTGGTGGGCTGTTTGAGCCTGCCACTTTACCTCTGTTTATTTTTTTTTTCTCAAGAGTTTCCGATACGAAAAGACACTAATTACCGAATGGAGTTATAATCGAGACCTAATTATGATGGCTGGCAACCCCTGCAAGCGCTTGCCTCCTCGAACAGCTTTAACACGCGAAACTCGACTCTTGAGCGGGGAGACCTCTCGAGTGGACTATGGGCGCAGCAATTGAGCGTTCTTCGCGATCTGTCGCCCTTTACCGCTCGCCATCCGCGTACCAGCGCCGCAAGGGTCATGCTGACGGGTGCGAGGATCGTTCCTGAAAACTAAATCGTACGAGCAAAACCCTCCCATTCCTGCCGCAACCGACATGGAGCCGTAGAAAAAAAGGGCTTTCACTTTTACGGTTCACCCGAAACTGTTTTTGCCTCGGAAAACCGGTTCGCGGACAAGGCGACGAAATGGTAAGGACGTTCCGTGAAGAACGAGGGGGAGGGGTTGGTGGAGAGAGAGAGAGACAGAGAGGGGAGGGATAGAAGGTTTTTGGTCGTTGTCGTCGTCACATCACCGAGAGCCCTTTTTGGCGGGCAAACTGGTGGAAGGGGGGGGGGGGGCAGTTACGTGACGGCAATGCGGCAATTGCAGCCGCCATGTGTGCAAGCGCATGTAGATCTGTTTTGTGGGTGTTGTTTTTCTGTTTTTTTTTGTTCGTCCTGCTTTCGAATTGGGTATAGAAAATATAGGCTATGGGTAGGGAGATGATCGCTAGCAAGTCATAATTCAGTATATAGTGGTTAGAATGGATAGGAAAAGGGATTCACTCATGCTAATTATTCACTCGAAGATGGCTTCGAGTGAATACGTGACGTGAACTTTTTGAGGTCCACCTAAAACGAAGTATAGATTACTTTTGCATTTTATCGTAACAAACCTCATCATACTTTAAATATTCTTCGACAACAAAACATAACATTAATATCACCTGTACCCTTGTAACGCCCACAGCAGTCCAGGCACCGTATCTGGTGTCAGTCACATCGGACGGCCAGAAAATAAATCACCTTAACTCTAATCTGGAGGATCTTGTCTTTTTCTTTACGTTGCTTGCTGCTAATTTGTGCAACCATTTAGCTGTGCCGCATTTCAGATGACACCATCGCCGTAGCACGTCAACTTTCTTAATTCTGTAGATTCGAACGCCCGTTTTGTAATCGGCAACAGTGGTCCTGTTTCTCCCGGGAACGCAAACCCACCCACACTGGTCCGGCGTTCGGTATTTCGCTCGCGTTTTGCCAAGTTCCATGTTACAAAGTGTTGCGTCGATGACTTTGTCCGATTCCGACCATTCTCGAGCGCCTGAGGGTCGTTCGTTCCGGGTCCGTATTATCGCAACCGGATTGCAAGAAAGCAAGGGAGTAGTAAAAAACAAACGCACCGCTTAAAGAGATGAAGAGCGTAAAGCCATCATTTCACCCACGCCTTTCAGAACGGCCGGCACCAGGCATCCTTGCGTTGAGTTGGATCTGTCAAGGTTTACAGGGGTAGCAGAAGATTTTCCTTGCGTGCTTGACGACGCTTTTTTTTCATAATTTTCAACGGTGTCAGTATCGTGAGGATCTATCAGTTTTGTTGAGTACTTGGTAAAGCATTAGGCTCTACTTTGAAGCTAGAAAATCACTAAAAGGCCATATAAGACGGGAAATATACTTCATGAGAACGTTTATTTTGATTTTAAAAAAGGTCGATGAAAGGTGTAAATATCTGGAAGAGATATCCACAATATTATCAAGACTTTTGCGTACTTACATTTAAGAAACTCAGATCAACCTTTTCATATATAAACTTGTCACATAACTGGTGACTGCACGTGGCGTTACTTCTTCGTTATTTGCGTTACACTAGAGAATCTTGCATCGAATACTCTTTACACCTTTTCATTAGTAAGTTAATTTGTGTGGAGTCTTCATGAGAACACGTTATTAACGCTTATGGTAACCACAGAAGAAAATTCACATGCAAATTCTAATTGAGTATATTGTTGTTAGCTCAGAAAATCCCTTTTAAGTGTAGTGTGGCACTGTAAAACAAATAAGACGTTCTAAAGTATTTAATTTTTTGTAACAAAACAATAAACATGGAGTAAGATTCTTGAGTAATAATCCTGATGTAAAATTTTAACATTAACATCTATTAATCAAGATTGAAGAACCATTTCACAAAACCTATCTCGAATGGCGAAGCTGAGTTTATATCGCACTTATATAGTTCCGGAACTCACTTACTGCCTCTGAGACATAGCTCCATTTGAAAGTAAGATGTTTAGAACGATCGTTGGGGCTTAATGTGTGGAGCTGTAAGAGCTCTATAACGACGTAAAGAAATATCTTAACGCAATACATAACTTAGCACAAAGATCCAGTTTCTAATAAAAAATAATCCAACACTTTTATTCTATTGCAGATCTCTGACAGGTGAGCATCTTAAAACCCGGCCAAAGCTGTTGAACACTACGCACCATTACAGCGCGAACCCTGCATCGCTACTAACGCCACCTTTTGCTGGCACAACTCGCAGAGCTGCTGCGACACTTTTGGCACGTCTTCGGTAAAACAGTCCGTCCGCGGGCAGCATTGCCGCACATCGCACAGCGAGCGCACAATATTCTGGTGGTACGATTTGTTGCCGGTCGTAAAACCGATGCTTAAAGTGTGAGCTTTACGTTTTATGGATCGGCGCAACGGCGCTGGAGGCGTACGGTATGGCCACGGAAGCGGGCCTAGAATATATGGTGCGGCTACTTCCCCGGTGGTCTCTGTGTGCCCGTGTGCTGGAGATCATCGGGTAGCCGCATTACGAGCGTTCCAGCCCAACATTGTTCTTGGGTTTTGGTTTCTAGTGAGATAGTGATGTGCATTATGACTCACAAATGCATGAGTGTGGTAAATTTTTCCGATGAATGAGTTGCATTCGTGAGTTCAAATAATCGATTAGATTGTTTTTCAACTCATTTTTTAATTAACTCTCCAGCCCCCAACAGGCACCTTACTCACCGTGACTTAACTCACTCGCGAGTGAAATGACTCTCCCAGAGACAAATCACTAACAGGCACCTCACTCACTGCGACTTGACTCACTCGCATTCACTCTTACCCAGTTAACTCTCGGTGCCTTTTAGCAACTCTCTCTCTCTCTCTCTCTCTCTCTTCTCTCTCTCTCACTCACTCACACAGAGTTATGTCACTCTAAATGAGTCGACACTCCGTGCTAGCTAGCAGCTCACTCGCGAGTTTTTTCGCTCTTCTAGAGTTGAATCACTCTGATCTTTCAAAGAGTACTTTAACTTGCGAGTGAGTTGCTAGTGAGCACGAAGAGTTTACTCTAGAAGTGTCGTTAAACTCGTGAGTTAAATCTTAGTGAATGAGTTGCTAGTCGGTAGGGTGAGTTAATTTATTCCGAGAAAATCTATCCTTACAATGTAATCAAACCTGCAAGTTAGTGAAACTATGTAAAACATTTTTATAACTATAGAAGGCTGAGTTGCAGATTAGGCAACGGGTGGTTATTCCCATCACTATGATATGCATCCAAATTTGCAGCCTGCAATTGCAACTTCTTCCCGCGTTGGTAAGATGAGAAGCACAGTATACCGACGGGGAAGGTGTACGAATAGTGAGCAAGTAATCTTCTCGCCTTTTAAACTGTACTGTCTAAGGAACTTTTAACATCCATTGAGCGTTCCGCACTGTTAGGGCTGCTCAAAAATTAAACAAAGCTGTATTGTTCTCACATTTAGCATATACCAATATGTATTTTTACACTAAACGCACGTGCTAATCCGTATTAGCAGGGCGATGCTTTTGCTCTTTTCCTTTTTCGCAAACTTAGCAGCATCCATTAGCGGAGCTTTTCTTGGTGAGCGCTGAACAGGGAGGAAAAAAAACGGAAGCAAACCTGAACGGCGGTAGCGAATTGGCGAACAAACCCATTAGCGCCAACGGGCGGCATCGTACCAGAGAAAGGAAAGCTAAGGAAGTGCATATAGGAACAGTTGAAAGGGTGCAAATGTGAAAATAGACAAACATTGGAGGGCATGATGGAGTGGTCAGAAGACGGCAAGCAACACAGCGCGAACGAAACGCATTCTGCCCTTGCGGTGTCGCGGTGTCTTTCGGAGATGCTGTTCACCATTTTATAGCGCATACTGAATACAAAGAGAGAGAGAGGGAGAGAGAGAGCAAGAGAGAAAGCAAACAAAAAAAAAACCACATACATAGCAAACATGCGTATGTGCATTTCTATTCTTTTTCTTGCGGCCGTTCCTTCATCTCCTCATCTCCTTTCGTTGCTTTATTGCTTTTTGTTGCCTTCTTCCTTTTCCACGGACACTCCGTTTCCCAGACGCTGACGTGTCCCGCGGTGTGCGTGGCCGGTTTTTGCGCCGCATTTGAGCGGCGCATGCATGCAAGAATGCAATTTGCTTCGCAAAAAAAAACAGCGACAATACTGCACCTACCCACCTTCGATCAACCCCCCCCCCTCCTGTTAGTCTTCCCGTGGGCTTGACATGGTGCGCGATTTTCTTCGGGGCAAGCTGTTCTGGACCCCCTTGCCCTGTGCCCCGTTATTGTCCCCCTGCCCGCGAGAACTCTGGAGGACGGGTTGAAGTTTGCTTCACCACCCTCGCGCGTCCCAGCCGTACGTGCACAAACGGCCGAGACAAAACGTTTGCATACTGCTGCATCGATGTCCCGCCCGGATTCTGTTTCGGAACGGTGCGCTCCTAACGCCATGCTCTCTTGCCGATTTCCCGCACGAGGGGCCTTTGGGGTCGGCAGTTCTGGGACGGGCGAACGGGTGGAAATTGCAAACTGCAAACGAGCAGACCGGGGCTGCCCAGACGTCACGTGTGCCACGCGGGCGATACATTGACCTCGGGCGGGACGGCACAATATGGCGCTGGGCTCATCATAAGGCGTTACTGTGCTGTCTGTCCATTCGGCGGCGCTGCAAAACTTACACACCCACCCATCCCTGAGATAGAGTGGGCTTTGGGTCGTAAATTGTTCGTAAAACATCCTTCTGCTGTTCTGGAACGATTGGCCAGCGTATTGGTGTGGGTATTGTGTGTTGAATATTGTTTTTTGTTTTGTTTTAAAGCTAATACCAAAGACATAATTTTTGTTGTTTTTTTAATGACCATATTTTTGCAGATTTTAATATTAAAAAAACACAATGTTGAGAAAGCTGTTTGCATGGAGCAGTAGGATGCGTGAAAATACGAAAAATAATAATTAACAAACATTAAATGAACGAAACAATTATACAAAATGACAACTATGTACGAATGAACAAATGAAATGAAAAAAAGAAGAAGATATACTGATTACAAACAAAAAATGGTAGAAAATCCAAAACATTAAGATGAAAATAAAAAAATTGGACTCACGATAAAATAATAATTATTACAGCTATTATTATCATACATGGTTCAACAGACTTAAGTGTAGGTGAGTAGTTCAGTCTTGCACGGGAAACTATTCAGCCGTACCGTGCAGTGCCTTTCTTCCTCTTAAATAGTATATCGTTTTAAAAACATTAAAAGATGTTTAAAAAATGATAATAAAGGGGTATTTAGCAATACGACTATTTTTGCAGATCAAAAGAAATATAGGAGCATTTATTGCATGAGCTCTAACAGAACTAGGGTGGTGTAGAGTACTTCTTGCTTCAAAAGCTCGTATAAAAATTGAAGTATACAATTTTAATTGAGTTCCTAAAAATAGAGCGAGAGTTTCGCTGCTTTGCAATTTAGCTACAAATGTGGCCTGTGCAACTTGGTGTCTATGTTTTAGAAATTGAAACCCCCAAGGAAGAACTTCTGTCTTACTGTTACATACTCTTTATACTTAGCCTTACATACTGTGTACACTTAGAAATGATTAGTTTCTGAGTTTCTCAAACTTATATGTTAAGGTGTCCATGACACTATGTCAAATTCGAAAATCAAAGCAAGTGAACAATAAATAGCAATCGGAGGTCATACAAACTCTAAAAAAGATGGAATTACGGATAATAAAACTTTATATTTGATTAGCATTGTTTGAAGAGATTTTGTTCTGCTTGTCTTTGGAGAAACTCCCTGAAACGAAATCCTCAAGGACATGAACGCCATTACGTTTTATATTATTCATCAACACATCTTTATCAGCGATTATGTGTATATTTGATGTTATTGTGTTAGTTTTACTTTTGGGGTTTTTGCACAATTAAGCAGTGTTAAGTAATATTGGGATTTAATATCGGTTAATATTATTTAATATTGTGTTTTTTATTTAGTAGAGACGGTCGTATTGTTATTGAATATTGTGTTATGCAAAAACTAACTGTTTTCTATTGCTGCATAAAACACTGTACTACTATTAGTAGTCAGTCTGAGAATTTGATACATTCATTGAAACAACTTACTTACTTATTATTAACAAATACTCAAATGAAAAGTTGTACCTCTCTTTTTGCTTTAATAGCTTCGAGCCTGTGTATTTTTATGCACTTCTCTTGGGAAATATATATTTCTTAAAAAAACAAAAACTACCCAAAAACTAATGAAAAATACTACAAAATACCACAAGTAATCCTTTAATAACTGTATTGGATCATTACAAAAATATTTTAGCTGTATAAAAAAACAAAATAGAATACGTTAATCACACCAATCATTAAATGCACAAGCAAATCTAATTAATAGCTTATTGTAGTTAGATTACAAACATTCACAAAGAACCCTTGCCTCAGTTATTGGCACCAAATTGTTGCCCTGGGCCGGTGCGATAGAAAAAAGGGGCCCCCAAACAGCCTCGACTAAACTAACTAGCCATAACGGTCGTGCGTGATGGCTGTTCGACCCCGGGAGGGGGGCTGACGTTTGGTGGTTTCCTTTCGCTGAGCATATGAGGGGAGCATAAGGCGGGGGGGGGGGGGGGGGGGGGGGGGCTGTTGGTGGGTTGGTTTTTTTTGTCGGTGAGAAGCCATTCACCCGCAACATCTGACCAACAAGATGCACCAACAAGATGCCCACTGGGGGTCAACACAGTTTGCCTGAAGCTTAATCATGTGGGAAATATGCGGAGGGAAGGGGGGGCGGTTGAGGGTGAAGTGGCTTTGGAAGGGAGGGCGCAAGAACAGCGGGTCGCATCCGGCAGCATCCGAAAAATGGCACCGTTAGACTGTTGTTGTTCCCACTCGGCTCCTCGTCTTTCTCCATCACTCTCTCACTCTGTCTCTCTCTCTCTCTCTCTCTCTCTCTCTCTCTCTCTCTCTCTTCCTTCGTATGCCTAGTTTTATCACCCACGTCGACTGTGCGCCGTTGGAGCGCTAAGTGGCGAAGGGAGTCGAGCGCCCGAAACGTGCCGGTGGGCCTGCTTCAACGTTTTCCATCCTTTCCCGAAACGATTCCAATTCCGATCGATCGGTCTGGCGAGGGGGCCGACACTCTGTCATTAGTTTAGTGTAGCTTGCCTTTTAGATTCCGTTCGCGGTCCACCAGGTCTCACGCTTCATGTGAGTGTCTGTGTGTGCGTGTGTTTGTGTGAATATGCCGCTACTTTCCGGCGTTTGCGCGGAGAGCTTTTCAGAACGCATGTGAACGTACCGTGCCGGTACGATGGCCAAAGGTTAGTCAGCCGTTCTTATGCAAAATCGAAGCAGCGAAGGCAGCAGATAAGCATGTGAAGGAGCAGACCGGGTAAATGGGAGGCGGAGGAGGGGATGGGGGAGAACCAGCGTCGCTGATTTCGCTGATCGATAGGGAGCGAGCAGGGTGTTGAAAATTTGTCAAAAGCGCTCATCGACAACAGTGGGAAGCGATTGAACGAATGGAAAGCACACGGAAAGAGCACGAGGGGAAAACCCCGTGGGACACCCGCATTCTCAAATTAGCGCAGGAAAACCCTTACCCCTCCCCCCCCCCGGCGCACTCCAGCGCAACCGTAGGAAAAAAGCAGACCAGGAAACAACACTAATATGCTTCAATCGCTTAAGAATAATGATGCTATGCGAAAATGTTTCGCCTCATTCAAAAGACTCTCGTCAGCAAGCGACGAACCTTTTTGTTTTCCTGCGTCGGAAGCTTTTTTCCAACCCTTTCTGTGTTTTCCGTTGCGATGAGCGCTGCAGCATACAGAAAGCGAGCAAATGTGAGCAAAAAAGCGCCACAGATCGATGGGAGGTTCAATCGATATGCATATGTTTTAAAGCATCTCCGTCCGGCCGATCGATACGCTAAAAGCCAACGCTACTGGATTTACGCTCGCTTAATCGCATGCTTTTAATCTTCCCTGCCCCCCCTTTTTTTCTTTTTCTTCCACCCCTGGCAGGGCGCAGTTTTTGCTGCGAAACCCTTGCCGGAATTTATGATTTTCCTTCGAAAAAGCATCCTGCTTTCATGTGCACTCGCACCCTTCCCAATCCACCGCAATCCACATGAACCGTTCTTGGGCGGCATTGAGCGCTCCGAGCGTATGCGTGTGGTTTATTTGCGTAAATATTGTTGAAAGAAAAATGGTACTTCCTGCTGCTTAACTTACGGCATTTGTGCGTCTGCATCTCGTTACATTCCAATCATCCCCTTCGGTTTGCACTCGATTGAATTTATTCGAACCCTTTTCCACGTTTCGTGCAGGCATAAGGACACCGGCAGTTGCAAAGCGATCGGTAAAACGTAGCTTTCTAAAGCCGAGGCGCAGACGGATGGACGGTCGGTTTGCGTGGCATCCCAGTGCTGCGAACGGTTGCAATTATGCTGCAACAACCTCAGCTGCTGCGTTGGCCGGTGCCATCATTCATGGCGCAGGCTGTGGTGCATTCGGTGCATGTTCGTTTTCGGGAAGGCCTGCAGTGCAACGCGTGAGAGATTCATGATACCTACCTTACGTTGGTTTTGGCACAGCCTCCATTATTTGGTGAAGGTCTGCTATACCAACCAATATGGGGTAGTCTCTAGGCGACTGATCCTGGAATATGAACCACGTAGGACTTTGTAAGAGGCCTACGCTATTACCACTCATGTATAGGGCCTGCGAGCGTTAGTGTTTTCAGTTGGCGTATATTGTTAGAATTGTTTTTACTACACAGTAGTGGAAAATCCAATTGTTTGCCTTTAGTTTAAAAAAATGTTCTCTCACTTTTTGATGTTTTTTTGTTAGGTTACAAGAAATATAAAATGTTAAATATAACGCAACATGTCTTGGATGAAGTCATATACAAAAGAAATGAAATATTGAATTTATAGCGGAACGTAGGTAAAGACGGGCCGGTAGTCTAGTGGTAACCGCGAAGGGCTGTCAAAAAGCCCGTCGCCGGTTCGAATCTTATTCGGACCGCTGCCGCTCCCCATACGCAGGATTGACTATCCTGCTATGGTTACACTAAAATCACAACCCCTCATACGTAGGATTAACAATCTTGATATTGATGGGTACACTCAGTCACAGAAAGAACCAAAGCACAATGGTGCTCTGGTTAGGCCTTGACCCCCCACAGGGGTTGTTGTGCCACACCTAAAAAGAAGAAGTAGGTAAAGACAAACACCTTAACGTTAGCTTAAGATAACATTCAATTTATACATATCAAAACCATGTGCTAACTGCAAATCTCACGATAAATGTGTAACTCATCAAAATATCCATGATTCGTTTGACGCTTTTAATGAAAAATGTGTATTTTTGTCTGTCCATATTTTTCCCCACAAAAAAGTGTCCGTCTTCCCCCTCAAGGGTTCTCAAAATACACAAATTTCGATTGAAATTATTATCTGGTGAACACCAGATATCTCGTTGATAATTTGTCATTTGATGAAACACACCGAAAATACAAGAAATAGAGGAGTTAATGCTTATTTTCTGTAGTAGCAAAACTACATCGAAAAACGTGTACAAGCCTGAAACTTTTTATTTTGTTTGTAAATTTGACAGGATCTATGTACAATGTCAAAATCAATCATTTTACCTACTAAGTCCGCCTTTACCTACTTTCCCCTACAATAATTGTCTCCATGAGTGAGTAACACATAGTAACCAAAGTAATTGTTAAATGAGTGGTTCTTTTTATACAGCATGGATCTATTTTTTATTTTTTTTCATTGTTTTTGTTTCATTGTTCCTTATTTTCATTTAATTTGGTATTTCTTTCGTTTTTTTTTTTTTTCAATACATTTGGTATAGCAACATTAATAAATAGGATAGGAGTCACAAAACTATTGTTAGAGCTGGTATTAAACAATTGCTCGGATCGGTGCTCTTAGTGGTAATGGAGTAGTACTGCCCATTCGTACTGCGGGATTGACTTTTCTGCAATTGGTGGGTACACTTAGTCAAAGTAAAATCCATACACAAAGTCAAAATTAAACAATAGTGCTCTGGTAGACCTGGACCATTTAAGCGTAGTTGGTCACTAAAAAACAAAATTCAACTAAAATTCAATAACATAAAATAATATTAATTTTTTAGGGTTAATCACTATGTTCTTTCAGGT
>KB671780.1:57266-88563 GCA_000349105.1 Anopheles epiroticus | reverse complement strand
CGTCTAATACGACATTGTACTTTTGGTACTTATAGAACTTATTCTCGTACATTCCAATAAGCTCTACTGTCGTGAACGGGATCCCTGTGTTCTGTTCTTTCAGAAGTGCAATCACTTCCTCACCAGAGTACTTCTCCGTCATCCCAACTATCTTTACTCTAGACAATGGCAAACGAACGGAATAAGCATTGGAGCACCTTTTAAATTACTGAATGATTAAATAGTATCTGGGTTTCAATTTTGAATGATCGATTGCGAATCATTCTCCTTTTTTTCTCGATAGATAGATTCTTAAACATATTTTTAAAATTATTAAGGACTGAAAATAATATAGTACGCATTTTTTAATATTTTTCCAGGGAAATGTTACTCATTAGATCACAAATCGATGCGCCTGTACACATTATTAGAGATTGAACAATAAAATTGAATCTAAATTGTATTAATTATTGAAACTTGATTTATTAAATGCTTAAATAAGTCAACGTGCAGCCCATTGATGTCAGCTGATTCGTTGCATTTCAGCTGTTGAATGGCATTGACGCCTTCATCCAGGGATGCTTTCATTGACAAAGACATGCTGGCTGCTGTACTGCTTCTTTCGTCTCCTTTCCTTGATAGGTATCTCTTATATCTGCTCCGTTCAGAAGTCTATCGAAGTAGTGACCGCATGGAGAACAGACGCTATCTAATCTCCCTTTCAGCTTCCATTTTACTATGAAGTTTTGTTTCCTCGTGTACCTAAGCTTATAAATTGGAAGATACGTAGCAATGTAAGTATGTAAGCATAAAGTAAGGAGAGCCTATGCCAACTATAAAAAGGCTTCAATTCTTTTCTTCTTATTGGGTGGCACAACATCCCAGTAAGGTCAAGGCCTATCCAGAGCACTAATGTGCTTAGGCTCTATCTGTGACTGAGTGTACCCATCCATATCATAATTGTTAATCCTGCCTAAGGGGGGTTGTGATTAAGTGTAACCATAGCAGGATAGTCAACGCCGCTACCCACGAGACCACCGGGCCGCCCGGCTTCGATTCTTACCACTAAAAAATTGCTACCACATCAGTTAGAACTATGCCATAACATAACACATCTCAAAAGCATCATTACAGAAATGTCAAAATAAACAATTTTTATGTCAGAACTTTTCACGTGATACGAACATAAAAATAACCCACTCAAAAATGATAACTGACCTACCACGGCTCGTGATCAAGTTGTTTGCATTTCATTTCACTGGAGAGCTTTAAGGGCTGTGCGCGGGAACAATAACATATACTCAAATCATTCACACCCTTCTCGCAGCTCACGACAAACTCTCAACCAAATTACTCGTTTGATCTCGATCAGAAGCTATGATGGTTTCGTTATTGGATCGACCCTGCTGGACCAACTGAAAAAAAACAACAAACAAGCGAGGAAAGATGAAGAAGCAAAAACGGCCCATACTCACGCACATATACCATCAAGCAGGATATCGATTTCACGCCAATGCGCCGTCGGATAAACAGTGAAATAAATTGAAAATCCACAACGTTTTGTGGCGTTCAGACGGAGGTACTACACATTGCGTTGAGTGGTAGCGCAAAGAGCATGTAGCATGTGCTATGTTCTTGCGTTTATCCTGATCAAAAACACGACCGTCGCTTATCGAGAGATGCTACTTCAGATCAGTCTCCTATTTCTGGTTGGGTCCGTGAGCCACAGTGAAATGTGGTGTCAATTTTCGAAAGTATGCTATTGATGTTGAGCTTTTTTTGCATGCTGTTTGATGTGGCTGTTTCATGCCATCTTTTTTTTCGTTCACAGGAATTGTGAATCTGTTGGAACGTGTCTTCGGCATGATCAAACTTGTGCCATATTAAAAACCAAAAATGTAAAGAGCCTTTATTTTGTTTCAAATCTATCTCAGCGGATGGACAAAGATCTGCCAAGCAACGGTCCGATGCAGCGCTAGTTGAAAGTGAAATGATGGTTTTGTCAAACAAAATAAAGTATAAATGGTGGAAGCAAACGAGAAAAAGATAAACGACACTCATAATGGCGAGATTCGGCATTGTATTGAGGTTTCATTCTGCCAGAGCATCAAACTGTATTGGATTTGCAAAGGAAAAGATAGAAAGGGCTCATAATTCCACCATTGGAAAGATTTTTGTGTGGCGGTGTCTGCTTTGAATATGCTTCCCGTGCAAGCAGCAGCAGGGTGGACAATGGATTATTGAGTAACAGCAGGAGCCACCACATTTGTATGGCAAGCGATGGAAAACGAACGAGTCACATTCCAATGGATAGAGTGTATTGAAAAGAATGTTTCCAGTTCCGTTCACTCTCTGTGAATGTTCTTTCGACATCCCCAAACATTCGTACCATGATTTGCGCTCGCCGAAACATCAAGCAAAGACGTTAGCACGGGTCCGAAACAATATGACTTCTCAGTTGTCAGGGTCAAACGATTCTCGGAGGGGGAAAGAGGATGGTAGAATGAAAGAGAAAAATAGAATTCGTTATCTGTTTGATCTGTTTGACATTTCGCTTAATGAAGGTGAGAAGGTCGCTCTGGTTGTGTTTGCTTATCGTGTTCGGCGAATCGAAAGGGCTTCGATTGGATTGTACCAGCTACCCATGCCTTTTGAAACGTTCAAAATGTATGTAAAAAAAATCAGTGGCCAATGCAGATGGAGTACCAAACCTTCATATTTAGGGTCAGCTACTGAAAGCGTGTCAGAAAGCGTCGATAAATTGCAGACAGTTTTCTCAAAAACTTCGAAGTACAGGAATGAACTCAGTTTTTAACTACTAATTGGTTTGTATTTGTTTATTTGTTTATTTATTATTTATCCGACGGACTGTGTAGTCCTGATGGTGTTGTAATATAATCCGTAATAATCAAGAGAGAAGAGAACCTGGAGAAAAAAATGCTGTGCAATACTTAAAGGAGGTAGCTGTTTGTTAATCAATTGGTGGTAGATGTTTATTAAATTTATTTCAGCGGAAATAGAAAAGATAGAGGCATTACAATTCATCAAAACTGTTGAATTGAATTTGAAATGTTGAATTGAATTAGAAATAAAAAGTCAGGAAAAAAAATTGCGTTCAGTTCGTAATTGTTCATAGTAGTACTATTATAGTAGTTGATCATCACAACAAGTAATTAATGTGAAACAAAAACATATGTGGCAAAATATGACATACATGTTTGTTTGAGGTAGTCTTTTATAATATTTACTGGAGACTAATCGACATACTTGCTGTGAATATATTGAGAGCATAAGAAGGAATTTAAGACCCAGGGCACTTTTTTACTCTGACCAAAGATCTACAAACTTTGGATCTAATGACCCCCTCATACAAATGGCAAACACATATAATAGTTTAGGAAACAATGCAGACTTCAGCTCTAGGTTAAGTACCATGCGAACTTATTTGTATAGTTTAATATGAAAAGTTTAGGTTGTGTATTACTTTTTTTTTATTTGGTTTTAAAATGAAAAGTTTACTGTGAAAAGTTTAGGATGTGTGTTATTTTTTATTTATTTAGTTTTAAAGTAAATCTAATAGGATGTTTCATCATTAGGTTTGCATCAGGTTTATTTTGCGATGAATGTTATGTAGGCCAATTATTAGCTGGATAACTAAAATTTTTCAAATAAATTGTAAATTGTAAATTGGAAATAAGAATATGTTAAACCATGTTAGAAGAGTATAACTTAATCTAACAAGTTGTTAGTAACAAAACGACATGGCAATTAGATGAAATTTAAAATCAAATTGGGAATAAATACATTTAATTCGACATATACTTTACAAAATATAACACATGAAAGCTAGGATAAATTACAATTACAACAAAAATTAAGCGAAATTTGAAATAAATCAATTAGGCAATCATACATAACATAACTATACTTACCGCTGTTTTTTAATTAACTTGCTAGAATACCATAGAGTTACCATAGAAAATGGAACGGTTGTCTCAGGTTTGTTTATTCATTGTTTTGTGACCGGTGCTAAGAGCAAATAATTGTAGAAAATTGATTCCAATTATTAAATTTCAACTCAATGAATCATAATTCGTTTATTAATGAGCAAAATGGGAAGAAACACATCTTCTTCTTCTGATTTTGGTGTGTTGTGTATGATGGCGCTAGAGTAGAGTAACCGTGCGGCCACACGCTGAAATTTGCAGCGAAACGAAATTTTTGACAAGCGAAATTCACAGCTTCACGTCAAGTCAAATTCAGCTGATTGGTAGAATGTTGACAGAAAATGCACATATGTAAATAAACCATTTGTGCTCCTTATATTCTGGTTATTCCTTTGGGATTGAAAAATGGACCTACAAGAGAAGTTTGAACTAATTGTAGCTGCATTAAATCTTATTTGACAATTTTTTGGTTGTGAAAAAGGGAGAAATCATGCAAACGCGTCAATGTTGGTCCCGGCGTATCCTGTATAATCAGTAGACATATGACCATTGGCTTCTACGTGACCGAGGAGGATTTAGAATATGTTCTCTTCAAAGGCACTCCAAAAATTTTACGTCGAACTTTGCTTGAAGAAACTTGAGAGTGCGTACGATCCCACGAGAAAGGTTACTCACAACTTTAAGGTATTTGGCAGCTGGTGAACAAATACAATAGTGCCCTGATTATTTAAATTGCTCAATTATTCTCTCTAATTTATAAATAATCTTTATTTGTTCGCAATTGGCTACACATTGAACTAGACTTGCCATGAACACAGCTACTTACATTGTAAACAAAGAACACCTCGCCATTAGGCTCAAGCGATGACGAAGCGTATTCTGCCAAAAAAATTACCTGTCAAAAATTTCGTTTCACTGCCGATTTCAGCGTTGCCGGCCTACATGGAGCGCATACGCAAGCGCATTCTGCAGTAGTAGTGGTCACCTGGTGACATTTTTTGGAAACTGGGTAAGCGCATTTCATCTGTCAAAAAATGCATCGAATTACCATTGAAATTGAAACGGTTGTCTCAGCTTTGTTTATTCATTGTTTCGCGACCGGTACTAAGAGGAAATAATCATAGAAAATTGATTAAAACGGTAAAATTTTAACAAAAATCATCATATTTTGTGCCTAAGTGAAGAAAACGAAAAGAAACGCATCTTCTGCTGTGTCTATTGCATTTTTTATGTTGTGTATACAAAGCGGCTGTGAGGTGTCAAACCACTTGCGCTCCTCAAATCAGCGATTATTGGGTGTGCGTAAAAAAATTGGGTGTGCAAAAAAAAGTAAAAAAAATTTTTTAGAGTCATGAATTGCGCTTTTTCTTAGCTACCGACGGATTGCAAGAGATGGCGCTAGCGTAGTAAAAGAATGCACTAGTGAATGCGCCCCATTTAGCCTGGCCTTTGTAGACCTGCTTTTATAGTTTTGAAGGCAATTTCATTACATTTAAATCATCATAGAAAAAAAAAACTTCATCTTTCTATGCTCCAATAAGTCTATGAATACGCTTAGGGCCTGAAGACAAAAGCTTGTGGTTAAATAAATTGGCATATAAATAATTAAAGAAACGCATCCAAACCTAGATAAGTGTACTTACCATATTAATTCTATTTCATACATCTTTGAAACACTTTACTAATACCATACAGGAAATCAGTGTGTGCACATTTTCTCAATATATCTGTTCCAAACTTCATTTATTCCCTTTGCTTTGAGAAATTCCATAAGTTTAGTCTGTCTTTTATTTTTATATAATAATTTTTATCTTCCTTGCTCCTACTTCTTGCACAGCTTCCACCGAACCACCATTTACTACAAATTCTTAAGTAATAGGACTCTAGCGTACTGCCGCATGAGGTCGGCCTTGCACGATTTTCATTAAAATAAACCTCACCAGCACAGAGTTTGCACATTTACAGCAGCATTGTGTTTCAGATTTGATTTTGTATTATTTTGTATTGTTTTGTTCACTACGATAGTTTAGATGATCTCTAGCGCGCCGTAAATACAACTATTGTTCTTAGATATTTTTGATCTTATCCCTTTGTAGCCACTTCCTACTTCTTTCTACTGATGCACGACACAGTTTGGAAGTGTTTCTTGCTTTTTGTTTTCGTATGCCTTCGAATGGTAGTTGAGCGGGAAAGCTCACGCGCAATTTGAGTAGTAGCTACCATCTCTAAATGGTGCTAAGATTATGATTATAAATTAATTTAATTTGCGTTTGGCCTCTACCGCTCCCTACGAGTCCTATGAGCGTATCGATCGTTTTCGGTCGCATTTTATTAATTATCCCGCGGTTGCTTGAGTGTGTTCACTATCATCTTCTACTGGTGGTTAGAGTTAGAGGTTTCACGCTACTCTTGATTAATTTGCATGTCGAAGTAGAGTTTCGTTTGTGACATACGATCTAATGGAGCGTTTTACAGCACACTCTTGTGAAACTTTTTTGTTAATTTTTAGTTTTACTACTAGTTTTAAATACTGATTGCTTCAGCTTTGGTTTTTGCTGTTCTTGATAAATGAGCAAAGAATTCAATGTCGTGAGTAACAACCAATCTTCTAGCGAGTAACAAAACTTTAATGTTCATTTAATGTAGTTAACAATGGCTAGTAGACTGAGCTTATTCGAATAAAACATTTTAACATTTTCACATGGTTATAAGTTCTATATGGCATGGCACCTTCGATTGCATGCATATGGCTTGTGTTAAAAGTCTTTTTCCCATACCTGAAGTTATCGGGGCTCAACGAGCGTAGCAAACTCGAGCATGAAACATGATCGTTTTGATTAAGGTTAATTGTAGGATTTATTGTTTTTCGATTGTTTGGTTTTTCCACCAGCAGCTTGCACATTTTGCTACACTCGTACACTAACCTCTGGCATGGGCTTCTTGTTGAAGGTAAATGTGTATGTTTGCACCTTTCAACTTCGCCCATAAGCGCTTGAGTCGGATGGAGTTGTAAATATTTGCAAACAAACACAAATTACAGTGAAACATTTGAGCCTGAGTGTTTGACTAGTTCAACAGATTTGGTTTTGTTGGCTTCGTTCGTAACAATGCACTTCTTCAACATGAAAGCTCGGATCTTTCAGCACAAGCCATAGCGCTTGGAGGTACGTAGTGATTGCCATTAGTGGGCGGGTTTGAGCAATTGTACTATTGCTGGAATTACATGCCCCACATTAGTGGCACATTAAATGGGCACCGGTACTTTTGCAGGTATTTGAACATATGAGCAGTAAAGCATTGAAGAAAACAAATTGTTCGAGGGAACTAACGAATGTATAAAACAATCCATGGGCATCCTTCCTGGTAGGAACTGCATCAAGATAGGTCAATATTGAAATTGTTTGATAGGAAAAGGTGAAAGCAGCCTGCAGTGAGTGATTTGATAGCAATTTCACTTGGACATTTCGGTTCGAATTGATTCCTCCCCGCTTCATTTATTGGGACAGATGACCGTTTTTTGTTACTTGTTTCATCGTTTCGTTTCTATTTGGTTTGATATGCAATATTGCAAAAATAGATATGTTTTATCATTCGGTCATATAGGAAACATTATCTGTATTTTTCGTGTCTTTTTTCTTTTGACTGTGAGCTAAGCAATGCAAATGCAAGGAAGGCGATATATTAAGCGTGTCGATTGTCATGTGTTTGAAAATGAACCTGCTTTAAGTAAACTTGAAAAACATGTTAAACAATCAGTCTGAATTGCAAAGAAAAAGCACATTATTCAAAGGAAAAACTGCGAGCGAGCATTGCATCTGAGGTTATTTTTTCAATGTAACTATAAAGTGATAACGATGCAAAACAAAAGCAGATGGTTCGGTTGCCATCTCTCTGTGTCTTCTCGATGTTTGGATGGCTTTTGAATGGAGAAATCATTTATCAATTTGTCAGATTATACGAAACAATGATAAATAATGTGGTTCCTGCTATTGACATGGTGTAGCACTAATCGGACATGTCCTGTCAACCGACTGTTTCTGTGTGGTTTTGTGGTGTGGTCTGGTGTCATTACATTGCAATTTGTAGTGCGTGTGCTCTTCAGCAGCCGGATGCAAATGATAGTACATTGATGACTCTGTACGTCCATGATCTTTAGCAAAAAAGGAGGCATGCTGCGAGTCGGACATGCAAAGTGAAAAAATCTAAGAGATGTACCGCAAGAATATCACTTTTGGTCTTGGGATGATTTTAATAATATCTATGTTAATTTTGAACATATCTAACTATTGCAAACTTTGAAGAATGTGAAGAATAATTAAATGGTGTTGCAACATTTTTTTTAAATAAACATGCTGAACTAGCATTATTCGTATGACTTGTGATGAAACTTTTGCTTTGAATAATCAGAAGATGTAAAAGATTGGGTTGAAACACTTTTTCGAAATTTAAACGTTGAAAATTGGAAAATCTTCGGTGTGGTAATCGACTGTAGAAGTAAACATGAATTAAGTTTATTAATTTCATTTAAGAGCAATAAAATACAAGGAAGATTATAAAACGCTCTCAAAAAGCTTCAAATTTTGTACACTAAATCAAACAAACCTACCCAACCCGCCCATTGTTAAATGTAAAATTTGTATGTTCTTAAATAACTTCACAATTTCTCTAGTTGTCAACTGGTTTCTCTTAAAACGAGTGTTTCGAGTCATTGATGGAAACATTTTTATTAAAAGATTCCGTAAAACTGACAACACTTTCACTTGATTCAGAATAACAATATCGCTTTGTAATTTTATATTGTAATAATACTTATCAGGTGCTACAACCGTTTCACGGTCTTGGCCTGCTGCAACAAACTCCGAAACCGCTCACGGTCTCACCACGGATGCTTCAACGCCATCTTCCCACCTCAGCTTGGGCATACCACGCCTCCACTGTCTATGTGGACGGCCTAAGAGGACTTTACGGGCTGGGTCGTCCTGGTCCATGCGTATAACATGGCCTGCCTTCCGGAGCTGGGCGAGCTTAATCCGCTGCACAATAGTAAGGTCGTTGTACAGCTCGTGCAGCTCGTCGTTGTGTTGGCTCCTGTATTGTCCCTCCTCACGTATGGTGCCAACAACCCTCCTGAACATCTTCCTCTCGATCGCGGCTACAGCTAGGTTTGTCAGTTTTGGACAGAGTCCATGTCTCAGAGGTATACGTGAGTACTGGAACTATATAGAAGCGATATAGTCCCAGCCTCGTCCGTCGCGACAGGTTTTGTTAGGTGAAATGCTTCCTCAGGCTATAGAATGACCGGCTGTTCGCCAGCATCCGTGCGCGCAGCTCAACTTCTGTGCTGTTGTCGGTGCTGACTTTTGACCCGAGATTCGAGCTGAAATTTAGAACGACTTTGAAAGTGCGTTCATCTATCGGCATTTGTTAGTAGAGCCGCTGTGGGTGTCACCATTTAGTTGGTTGGCTGGTCTATACGTGGTTAATCTGCAACCCGATTGCCAATAATAATGTGGTTTAAATATTTTTTTCTAATTACCAAACGTGGTTGATTTAAATGAGTAAATAGGTTAGGTAATGTGCTTACCCATGAATCGGGCTGAAATTTTCAAAGGGTAACATTTCCAGTTGATTTAACGGCAAATCTCAAATATCTATTCAATTAGTCCACCAGATTATTGACTATGAACCATTTGCGATTAATTTAAATATATGTAGGTTTGATTGGATTAGAATTTCCAATTAGAATTTCCACTGTCAGTCAAAATGGTACACAAAACAAGCAATAAAAGGTTGAGCCACGATACGCCCATTGAATTACAGTAATTAACTTCAGTTGGATGCTCCCAGGTGTAGTTCATTAAATTTGAGTTTTTTTGCTATACATTTGTGAAGCATTCTATAAATTAATTGGGAAGCATTTATTGCCAGGGGCTCAAAGGGAAGGTTTTGAAGGCAAACAACTGATTGAACAATTGGTATGCAATATTGCGTTCGAACGAACGTGGTTTCTCTACACTTGTAGCGCATCACACTTCAGTTCGTTCCACGTGCCATATACCGGTGATAAACCAAATGTTTGCGGATTGATTCGCGAACGGCAGCTGTAATGAAGCTGAATGGTTGAAAATTGGGTTTATTAAAAAAAACGATGTTAGCGCATTTGAATGTGTTTTCGCTAAACTAGTGGCACAGATTTGGAAGCTAATCTAACAGCACTTATCAAACAGCCACCAGTTGACAAAATGTTTGCCATTGTACATCCATCCCCTACCATTGATATAAAGACCGAGATGGACGGCAATTCCCTCCGGTGACAAACATTCCCCCAAAACAGATGCATTCAAGCATGGCCGCCGATTATTGATGCGATGGGATTTATTGTGACGTTTACAAATTGAGTTGCTTCTATTCGATTGTCGAATCGGCCGGCGTTGAACGCTCGGTCCGGGAGGACCAATCATATCCCAGCACAACATCCTCCCGTCTGAGTTTCATCCTGGGCATGCTGTATCGAAACTCGAGCTGGAGCCGCCAGACCAACGAAGCATTTCATTAACAACGCACGTTGGGGGGGGGGGGGGGGGGGTGGGAGGTGGGTAAAAAGCTTTACGCTTTCGCTTTGTTGTGCTGCTCTGATTGATTGATTATGTGAGGCACAATTTGTCCGAATCAAATTCAATAAATGATAATCACGGGCTGATGGTGACGATGAAGCGAGAAATGGCCGGACAGAGTGCACGAAAGTCGAATACAAAGTATGCGTTCTTTTGCTACGTTTATACGAGAAAGTCGATTGCTGTGTTGAAGGTGAAAGAAAGAGAGCATGTATAGGAAACAATGTATCCAGGGCGGAACGTAATGATGTACCCAGCATGTTGTACTACATTAAATGTTTTTTTTTCAGCAGCCAGCTAGACTTGGTCGGCATATCAGTGAACGGGTTTGAGGCATCAAGATATGAATGAATCGTTTGCTGGTGCAGCCTTTTATGGGCATTGACATTGAATTAAGTAGATTGAGTGAACAACCGAGTGACGGCGTGACGGCATGACAATTTGTTAACAGCGTCTGGGTCTGTACGCAAAACTATCGGTTGTGATGATCGAAATATCAAAATGGTGCCGAAAGAAGACACTCAGTGGCACACAGTGGTATTCTTTTCCCATCTGATGATCTACATTCACATCTCTACTGGCATAACACCTTTGAAATATATACAGGTTTGCCGGTAGAGAATTATTCGTGAGTAAAAAGACATTTCTGTTATTCTATCTGTTATTCTATTCTATTTTAAGCTAGAACGTGTCCCAATAATCAATCTTTTATTCAGTGTTATTTCTTGGGTTATTTGTCTTATGTGACAGGCTTACTCTGTTAGCATTTAGACCACCAAGGTGGTCCAAAATTTTATCTTCTGCTTGGCATCGTATTTTTTTATTTCCATAGCAACGGGCTGGATGTATTGCTGCACTCATCACAATTCATTTTTGTTTGCATAAAACCATGATGAAGATAGAACGTAGGCTCTTATTTGTAGACATCAAGCAGTATGTAATTGTCTTACATAAAAAATTGTCATTGTTTTTAAATTTAAGAATTTAAAATCAAACTTAATCAAAATTATAAACCACACAACCTTATTTACCCTAAACCATTAACAAACAGCTTGGTGGAAATAAAACCACATAAATAAGTGATTCGGTACACAATGTCAGTGTAGCGAAAGCATAGCATTCCTTACATAACGGGACAAGATACGAAATGTACGAGACTGCCAAGAGCGTCATTTATTCCGCACTGACATTGTGAATGGCTGCGCGGAATGGCAAAAAAAAATGATTCGCCTCCAAATCTTGCGCGGTCCCTCACAAACAGCAGCACAAGAAAGTGAATCCTTTTTTCATTCTTTTCCTCCTCCATTCACTCGGTGGTGATCCAATTTAAGCATCGTTTTACAGTGAATTGAATCACGGGGTACGTGTGCTGGGCGTGTCGTTACTTCCGTTGTGCTGTGTCATTGCAAAGCACCGGGGAGGTAGAGACAGATTTGGTGGCGCAAAGCGATTTGCAAAGCTCTCTGTTGGTCTTTGCTGGGAAATTGCTTCTTTGTGCTGGATGGGTCGTAACTTTCGTTCACTGTTGCACAAAACCGGTCTGGGATAATTATTGCGGCTGGTGGTGGTGTACCAGGGATGCGGAGCTTTGTAGTAATAATGTAAATAGATAAATCAAGTTTTTATCACTAAACTCAGTCCATAACACAACCATGTAAATTGGGTATCGCTCATAGAAACTGTTGAAATGTCAACTTTAAAATTCAAGCTATATCTCTGTCTCCTGGTCTTTTTTTTGTTCGACCCGTATTCGATAACTCCGATCATTAATTTAACTTCCTGCCAATTCTCGAAGCTGTAACACATCTTTTATCGCATTGCTAGCTGCTAAACTGATTTACTGAATAGGATGCTTCATAGCACCGAAGGTGATTCTTGCTTCATCTCTTCCATTGGTTACCGACTAGACTCGTATTGACTGTGTTTCGCTAACACGGCAACCACCCGCGAAACAGATCGAGCAGAAATGTAAAACGGAAGCAAAAACATTGAAACCTTTTTTGAGCGACGAGAAGTAATGCCAGTGATACACCCGGAAACGAGAGGCTTCCGTTTCCGGTAAGGTAAAAATCGCGTTATTTGTGCCGAACGGTGGAACAATTTCGAAGGAATGGTTTATTTTTTGCATGACACGGAATAGCAGAGATCTTTTTTACTTCAAATAAATTTGAACAGACTAGCAATACGGCATGGCCGTTACTCCGGAGATAAAAAAAAATGTTGAGACTCTCTGATTGTTTTAATAATATATTACTCGTTAGCGCAACCGTAAGATTAATGTTTCCGTTTAGCTTTAAGTAAAGTATTGCAACGATTCATTTTTAAAACGTTATGCTTTAATGGTAGTAAGAACGCAACGAACAATTACATATTAAAATATTTTATAAAACCAAGTCAATTTAGTTACAATTGAGAGGTTGATGATTATTTTTTTCAAACCCTTTTAATTGTAAAATACCAAAAAAGCTGGCCATTGCTACCAAATAAAAAGTAAAATAATAAAATAAAAATGCCAAAACACGTGAATTAGTATTTTTTCAACAAACAAAATTTTACCAAACGAGTGTTTAGCGCATTAGGTAGAGTCACGGGTATTAGAATTCCTTTTTAGATGCTCACGTATAACCTATTGATGCAAAAAAAACATGAATATATGGATATGTTCTGCGAAATAACCATTCATTACCACCAACAATACGGTCTGACCATTTCTACGGAATTAATAAAAATCATTCATTTTAACTGTTCCTCGGAACAATTGTTTGGAACAAAGAAAAAAAAAAAGAAAACACACATTTTTGCCTATTTCGCTTTGATACAACCAGTGACTGCAACATGTACCTATCTCACACTAACGATTTATCTGTGTACGGTCTGCCAAACCGCTACACTCTGTACCACAAAGAATAATGAAATGTAAAAAACGGACTGCGAGCTAAAGCAACGCTGAGTTACGCAGCAGCTCGTGCAGCCAAGCGACCAACGAATGCAGTTCGTATGTATGTGAGAACATGCGTCGTTTGCCGGTCGTTTACATACGCAACGTGGAACGTATGCATCGGTGGGGGAATGGTACGATACCAGCCTCAGTCGTGACAAAGGATGGACGACGGTTTCGCTTGTTAAAACACCACAGGATGTACCCGATTACGATGTTTTTGCTCGCTAGTCGAGTCGAAGCAGGGAAAGCACCAGTTGCGCTTAGAATTTGGTCTCGAAAGATGCGGTCCCGGGAACGGGGCCGAGAGTTGGCCATACCATCATGGTGACGGTGTAATTTGTTGCGATGGCTTCGTATGCGATAGGGCCACACAGCCACTATGCTCGAATGCTCAAACGATTCTGCAAAAGCAAATCAAACGTACGTGATGCGGATACGTGGTGTACGATGCACGGTGTGGAAAAAAACGTTGTCCCTCGGCTATTGCAAAATCCGTGTCTTGAAGGAGGAGGTGATGTAGGTGGACAGTGGGTCACCTCACCTAACCACGCGAAGCTGAGAACGTGAATGAGCGAACGTGCTGATGACAGCTAACTTGCAAGGTGCACTCAAGATCCTCACCCCGGATGCCGTTAGCAACCAAGTGCAGCAAACCCGTTTCGGTGTACCGTTCCTGCAAACACACGTGCTAAAAGGTTTAGCAAAGTCGGCGGTGTGCTACGGTGTCGTTCCATTCCTGTCGCATCAGTTGGACGTAATGTTTAATTGCTGTCTGTTCCGATTGCATTGTGCTGCACCGTTACCAGCATTACGAGCACACGGCATCCTATAATTGAACTTTACTTTTCCCTCATGCCCGTGCGCTGGATGGTATGATAAGGATAATGGGAATAATTCTGCACTACTATGCTTTGATTGCACATCACGGTACGACGAAGCGGTGTTCCTGAGCGTATACGCTCATTAGTTAGAGTGAAGGAAATAGCCATGGAACGATGTTATGTGGAAAGTTGTTGCATTTATGCTCTGCCACAGCATGGTTGGTCAGGTGAAATGAACGGTGAAGTGATGAAAAGGTAACGAGCCGTAGTATGAAGACATTGGACAGTTTAATACTGTTTCTGCAACAATATAACTCTGTCTCCGAAGTGCATTAATTAGACAAGATGGAAGGTTTTCTATTGAAAATTTGTTGAAAAACAAACTTGATACAAATAAACGTGGACAAACCAACACAAACCAGCAGGTCAGTACAAATTTTTTGTGTCAATCACAACTGTCTCTAACGTGTCATTTTAGAAACAAAGTAACCTCTTTCACCATCGTACACTGTAAACTGGACGAGAGTCTATGGCTTTCGAGTTGTTTTCGTCGAGCAGTGATGCATTTTTTATTTCCTTTGGGAGTTGTTTTTCTTCTCCGTACAGCTATTCTCTGCTTTGGCCGTTGCTGAGAACCAGAAAGAGGTTGTTTTGAAGATCTAGAGCTACGTTAAGTCACAATGATGGAGGCGCCTGGTGGATGATGGTGCTCAGAACATCGTCTATGATATTGTTGATTAAAGCAAACACGACATTGATAAAGAGCAACTATGAAACAAATATTGGTTGCAGTTGGGATTGTGTATTTTTGAATGTTGTGGCAGCATTTCGAGAACATCCACTGATAGTTGTCTGGGTTTTGATGCTCTAGATCAGGTGTGTCTAACTCATTTCATTGGCGGGCCGCATTCACACATTTCCAATTATTGGGGTCTATGATGACCAATGTTAAAAAATCAGAAAATTTTAGCTTGCTTCTGTAAAATACTCGAGCAGGTGGAAGCAGTGAATGGAAAACAGGTACGGTGTTCCAGAAGAATTGGCAACCATTAATTCCATTTGACATTTGACATTTCCATGTGTTGTGACATATGGTCTTAGATTGAAGTATATACACAAAACAAAAAAATCAATTCCCCTAATTACGGCTCTTGCTAAATTGTCACACCACGTGATTGTTATTTAATTTACAAAGCATTACCTCCTTGAAACTGATTCCGGGTTTCTTCGGTTCAAAGTATGTATATTTATCTGTTAAACATGTACATGTAACTATCTTTTGGTGTGTAAATATTAATTCTTATGCTTTTTTCTCTGGATGTCAAACAATTCTTTATCCATTCTTGCTTCAATACTTACACTAAATCTATGTGATATTTGTTTATTATTTTGCCAAGATAAAGGTCAATGTTTCCTGCTTATTAAAGTGTTCTAGTGCTCGTTAAATTCTTCACTTTTGTTTTGGTAAATAAGTTATTCGTAATGTGTACCGTTTCATCGGCAGATCAAACACGCTTCTATTTTCCCTAAGCGTTTTTGAATAGCGTTACTGAACCAACTTATCTCCCTTTCTCTCATTCCTCAGAAATCAAAATCAAGGGAATCATTATGATGTGCTCTTTACATTTACGTATTGAATCACTTTGACTAATAGGAAACAATGTCCTACAACCTTGACCTCAATAATTACTGAAAAACATTTAAATTGGGTGTAAGTATTGAAGCATGAAAGCAATGAATGAAAAATTGTTTGACAGGCAGATAAAAATGAAGAAGAAGGAATTTGTAACACAGCAAAAGATAGTTACACATACAATGTGTGTTAAAATAACTGCAAGTTTTAGATTCTTTCATAAGTCAAGAGCATTTTTATGTGCATTCTAACCTCACGTTAAATATGAACCGAGCTTGCCAAAGAAGCCCGAAAAATAGTTTGTTTTGGTTATTTTTGACAGTTGCTCGAATCTAAATTTTAGATTTTTGCTCGAAACAAAATCCAATGTTTTTCACGCTGGCTAGTTTTGCCTGTGATTTTGTATGGAGAGCTTGCAACATTTTAGCCGAGAAATGTCAAAACACATACAAAAAAACTGGCTTAAGTCATCATAGACCCCATTGGTTATTGATATTTTGATACTGTTGTTGTAGTTTGGTTATTGTTATTTTGATACTGTTGCGAACTGAACTCTGTTTACCCTAACAAAAGTTTTACTGTTCTACTGATGAATTGATTGTTCTTCTCTACAAAAAACTTAATGCTCTCAGATTGAGTTAAACAAGCATACAAATTTTCGGGAATCTATGCTTTCAAAACAATATCTTCAAATATTCTCGCGGGCTGCATACAATCTCGCTCGGTGGGCGGTATGCTGCCACCAGTTTGACATTCCTGCTCTAGATCCTTCTTATTCTTTGAAAAAAAAACAGATAAAAAAAAGTTGACAAAATTAGGTTGGACTATCAGCGACTGAAACATGACATAAAGAGATTTTTATCTTCGGAAACAAGATCTTTTTATCGATTTTTTAAGTTCAATAATATCAGTAACTGAGAGAACTTCTTCTTGGGTCCCAGTATATTGAAGGCCTGACCAGAGTACGAATGTGCTTTGGCCCTTTCTGTGACTGAGTGTACCCATCCATAGTAAGATTGTTAGTCCTACGTATGGGGGACTGCGATTTAGTGTGCCAGTAGCAGGATAGTCAATCCTGCGTATGGGGTGCGGCAGCGAATTCTTCTTGTCGCTCCGTGTAACTTTACGTATTTTTGATGCAGAAGAAACACAATAAAATTAGAAACAATGGACATGATAATATTTTGATAGATTTTTAAATCGAAAACAAAAAAAAGGTGATCTGTAAACATGCCATTAAAAGTATTACAACCAAACCTATGACAAACATCAATAAACTCCTTTACCTACCAGCCTCAAATAGTATGTTTGTTATCGCTTTGTAATCATTTTGCTGATAGCAATATTTACGAGCTTTGCGACGGATTTCGGGTGCGGCACGTTCGCCGGAGCACCTTAACCTGTTATGTTGCCCCATAATAATGCCCATAACAGCGGTCATCATCACCGTTCAGCATGCTCGTCATCGCGGACGCCGTGTTGGTTCGAGCAGAGCAGTCAATCTCTCGTTCCATTCCATAACCCGCTTTAACTATGGTAATCATAAAAAGAAATAATCAGTTTAAACGCCAACCGATTCATATCGGCCATTAAATATCGATATCCGTTTATTTTTGCCGCACCTCGCACCCACACTCGTTGCAATGGAAGGAAACAACAAACGAACCGGCAGCTTCCACCACCGATTTTCCACCGAACCGTGGCGAGGGGATTATTTGATGAGGGCTTAAAAAGCGACCCGTGGTAGAGCTTACTGCGTGTCCCAGAGCAGGGCGCCCTTGGTGGAAGGTTAGGAAAGCTCGTGAAGGGGTTTGTTCATTTCGATAGGTTATTATCGGATTTTATGAGCCGAAAGGAAAAAACAGGATAGGGGAAAAAAATATCGTACGAAAAACAACGAGTCCCAGGAAATGACTGGCGGGTACGCGGAGAGGATTCGATCGACTCGACGATGTTTCCCGGAACAGTTGCAGCTCACAAGAAAAGGGGAAAAAGGTCTCCCCTGGATGTCGAAAACCAAACAAGCAAAAAAAACTTATCTGTAAACCGTAGTAAATTTAATCGAATGTAGCCTTTTCACTCCTCTCCATAGAAATAATTTTTGTACCAGCGTTGTTTTGTTCGCTTTTGGATGGTGCCATCGTATCCTTTAGAGATTTCCCTTTGATCATCGACCCATATTGCGCTACGGGCTCTATTTGTTACCCACCCTCCCATGCTGATTGTGGTCGGCTCGCATCGGCACCTTTGCTTCAACTTTTCCCGTGCTAACGATTTCTATCTACTGGCAACCGATCTGCAAACGACCCTACACAGTGACCTTACCCCCTTTTTACATAGGTGAAATACGAGTACCAAACGAAAAAAAAACACCCACAAGAACATACAAAACCAAACGACCGGAACCAGGACAGTGAGTGAGTGTTTGTTTGGGAGAGGGCATACGGAGAGCGTCAATGAGCTTTTCATTTTGGTGTGCCCTTTTAACGCCAATGCGAAGGAATAAGGTGCCTGTTTTCTATAATCACGTTGAGCCATTCCATCTCGTGCTGCTGGTGAGCCTCTGAGAGAAAAAAAAACCAAACTCGGCTCAAGGGCAAAGCAGACCCGAAAGTAAATGGAGCCCTGCCGTTTGGCTCCACTACAGCTTGATTTATTTTATGAAGCTAATGTTTTATAATGAAGAAAGATGAGTTTTTCTAATAGGGACGGATGGCCTACAGCGGGGAACGTTCAAAAACTTATTGGCCGGGTCGAAGGGTGCTTTACTCAACGCGCCGGCAAATGTCTCGGAAGGTACGTGCCATAGTGTGCCCGACTGGAAAATGGAATGCGGACGAACAGACGAAGAACTGGGGCAGCACAGCGAGAATGCTATTAGCAGTTTGCTTCTGCCGTGCTGGGTGTCGCACACGGACGGGATGGGATCGTGTGCGACCAGATTGATCGATTTTTCAATGGCTGTCATTGGAAATTTATCGTCTAATGACACGCGTATTAAAGTTGCATTACTTTTATGAGCCGCTGGATGATGCTGCTGGGCGTCTTTTATTGACTTTCCGTCGATAGATCGATTTATGGACTTTAAATTTAATGTTTTTATAGACATTTGGAAGAGCTAACATACGTGTAGACCCACTGTATGATGTCGATTATTTGATAGGGCTATCCGCAAACGGTTACCTCTAGCATCTTGGAAATAGTGTTGATTGTTTAATTGAATTCAAACAAACGAACATGCTCCCTCCGTCGTACAGCCAGTGGTGAGAGGTTTCAATTAATAATCGCTTAAGTTTAACACTTGCACGAATCCCAACCGTCGCACATCGTACAGGAGCCTCGTTTATGAAACAGTTTAGCTACACGATCACTGACAGCACACCAGTGCAGTAAACAGCTTACTTCATTTGTCTTGTCAACCCGCGTGCAGTCGGCATGCTTTACCAAAGAGCAGGGAGAGAAGAACCGCTGGTATCCCCCACTGGTATCTATACCCAGTGTCAAACATATGCCCCGCAGGGCGAAGCGTTCAAGTTTGTTTGAGTCTTTCCGCTGGATTCACCGTTTTGCCCAGGTGCAGCTCTCCGAAGGGATAATATTGCACCGGGCGCAGTATAGACAAAGATGGTAAACGCTTATCCAAGGAGAACGTCTATGGCAGGATTTGCTTCTCTATCGTCCTGCACGGATCATTGTGGATATTCGCTTTACCTCATCCTGCTAAATTGCCCCTGCAGCTGCAGCTACGGCGTCTCGTGCTTGCCCCGTTTGCCTTCCAAGAGCTTTCGCTGCATGCAAATGATGCTTGTGCATTTATGTAATTACGAAAGCAATTAAATTCATCGCAAACCCGTACGCTTCGTTTCAGCCCTGCCCTGTGTCGATCGTGTGTACCGGGGCAGCAATGTATCCCTGGCGCGCTGATAACCGGCACCATCGGGCGGGATAGACCGAGGGCCGTGTGTATTCATGCCTTCTAAATCTCTAAAACCCCTTTATCATCGTTCGTTGCCCAGCACCGTGACATGGATATGCCAGTGAGCGTGCCCTGTGGGGTCGGGTTGGAGAGCATAAAATCGTACGGCTGGATAAACAAACGCTATTAACTGAATCGAACCGCTCACGTTTCAGGGCGGGATGCCGGGGTAGGTCAGAGGGGACGGTTTTGATGCAACGGTGCACGTGAGAATGTGCAGCTTACATGTAGAGAAGAAGGAGGAATTGTTTGAGTGTCAAATCTAAGCCCCGGATAAGAGACCGGCACAAGGGTGTCAGTTTCAGTGAGCTTTTGCGCGTGAATAGAGAGCCTGTCAACGGGAGCATTAAACTCAGGCAATCAGCAACGCTTCACAGTTTAACGACCATCCCATTCCCCCGTCAGTGTGAAAGCATGCGAGGGGGACAGTGCGCGTAAGTTAAAGATTAAATTTTTACACCTTGCCATTAATCAAACCTCCAGAGAAGCAGCTCCAAACAAAACATACTGCACTGTATCATCAGCCCCATCCATTAGCACTGCACGCCGGAACGTGAGGAACGAAAAACAAAACTTAATTAACTGTGATTTTACGAAGGCAAAAAAGAAACTAAATAACGGAGCCCATTTTTATGCTGGAACGTGACGGGCTTTATGCGTGCCAAAAGTTGGCAACAGTAAAATGAATGTGTGCCACCGGTGGCCCGATGGCCTCTCTAGCCGTGTTTTACCTTCAATTTAAACACTTTTGATGAATGGTTTGTTTGAAGAGATATTTATGGGTTTGTTGATGCCGGCCCACAAAAGTGACTGCCGCCCGCAGGGACTCGGTGTTTATTGGTGTACTGTTAATGAGTAAAGGGTTTGTACAGTGCAAATTGATTCCTAAATTTTGCTGGTCGGTGTGTCATTTACGAAACTTTCCTCGCTAAAATAAACAGCGTTTGGAGCTTTTGATTTATTGATGCAAGTCATGCGAGGTTGGCTGTCCTAGCAGAAGTTTATGTTTTGCGAATTTCTGACCTCTCACCAACTGTAATGAAAAGCGAATCAATGTTTTGCCATTGCGTGAATGATATTTTTTCCAGCGTTTTTTAAAAGCCCGTTTTTGTTCATACAACCTGCTCCGTCTCGCGAAGTTACTGTATTTGGCGCAGTGAACCTATTATTTGGTTGCTTAAAATTAATGCAAAGACAAATATCCGACTGCTTTTTTGTCTCTTTTTCGCTTGCGATCAGAATAGTGATACAGAAACGGGTTTCGTTTTTTTGTGCGTGATATCGCGAACAAATTGTATTAAAAGAAGTTTGCTTCCCTTGCTACCAACGTTCAGACACTGAAGTAATGCGTTTTACGTGACTGAAAGTAACCGCTACGGTAGGTTGAGTAGAAAAGAAAGGTGCAGGAAGCCATTCTCACCAAAACACCCTGTCCAACGGATAGAATATAAATTTGAAACGTTGTCCGCACCGGACAGTATCGACAGTAAAAACTTTACTGTGCGAGGAATCTTCAAGCTGTCCAGATTTCGTTGGTGCCGCTACTGTATGTGTGTGAGAAAGACTTCTTAGGCAGTGAAAAAACTTTTACACCCAGTAACGGTGACAAAAGGCTGGTAGGTTTTTAACTTTTTTCATTTACCGCTTCTCATTCTTTTGGCACGCTCGTTTTGAAAGATGCTGGCTTTTCTTAGTTTGTTATCCTCCACACGGACTGCTAACGGGTGACACGGTTTGGATGGGTGAGATAAAGCGAAAGTAAAAAGAAAACGCAAAGCACAAACCCCGGTGCCCATTCAAAAGTAACTGCTTTCTGGCAAGGAACCGGACACGCGGACATCGGACGTTGACAGGTGATTAATGCGTTCAGAAATTAAAATCCCCGGCCCGAAAGTTTGGGTGCTTTTTTGCCTCCCGCCAGATATTGTCATTGCCGTCGCCGTTCTCGCTGCGAATGGCTTTAGCTACACCCGACCATCCGAAAACATCCATTGGATTTGTTCTGCTTTCAGGTTGACTAAAGTATCCTTTCTGTCCATTGCAAAAGGTTGGTCCTACCTGATGCCAACGCGACCGTCTCGTCCATTCAGGGGATGGCTCGGCGGCCAAGGTCTCATAATGAAATATCAGCGTGTGTTTTTTTTTATTGCCAGCAAACCATTGCAGAAAGTCAAAATTCACGCCAGGGATGAAAACGGCGTGTCGTAGCCGAAACTGCCAAATTAATGGCTACATGGTGGGGGTTTTGTGTGTGTTTTTCCAAGCTTCTTTCCATTAGGATTTGGCGTCCCTTAGCGCACGGCTGGACACGGATCGGATAGCACACTGAGAAAAGAAAACTTTTTTCCCTCCATCGGCCAGAGGGTCAGATTAACGAGAGATAGAGTGTCTTGTACTTGTTTTTTTTTTGTTACACTTGGTTGCTGTTCATTCAATGTGACACCGGTACGACGATACCCACAGGATGACAAATTAATTTAACCAAATAAAACAACCACAACCGATTTAAAGAAAGCCTCGCGAACAAACGACCGATCTCTGCCCGATCACGCAATCAGTCGAGAGTAAGGCAGAAAGGCAAATTTCACCTTCAAGCTTAAATTACCCTTACCAACTCCTTCTAGTTTGACTGGAAGGCAAAATCTGCACAAACACACACACACACACACACACAAAAGGTTATCAAACCGGTGTAACGACAGGCAAAAATGTTAAAAAATAAACTTTTCGCCTGGTCCGATAGGATGCCAGGATAAGGTTAAGGGTTGATATCCTTCAGATCGGATATCTGATTGACCGTAAACCGGACGCTGATTTTTGTGTGAGGTTGACGGAAGCCACACATTTCCTGGAAAGCTGGAAGGAATCTGTTACGGGTCGGTGGATGGTTGCGAAGCAAATTTTGTGCCTTTTGTTGTGTCCTTTCAAATTAGAAGCATCTATGCTGTGTCTGCAATTTTGTGTTTAAGCTTCTTAAAGTCATACAAAGTCATATTATTGGAAAAGGACTAAAGTTTAATTAATATGTAAATGCGCAATGAATATGTTTGAAGGTATGATTAAGTGTAACTTATTTCATTGTTATCGATCGCCGTCCTTGCATGTTGCATTCAATACAGGAATAAGCAGTGCAAATCATCATAATCATCAATCATGTTATCGATCGCCGTCCTTGCATGTTGCATTCAATACAGGAATAAGCAGTGCAAATCATTCATACTTCAGACACCTCGCCAACAGAGGCACAATTGTTGGGTATTTTTAACGCCTTTTTAACACTCCCACTAGCTGCAATATGCCAATAGGACAGTCTTTAAACACATTCTCAACCGTAACAGTTCATTAAACTATGGAAACGAGCAGAAACGTAAACAGTTTGAACACGTCTAAGATTCGTATTTCCCTTTCTTACTACGCTAGACGAAAGCTTAAAAGTTATATTTACATTCCATTAGCTCCATTCCACTTTATATCGTTCGGCAGTTAAAAATAAACCTCGCTTGCTTTGATCGTCTCTTGTCTTATAAGTACGGTTGTTCAGAGAAAGACGACATCGTGCTTGTACGTCGATTTCTCTTCCTTTTAAGAATTCCTCCACACTCAGCCACGCGAAAACACATTCCCAAACACAAGCACCTGGGACCGGCAAAGAATTGTTGTAAAATTGTAGCTTCGAGTATTTTATTGAGTAATTTGTACTGCGCTTGAAATGTCCACCCGGGTGGTCGTGTGTGGGACTGGGTCTGGTGCGAGCGTGTGCGGAAGAGTTTTGCTTTTGATTATACTCCCTTGAGGTTGCGTTATGTGATCAGAAAAGAAGTTATGCTACAGTCTATTCACATGCTGTACTTATTATCTCTGAGACTACGTTTACTCTTCAAAACGATCGACTGCCTTCAAATACCGTCGCCATCCGCTACTTACACTACTTGCTCCGAGCGAAGAGGGGAGCATGCTCGTTTTATTTGTCTTAACTAATTTACTTAGCATTTACACAGTTTGTGACAAGCGGTATCTGACCCCCGGCCTGGCTCGTGATCGTGGGAAACAGAGAATGTCCCCACGCAACGAACACGGCGGTGACAGATGCTCGCTCCGTTTGCCACACCTAAACACTAATCTCAATTTTTTGTCTTTCACTTTGGTTTGCGTTTGCGTTTGCGTTTTTTTTGGTTTTGGGTTGCGTGTAGGTTGTTCTATGAAACAGTGCTTTCGATTACAGCCGCTAGCCGGCAGAAAAGGGACGAAACCGCAAACCACTATACAAACTACAGGAGCTCTCTCATCCGCTTCCTATGCATTTTCGATTGGTTCAGCTGCATTCTCCGTTCGAACGTTCTAGCTGGGGCGGTTAAGAGTGGAACGGAAACAATGGCAAAACGAGTGCTACTACATCATCGTTGTCGTTTGATTTGTTTGTTTGTATACGCTACATTATACATGCTTTGAGCAGTGGAGCTATTTGCAGTTGCCTTTTTTTACCTAGTCGGACCGATATGTACAGGTATTTTCGTTCGCTCCGGAGAAGCAGCAAAGGTGGAGTAAAATTGGTCGCTTAAAAAGTCGACACTAACCCTCTACGTTACAGCTACATAGAAATATGCGTACGAGGCGTTAACTTACATCAGCGCTTACCACCATGGCATGGTGTTTCACGTTGTGCTTTTGTTGATTAGTTTACACCGGGAGCTTTTGTTGATTAGTTTGCACCGCTGCCTGCGTTTTGCTTTGACTTGCGGAACATTCTCATCGTCACGATCAATTGATGATTGCTCAAGAGCGAGCAGATGCTCTTTTTATATCGATTGATAGTTATTTCTATTAACCTTGGTTCTTTCGCTCTCTGGGTGCGTTTGACATTCCCGTGGAAACTACACAAACACACACACACACACACACACACACACACACATTATTCCTGTCGTTGCTTTTTCACATTTGGACGAGAATGATAAATTACTACTGTACACCTGCACCCTTCTGCTCGTTGCAGGTTTAAGTTTTAATTTACTTTACCTATCCCGTAGATACTCCCCTACCTAACCGGGTACCCTTGCCAGGCAAGATCCATTGGCATTTGGCACAGACGTTCGTTTATCCCTACACAGCTTCATCCGATTGAGCAAAGGTCCCGCCTGCACCAGCTCGTACCATCGTACAGGATGGTATCCCGGCGAACCAATCGACTGAAAACGATGCATTTCGATTGCTATCCATGAGAAAGTTTCATCATATATGTATATCCGTGCGGCTGCAGGGTGTGGATGATTTGTTTTCGGGATATCCGGGAGGAACGCTTCGCAACTCGAAAAACCTAAACCGAATCGAGTTGTGCTGATGAAACGAAAGTAGCAAAAACCCACTTCCCTCTCGACCTCGGCCTGGAAACGCAGTGTTTGTTTAGCTAGAGGCTCCTCAGACTCTGCATTGGCGGAAAAGGAGTGTCTTGCGGTGACATCCTTCCGGTTGATCACACGATGAAATTGAAGGATTTATTGTGCCAGTCTGTGAGTGGTCGGTGAGTGCAGATGTTGAGATGTCGATATGTTGGCCAGGCCTCGCTAGCAGCAAGTCGAGCTGGTAGAACTGTGACCCACTGCGCTTCTGTCTTCGGTATGCTTTATAAGATTTGTATAAACTGCTAGGCTGCCATCTGTTCCCTCCCTTTGACATCCCCTCCTCCCGCTTGGTAATACAGTACACAATAAATACAATCTCGACTGCACTACACCACAACGGGACTGCGATCCAGTTCCGGAGAGTTCTCGACCGCCCGACGGTGGCTGGCAGCAAATAAATAAAATGGCCCCCTACCTTTCACTTTCTTCCTGGTCGACACTTTTGCCACCACCTGACAGCGGCTGGTGGATGGTTCCGGTGCAAATTCGCTCTCGCCCACACTCTTCTGCCCACCGTCGGCGCAGCTCGGCGCAGGTTGGTGTGAACGAACCTGGTCGCCGCGCTCGACGGTGGCTTCTGGCTAGCTCCAGGTAACGTTGCGCCGCTGGGAAGCGTTACGGCGGACAGCCGGTTCCGCCACCGCCATGCTGACCCCGTTGCCTCGTTCTGCCTCGTCATCGTCCCGGTCGCCGGCACGGGCGCCCGGTCCGATCCGTCCCACTCACTCGATGTGCATGATCTTTTTAAACGCCTTCCGGAACTCGGGATTGAAGATTGTGTAGATGACGGGATTGACGAAGCTGTTCATGTAGCCGAGCCACGTGGTTAGGTTAAATATCGTGACGCCCGGCCGGCAGTCTTTTTCGAGCTTCGCGCACATCGCATCCATGATGTTGCAGGTGAAGAACGGTACCCAGCAGAACAAAAACACACCTGGGGGATAAAAAAAAGATACAGGGAATGTGATGGTTAGTGGCATGTGGATGCTGAACCCAAAAGCACGAAATTAAGGCATTAAATTAGTTTAAAAGAGTAATTTAAATACAACCACTCAAACTAAGTCTGGTACTAAGTCCTGTCATTCAAAAGCGGATTGTTACATTTTTCCTAGTCTTCAGTATTCTTTAAATCCATCATTTAGGTTTCCCAATTTGACCTGTTCGACAGAATGACCAAAGTAATCTTCGACCTGATCCGCTAAGCACATCAGCTCTACACTTCCCTGAAGCCAAAAGTTTTAAAAGCGATTTTTACGTTATATTTCCCCGGCATGATTATCCGCTGATCTACTCAGCGACATGACTGGTTTTTAGAATTGGCTGTCGTTTAGCGGAAAACTGAACGAATTATGGGATACGCTAGTAAAAGTTTTAAAGCACCTGTCCATCGGGTTTAGCATTTCAGAGAACCGTGAAAGCTTTTTGCAGAGCTTTTAAGAATGGTAAAGAGCTAAAATGTTTTTGAGAGAAGATGTTTTTGCGTTGATTTGGAAGGACTGAACTTTCCAAGTGACGACTTTCATACAAGGAATAAAGTGCTACGTTGGGATAATTTTTCGTTTAACAATACGAGAAGGTTTAAATTACGAAATGGTTTACAATTACGAGTGATATGTGTGAAATTTTCAAATTGGTTCGAATAATCCATTTAATTTTTTATATTCACATCCTGGCCAGGTCAACTTGCGGAAATAACTATTTTGAATCGATTTTGATAAACACTGAACAATCCTTGTTCGTTAACTAGGAACGAAGATGTAAAATTAAGAAACTCTTATGATTCCTACAGTGAACCCAAAAAGCATTTGTCCACCCATATGTTTCATACGTAAATGACAATTACGGACGTTGTAGACACAGTACAACAAAACTAAAGATAAGGATCGATAACAATATAATCATTAAACTTTTTTTTTTACCGAAAATAAGCAACAAAATAATTTGATTATAATGATACAAACGATAAAACTAGAAATACTCATGTGATGCACGAGCAAAAAGTATACGTCTACTATATATGTCCTCAATATTGTATCAATTAAGATGATAAAATGTATTAATTAATGTTTTAAAACCTTAGGCCTTCACAAAATAATTTGATTTTTTTTATTCGTTAGTAACGACCGGGCCGTATTACTACAATTTCTGATCTTCTTGTCAATAAATTAAACCGATTTGAGTGGTATTTCAACCCTTTCTATTATCATGACTCGAATAACGTTTTGGTGATAGAAATTGACCGTTTGTAAATTGATTCGTTCAAAAATGTCCAAAGTAGTTTGATTGGACTCGAGTTTCGACTCTGAGACAGTGAATTTAACTGTTTGGCGGTGTTTTAAAACATTCTAATATATAATATGCAAGGCTGTATGTTTAGGATAGTTATGTTGTTGGGAGACTTATGGGAGACCTTACTAGTCCTAATTTGTTCACACTGGCAATCAAACAGTCTTTTATTATGTCAATATGTGACTTGTAAACAATTATCCTGTCCATGAGGTGCAATTTCCCAAGGCCTTCTGGCCTCATACATGCTCAAACCATGATGGAACCAAAAAAATAAAAATTGTTAAATTTACTATCTCGCTGACCAAATGTGTTGTTCCAAACGTTTGGGCATCTGAAGATTCATCTACCCCATATGTAGGATTGACTATTCTGCTATGCTTACATTTACTCACAACCCCCGATACGTAGGATTAACTATCTTGATATGGAAGGGACAGATAGAGCCAAAGCACATTAGTGCTCTGGTTAGGCCTTGACCCCACTGGGAAGTTGTGCCACCAAAGAAGAAGAAGTAGGTTCATCTTGGCCATTTTTATTTGCTTAACACTAGTATACATGAGTACCAAGAGAATACCTGACATTTCTCACAGGCTACTCATGCGCTATATCCTTGTTTCGTAATGTGTTTTGTAGTCTCTTTTCTTGTTACCTATCGGTAATAATTACTCCAACTCACGGATCATCATTATTGCACCTGATAACAGTATTTTTTACAATTGTTAACCCTTCATTATCCAAACTGATTTTGTTTTGAAGGACCGTTTTTAGGCTTATTTTGATAAGTTTTACATATACTATGCCGATTTACCACTATCAAGGCTGTAGGACGAGGTCTTTGTACAAGTTCAACCATTTCGTATGCTGATGGATCGATTATGCAATTATTCATTCAGTTTTTGCTATTAATAAATTGTATCAAGACCCTTTTAATTTATGGCGCTAAAAAAATTAAAATTTGATACCAGTTTTGGTCACAGTCAGCTACATTGATAAAAATTACAGGAACTAGGTTTTTGCATTATTAACAGTGAATTAATTTCAATCATGCACTCTTTGTGAAAAAAAGTGTATGAATGATGTTTGCGCGTGCAACACCTGGGTTTTTGTAGTTTTATCGTTTTAATCATTGTCATCGAACTGTTTTTGATGCGTTTTTTAGCAGAAGTTATTGAATGGTTGTTCTGTTATCGAACCTTATCATTAGTTTTGCTGTAATGTATCTAAAACGTCCGTAATTGGCCATTTTGTGTGAAACATACGGGTAGACGAATACTTTCTGGGCTCACCGTAGATGCGAACCTGCGTTGTTTCAAAAAAGCAAAATGTTTAAGTTATTACAATATTTTATTATGTTTATGAAATTTTAGGTCTGTGAAGAATGCTTTATGGAATTGTATTTGCAGATTCTTCTTACAATCCAACGAGAAGCAAGCAAAATGATGTTGAAAATAATTAAAAAAATAAACGTTAAAACAATAACTAAACACAAATTTGTACATGCCTTTTCTGACACACTTTACCCAGCACCACACGATTGCAGTAAAACATCATCTGACTGCATTCATGGCTACAATTTGCTTAAAAGTAATGTTTATGTTTTAATTTCGCTCCAAAAGATGAGCGAGCGCGGACTCCACACTGCAGATGATGATAAAAATTTGCACACTTTACTGTCCTTGTGGCCTTTACAGAGGTTGAATGGTACAAGGTGTGATGTTTTTATTACTACTAAAGCATTACGGCCGGGCTGTCTAAGCCGTGGGCATCGAGGTAATCCACACTTTTATTGCACATTACACAGTGGTGGCTTGGTGCATAAAGCACAGAAATGGTTAACCTTGTTTTAAGGCTCATGCTTTCCTTATCCCGCTACGGACGAAACTTTCCAAATGCAACCGAGCTACAAAAAAAAGTTCTAAATCCATACTTACCTAAGACTATTGCTAACGTTTTGGTCGCTTTGCGTTCCTTTTTGGCCGACGATTTTTCTCGCTTTTTCTTCGACGCTTTATTTACTTTGTAGATCGTGAACCTATGGTATGCGGATGGAGAAAATTGGAAAATCGAGAGAAATTCAATTTAAATTATTTTAAATGAAAACAGACTGAAAACGAATAGGAAAATGGAACGGTGTGTTAAATGTATGCAACAATGGTATGGAAATGATACATTATTGCAATTGTAGCACACTGCTCGTTGTGTGAATGACAGATTGAAATTATCGTTGTCAACAGAACTTCAACCTGACAGGATTTTGCAAACATATTACCTTTTTGTAAAGCACTATCACCAAATTCCTCTGGAAACATTTTTGTTTTGCAAAACTTGGCTTCTAAAATTTTATCACATTTTTCTTAAAAAAATAAAACCTAATGATACTTTAACCACGCATCCGGCAAGGTGCACTACTGCGCAAAGTGCAATAAACCCCTTTGCGATAGCGCACACAAACAAACCCATCTTTGCCCGCAATCAAAGTGTATCGTTTTATGACGACCATACGGTCCCAAATATGAACAGATTTCACACATTGATCGTCTTCATGGACGACGTCGTGCCATACAACAACTGCCCGTTTGACCTTTCCACCCGAGTTGTGTTTCGAACGTCGATTTAACTGTTTCAAGAGCCTTTTTTGATGCCGGTCGATGTCAGGTGCAGGCATCGGTTGAAAGAGTTTGTTTGGTTCTTTTTTTCGTGCCGTTTAAAAAGCTTAACCCTCACACCTACATGCGGCGCGCCAGCGTATTGGTAGGATTGCAGGATCGAAAATACCATCTGGTACCTCAAACAGCAAGGATTCTACATAGCATGATGGGAAAAATGAAACCTCCGGGTTCAAATGTGTCCCCAAAATGGTGCCAACGGTCACGCGTGAAACACCTATGCGACCTATAGCGTGCACAAAACCCACCGATGGGGATTTGTATGCATTGTTTCGTAGAAAAAAAAAAAAAACAAATTAAAATACCTGGCCTGTGCAGAAGTGTAGAAGAGCCATTATAAATGAATGATGCTGTTTGAACTCCACCTGCGTGCCGCTGTTTCGAGCAGTTCTCCGTTGGCAGTTACCAAAAATTGTTTGACCATGCAAAATAAATAAAAAAACAGCATACACTCATTCGATTATATCGCCCCGATGGGACTACGAAGTAACGTGACGACAACGATGCTATATAGAAGCTGGCCAAATGTTGTTCCTGTTCGACCCGGAACTGGATATCACACCAATCATTCATAAAGAAAAAAGGGATTTATGATTGACTTGGAAATTCCCTCCTTGGAAGTGTCATCAAAGGATTACGTTCTACGGAGCAGTTTTAAGGCACTTGAGCAAGCAGCCTCAAAATCACACGCCTATTCTCTGCCGTTGGACGCCGTGCTACGGAATATGGGCTCAGCTTTATGGTGTAGCTGGAAACAATTTTATATGATTTCATTTCTTTTCTTTTGCTGAAGTCAGCACACGTTATGCAAATAACCGCATCGTCTTTACTGGCGTTAAAATTGAAACGCATGGCACGGGACGCGGTCTTTATGGGCCCAGCAAGTTTTGCGTTCCGCCTGGACACACAAGCACGGAACTGCGGATCTTTCAAGAAGCTCGTAATACAAAAACATAAGAACTGAAGATACTTAAAACACCCACACGCAAACACCCCACTCCCCACTCCACCGTGAAAACATCAGCCTCGGTC
>KB671780.1:0-47930 GCA_000349105.1 Anopheles epiroticus | reverse complement strand
CTTTATAGACCTTGGGGCCTTGAGTTTAAAATACCCATAAAAGTTGAGTTTATGTGAAGACCTGGAGTTAACATAGACAACTTTTTTGAAAGACTTGTACGGTTTTAGTTGTATTTCATGATTAATGCACAGTTTTTTTATGTCGTTAAAATATACAACTTATTATAATTGTATTCATATATATTTCACCATTTGCTATACCTGGTTTAATGATCATTATTCAACTTAAAACTAGAGAAGGAGGATTATTGAGATCGCAAAATGAGGGACAACTGTATTGCTAGAAGCAAGTGAGTGTGCAATTGGGACATGGAAGTGTAAAAGGAAAACAAGTAATGAACTTTAGTTTAGTGTTATTGTTTCCATAAATATGGCATTCGACACAACGTTGGACCTTATTTTTTTTAAAAGTAAATAAATTTTAAATTCCTTGATGAGCTTAGATAACCGCCAGGAAACTACTACCGAAGGTTTGTTTTATTAATTTGAATTTTGTAATCATAAATTCTACAAGCTTCAAGCAACAAGACATAAGTCATAAGCTTTTGATAGCCCAGCAATAAACGTTAGCATTTTTAAACCTTAAAATAAGTTAGTGAATCTTATACAGTAGAACCTCACTAATTGTGTCCTCTTTAGTTGGGTTACTCGAAAAGATTTTTAGATACAAAGGCGAAAATAAAAATGCAATTCGCTTGATAACCAATGGCAACTTGGATTGTTAATGCACAATTGCATAGCTTTCTAACAACTCAACTATATTGAGTTTGAATTCACTAGTCGGGGCGCATTCCAAACTCAACTGGTGAGGTTTAACTGTAATACAGGCATAAAATTCATGATGTGAAATTCAAAAACATATGAGCTAAGTCACTCAACGTTAGCCACAAACACAAGCACAGTTTCCATCCATGTCGTTGTCATTTTATCGTGCATTTTATGACGTATCGTCGACATCGTGCATTTTATGTATTGCAATCGAGTTCGTTCAACACTTACTTTGCTCACGAAACACGCAAGCACAAGTTGATAGTAGTTTTATATTAAAAGTTCTACCAATACGCTGCAATTTTCTCCAATATGTAGCATGCTTACATTGTAAATGATGAAATCTTCCACTTTTGTGCCACATACGTTCGTGATCCATCCTTTACCAACATACATGCTGCCACTGTGGCGTAAAACAAATGCACGCGATAATGAAATTCTTCTAACGAAGCCATTACCGCTCATTAAAGCAACAAGCGCGAGCGCGGTTCTATTTGTCGTGTTTGACATGTTTAACTACTTTGCATTCATTCCACCGCTTCCGTTGCAAGTCGCTGCTGCTGGTCTGAGACGGCAACCGTCGGATGGTGGTTCGCAAGTCATCCTCACACAATCCGAACGCACCAGTGACGGCAAACTTTATGGCATAAATATTGCACACCAAACCGAAGGTTTACTCATTCTGCGAGGTGCCTATCACGCCAAAATGACTTTACAACGCAGCAGTCTTAGACGGGCGTGACTAGCAAGACTGAACACCGGAAGCTTTGCCTTGGTTTGCAATCCAACCGCTTGACATCGGGCTAAACTTCCTCGACAAAAAGGCTTCCGTTGCCGTCGAGTCTTTGTTGGTAATTGTGAAGTCTGTTAAATTGTAATTTTATTATTCATAAACTATCTCCAATGAACAGAATGTGGTTAATCGATCCGTAAGGCTGTTTGAGTTTGGAGAGCATCGATCATCGTAGTTAGTTGCTCGCGAAATCATAAAATGGCAGCTAAACGATCTTAGTGAACAAAATGTGATAAGTATCTGTTGTAAGATAGTTGCTGACATGCAGACAATGTGGAAAAATGGATTATGTGACGATGCTTGAGTGTGTGCATAGAGTGTCCAAATGCGATAATAAGCTTTTCGAATATGAGAATACGCTGCTGTTGTTGAATGGATTAAAGCTATACTCCAACGCCAGTCTACAACTGATGTGTTTTATGTTGTGTTCATAAGCACAAAAAAGCTAAAATCATTTTTCTAGCCCTGTCTTTGCTCCTCATTCATGAGCAGTGTTTTTTTTTTTTTTGTAAAACTGGAAAATCGGGTTTTACCAGTACGAACCTAAGCTAGTTCTATTAGTTTTACCCTAACATAATCAATCGTTTTCACGAAAATTTATTGTTGGTCTGTTATATTGCTCACAAAGCTGCAGCTCATAAGCGAAAAGAGGACAGCTGCAAACTTAAAAAATTGTAAAAACAACACAAACAGCTCTTTTCAGCAATTTCCTGTCTTCAAAATTGGACTCTTCCAACACCGGACATGGACACCGTATCAAAATATGTCTAACAGCTTGATCATGAGACAAGAACAGCAAGATAGCTTGCTCAAAAAGCCTCTTTGGTATCATAACTGTATTCGAGCTGCCGTTTTGGCAATCACAGTAGCCTACGAATGACAACATTTCTTCTTTATTCGTGTCAGTGTAGTTATCCACTTAGAGCACAATGATTCCTTTCGAATTTTCGAGAATTTCGAGTTTCTGCTTAAAGATGGTTGAAAATGTTGACTGCTTTACATTTGTTGTAAATTTTGCATTATTCTACAACGTTCTAAATATCTTGTGTTACCATTTCGTTTGGATTGTGGATGGATTAGAACCCGGTTTGATGAATAAACAACTTATTTGAATTTTCAGACACCAGTTTGACAACTGAAAAAGCTTAAATAAATCGATGTCACATTCGTCGATTCTAATACGTTGCATGGTTTCAAATTTTTTACCATTCGATCCGACGCCTTCATTCGTTTCGAATGCCTTTCGAGTCTCACGATCAAGCTGTAAGTACGAGCTTTTCTGTGTAGATAAACAACAAAAACCATTATTGCAAACATTTACTTACTCGTTATTTAAAAAGGAGATCAGATTCACCCTTCATGCTTATGTTCTATTTTCCCGACATCATTTCACACGTGCCCCATTCAAAAGGCCCCATTCAAACTATGAAGAGAGTTTTTGCGTGGTTGTGCTATGATTTATAAATTATGACAAACAGCTCTTCGAAATGCTTTTTTCATCGCACTTTGCTTTCACTCAGCAACAATAACGAGCTGCCAAGAAGCGGCGCCGTTTTTTCCATTGTCCAAGCATATCATACTATTGCAAATGGCAAAAGGAAGAAATGAAAAACGCAACAGCCTTCTGCTTCTCCCAACAACATTTGGCGGCGAATTTCCATTTCCTGCCAGACGGCTCGTGGTGGTGTTTTCTTTGCGTGTCGGATTTCTCTCGCGCTAGATAAGTGATGTATGATTTGTGCTTGCGGCTGTGTATCTGTTATCCTGCTCTAGGGTGCAGGCTATTTTATGCCACCAGCTGCTTTTACATTGGCGCATATTAGTAGCGAGCTATTTGCACACAAAACCTCGCTCTAACATAACCAAGCGTTTTCCGCGAAAGTTCAGTGTTGGCCTGTCATATTGCTGACGGAAAGTTCATTTGTTTGTGCTGACTGACGGGCAGCAGGTTGTTTTCAGCGTTCGCTTCGGCCATGTTTAATGCTCGATAGCTGTGTATTGCTCTATCTGTTTGCCTGCAGCATCAGGCACTCCCCTTATGTGTGAATGGAGGGCAAACTTGAAAAAATGCAAAAAAAAAAAACACATACACACACAGCCGTCAAGAGAAACGTGAGTAAAAAGTCAAACGAAAAATTGCCAACAAATAAACACGTCTACCGCCTGTTCGGTGCTGCGGTTTATCTCTGTCAATTGTGTTTGTGCTGTTATTTTCACATTTGCCTTTTTGCCTACCGAATGCTGTAGGGTGCACAGTGGCCCGTAGCCGCAGATCGCATAAGGAAATGGAGTGTTTGTATGCGTTGCGACTTTTTCCGGTTTATTCTTCTGAGAGTTATTTGTTTATTTGAAATTTCATTCTTTCGCGCTACTCTGCAGCTGGCGGAAAAAGAAAGTGGCAAGATTCATTTGAATGCCTGTGGCGTGTTGCTTGGGAAGGCAAAGTCAATAAAGCTATAAACAATAAACATAGTTAAAGGCGGTGACATAGCTTGAGGGCGGTTGGGCGGAATATCCTATCCTAAATCAAGATAAACTTGAGTACATTTCAGGACTTACCTTAAAAATATTCCAATATAAAAACACCATTATGATACACGGGATATAAAAGCTAGTTAGGGACGAGTACACTATAAAATCAGTATTGTAGAACACACAGAGGTCGGGTGATCGGTCTTGCGTGTTGTTCAGTCCCAGCACTATCGGCGATCCGATCGCAGCCGATATTGCCCACACGAGAAGGATCGTCAAGCACACCCGGCGACTGTTTTTATGTTTCGCGTACTTGATTGGTTGCGTGACGGCAATATATCTGAAAAGAAAACAAATTAAACAAGAATGAAAACATAGTTTATATTTAAAATTTTCATATATATTGGAAAATGCTCATGAGACTAGCAAATAACAACTATTTAACATAAATTTAATATTGTTCGCATACCGAAGATCTTGTGAAATAGCTGCCAATAAAATATTTCCACATCGAAAAATACAAAATCATCAAACAACGAAAGACAATCTTTTCATTAATAGAGAATTGAAGTAATAAGAAAAAATAACCTGTTTAAAAACAACAAACTAAATTTTTTAGTTTAATTTCATTTTCAGTTTAATAACGCTTTCGTACTTGGTATGATATTTTTTTTTTGTGACTGTTACTATAAAATAATTAAAAGCTTTGTCATTGAAGCAAATAATGTAGCTTTTATAAAATAAAAACTTGGTAGTGTTTTTCGTATACTGTTTGATGTTTCGTTTAGATTTCATTGATAGAAGTTAAATTCAATAATTCTAAAATATAACCTTCCGGAACGATTCGCATAAGAAAATGCGATACATTTATGTTGCTTTTACAATTTGTTCGACGTAAATTGCCTACAAATAAAAATGCCACGGTGGATACGCTCTCAAAGCAAGTTTAAAGCAACTAATCATACTTTAAAGAAAGAGGAAAGTACATTGATGAATCTGGTATGGTCTTTCCGAGTGACTTTTAAACTTAAACACAACGCAAAGGACATCCTGGTATTTTAAGCGAACAAAGATGAAAGTTCAATTTTTATTTCCTTAAGGCCACGAGCGATTAAAGGCACTGAGCAATATTGATCAGTGGTAATATTACCCCCCCAAAACGGTAGCTCACCGCTGCTCCCTTGGTACCAATTCAATAATTGAATTCAATTCAATCAATTTGTCTTACGACCATTCTGAAAGATGAAACTTTCTTTCCACCGATGCTGAATGTGCGTTGCCATTCCATCGAAGCCACAATTCAATACAGCGCTCGAATTTGTAACTAAAGGTATGGTAACACATCTTCAAACGTCCAATACTGATTGCAACATTCCACCGAAATGGAGTATTATGGTTTTCGAAATGAAATATTGTTCGCAAATTGAACAAAGCGAGCGGGTGCGGGAGCAAGCAACCGCCTACGGGCGGCGTTCGATAACTAGGAAACCCATTATATCAACCATATGACCATAGATAAACAAAAGATATGTCCCGGAGGTTGAACGCCGCGCCTCTACTTCGTTCGCACACTCTACCCACACGAGCGCTAGTGGCAGGATGAGGCCAGTGCACTCTCAATATTTGCTCATGATTCAATAAAGGTGAAACCGTACTTCTTGCTTCGAGACCATGCATGCGATCTGGCCTGAAAAGTGACAAATTGGCTTCGAAACCTTGTGTGCCGGATACAATGATGATTGGAATTCTACTTTCTCCCGACATCGATGGATGAAATCGTGCGCCCGAATGCGGTAGGCACAACTACGAGCACCCATCTTGGTGTACGGGCGGCAGATTAGCATAAGCAAGAGGCATAATCCCTTTTTCAACGTTCCATGAGACGTTTCGGTTCTGTATGACAGAACGCTCGAAAAGCGCTCGGTAAACACTACAGTGCGGTTGAATCGGCGGCAACCTTCCAAAACGGTCTGCCAGTGGGCGTTCTGTTTTGCCAATACACGCTTCAAACTGTCTCAAGGTGCGAACGGTTTGCTGAAAGCCGGTTCCGGAACGGTATTAGAAAATATCTCTAAACCGCAAGAGCTCCGTAAAATTGTGGTGCATCGGTAAGGTCTACCGGCTCGAGTCAGGATTGTGGAGGTGGATCATTTTGTTTGTCATCACCTCGCAAACGACTCTCTCTCTCTCTCTCTCTGTCTCTCTCTCTTCTACAGCAAAGGTTAGAGTTTGTGATCTTTGTAGTGTGTGTGTGGCTTTTTTTCGTTCTCTTAGTTCTTCGCTACATTTCCATCCAGACGCACAGTGCGTCCAGGTAGTGTTCGTTAAAAGCGAAAGGATGCTTTGTTGGGCACTCATGTATATGGAGTCATCAATCACCTGCCGGAAAAGTTGTAATTCGCAGTAAAGAAAGGTGGCAAAAATCCATCGCCCATGGCGGGATGCGATGAGGTTACGGGTCAGGGCCGAAGGGTTTTTAATCAAGTTGACCGATTGATTTATTTAGCTAGCGTGGTCTGAAAGTCCAGGATCCCGGTTTCTCAATGTGGACGAATAGCGCTGGCGAAAGTCTAGGTTAACCGTATGGAACGTGGAAACTTGTTGAAGATGCTATATTTGTGGCGAAAGGGTGCTGTTGCGTGCCTAGTTTATTAATTCAATTTCTGATTAAGTGAGCGTGTCAGGTCTGCTGAGCCTAAGGTTTATCATTATAATTTCATTCACCGGCATCCCTTTTACGGAAGGTACAGCGGAATAACATAATTTGTCGTAAAGAGAATGTGTGGGAACATTTATTCGCTAGGCATTCATGTTTCAGTGCCAATTAAATCTAAATATTTAATTTCTTTAATATGAATTGACTATTTCCTGAATACGTTCAATACCATCGTTTGACACTTTACTATACCGTTGGTCCGCGTGTCCGTTTTACTTTGCGGGACCCACAGAGCATGATTGAGATGAACATTTCAATTATTTGTAGAGAAGTACACTTGTACATTTTACTTTTGCGTATAGGTTTACCTAATAGCTTTGCGTTTGACTTCTTGTTTGAAACTAGTTGAACAAAGCTTTCTACTCAACATTCGTTCAATTCCAATGAAAAATTACTAAGCAATGCTTACTGTCTAGCGTTTATTTCAGCATTCTTATTTTGCTCTTTCGTTTCGATTAGTTCTTTTTTATACGTTCATTGAGCTTGTTAATTTAGACAAATGTTGGGTTGAATTGAAGTGAATCAGGTTGCATAGTTTGCTTGTACTAATAATTTTTACATCTGTATATGAATATTGGAAACAAGTTTTGCGTAAAGAATGATAAAATTTTAACCAAGTCATTGTTTTGCTTCGCTAACTCCATTTTTTTTTCAAATGCTGGATTAAAAATTACTAGCTTCAAACTACTGATAATGGAACATTGAATTATGAAATTTATTTATTTATTCAATCAAGCTAGCGTTTGTCGGACGAACATGGTTCAAACGAAGTTCTTAAACTTCAACAACAACAAACAGGTGCATATGATATTCAAAACATTACTCCCGAAGAAGACGAAGACGCCCTCCAAACACCGACGTTGACATAAAAAAGTCACAAATATCGAGAACCGCATTTATCTTGCGACACAATCCGGTGGAACCGGTGTGAAGAGGCTTCACAATCAGCTAGAAATAATAGTATCGAACCTTGTGGCTGATTTGGGGCTGATTTTGCGAAAATCGTACCACGGTCGCATTTTATAGCTGATTTAGAAATGTAGCTGTACTTCGATGAACTATGAAGCTGCTTAACAACAACATGGTACTCGATGTTAGGTACACGGTACTTCGAGTCTGATCAAAAGTGGAAACTGTACTCTGTTAAACTCTAAACCTTTTTAAGGCAGCCAGTAGGAACTAATAGCTTCAAGTCAAAATCATTTGTTGATTTGGTGTGCTTTCGTATTGATTGGTTTAAAACTCGACAATGTTGTATTAAATTAAGAATAAAGTGGAAAATGAAACAAAAGAAGAGAAAGGAAGCATAACAAAGTGATTGTAGCATATTTTTGGTTATTTAAAAACTATTGTGAAATATCATCAGTTAAATGGTTCAACGATCTCTGCATCACTCTTGCATTGCAGGTAATCTTACGGTACACAGTTTTTTAGTTCTTGGTCGCTGTCCTCCATTCTCCTTTAGTGTTATTAAATAGTTTCTTTTTGAAATTTCATTTTACAACCTGACAGTATGTTCCTTCATCGCCAAACCGCACCAAGCGTCATCGCCAAGATCATCATCAGTGGATCATCTGAAGGCGTCAGACCATCGGAACGTTCAGCCACGGACTCATGTGAGACTTAACCTGCGTTTTTGTTAAAAGTTGTTTAAATTACAAATTATCAATAAATATATAAAACATAAAAATTGGAATAATAGTTCTGAGTTTTAATGACGACTAGCTTGAAAATGAAATACAAAGAATAATATATCTGCTCGATTTAACGAAAGAAAGCTGCCTAGGAGCTGTTGTAATGAATCAAGACGAGCTTTGAGGCTTGTTATCCACTGTAAGTTCCCTATTTAAAAAGTTATCTTTAGTATCCTAAATTTGCTCGATGCTTAAGCCATTTGGCTGTTTGGAGCATACAAGTTGACACACGCTATTAGAGTAGGAGAGTAAATATCGCTGTTCAGCGGCCCAAATAGAAACACACATTGTATGTCCTGGCGTAATATAAACATTGTTTGTTTGCTTGTTTGTTTTTTTACTACGGCCTGGCCGTATTAACCCTTTTAGGGGAAGTAATATAAACATAATATAAATAAAAAAATTAATATGAAAATTTGATGTACAGTATCTGAAGGTTACTGTGTTGCATCATGCAAATAGCCTGCTCAAGCAATAGCAAAGCCTTTTCTGTACTGCACCCTTCTTGGCATCCATGCATGTCGTGCATTCTTCACGCAAACCACCATCATTTGCATGATTGCACAATAAACATGATCACAAACTTTGCCAACGGACAGTTTATTGTTGCATAACACTAAATCAAAATCACTGTCAACACTGAATTGCTGGAAAGAAAGCACGACTGCCCCAACCAAGGTGAGGATGTTCGAACGCTAGCCAAGCTGAGTTTTGGATGCGTTAAAGAAGAACGAAAAACAGTGTGATGCACTTGTTCATATGTGTTGTACTGCATCACGTGCATTGCTTCAATTTGAAATCGGATGCATCGTGCAGGCGTGAATTTGGATAACTGCGCAAAACCGGCATCAACAATGGACAACTGTTTTGGTAAGCTTATTTTAAAAAGTCCATCTGCATCTGTTCATTCGCAACCAGACCAGCTGGCTGGTTAGCTGCAATAGAGAAGAAGACCATTTACGTTTTGCATTTGACAGCTTCTGCTCAAAGTTGTATTGTTTCTCCCCCTTAGTCCACTAAATAAATACCAAACAGAGCACGGAGAGGTGGTTTCTCCCCAACAATGTGAAGAGAGAGATAGAGAGAAAAAAAATGACACGAGTAAAATGTATGCAGCCATTTCGAGTGGAGATAAAAATGCAACAAATTTTATCTACAAATAGTACACGCTGCCACCGTGGATACCACGTTATCCTTGGTTCGTTCGTGCAGCACGATTTTGCTTCAAAATCAGCATAATCTGTAACTTTTACGAGGGGGAATCCTTCGATGTGCAGCTGCATCTCGCTGGCTGACACCAAGCGCTCGAATCACGGCGGGGTGTAGCTGCCTTTTTTTCTGTGACTCGCGGCACAGTGGCAAACACTAGCGATGCAGGAACAAAAAAGTTGAAAAACAGGCGGCAAGGATTATGCAGCTTTGTAGCAACAGCTTTGACAAGTCGTGACATTTTCCACGATTCAGTGGAGCACGGTGCACGGTGCCTCGAGCCGGGGAATTATTTCAATTAGTCCGATTTATCTCGTCCGAGCTGCGGGCGACGTACAAAAAAAAAAAAAGAAACAGAAAGCCAGGCAAAATATTGTTTCTATCTTTATGCTCATGAGGCGGGGAGATAATGGGGGGGGGAGCGGTGTTTGGGGATTTTTAATGTGCAGCGTCACACGTGCCATAGCGTACTGACGGGCGGCATGGTAGGAAATGCAGTTTTATTTCAAGTACAACGTTCCTGAGGTGTGGAGTTTGCGGAATGTTTTATGTGCAATTGCCATATTGCCTTTATGGCATGTTTTTCACTGCTGTTAAGTAAACAATGTGAAGCATTGAATGGCTCTTTGCTGAGCCCGTGGGTGAGGGTTGCATCCGGTTGTAAGTTGTGCGAAGTTAACAGTTTGTTTTCTGACTAGCTTTCAATCCTTCTTTTGGTTGCTTAGTGTTATGAAATTGATTTCAAAATGATATTTAAGATATCTGCATATTGTTTCTACAGTACCTTAAAACTTTATCTAATTTGGCTTATTTTAAGCTTATTTTAAGCGTATGATTTTTTAAAGCTTTGTTTCAGTAGCTTTTAAGAACATTTAATATCTATTTATAGCACTAAAATCCATATTTTAAAACGTTAAAATGCTTTATGCCACAGCCAGATGATGAATTCCATATCCCTTCGCATCGCTGAAAGGCTGGATGCACACTACTGACCTTTGCACACAATTGCCGATGTTTGTTGTTATTTGTTTTTCGTTAGTTACTCCTATGCATACCTCCATACCGAGAAGGGCGAAGCAATTTTGCTTACTGCAGCACCACCCACCTTTATGACACCATTTGCATACCTTTAGTTGCTCCATTAGATTGGTTCGCGCTTTGCAACCGTGTCCAGTGGAGCGACCTTTCAAAGGCCGTTGCAAATGAAATTGAATTTCGACCCTCAAGGACTAAAGGCACCCTCCATGGGGTGCCATGCAGTTGATTGGAATCAATATTTTTTCCCTCGGAGCTGCACCCGTGCACTGCTCGCGCACGATACGGTAAACCAATGCAGTAGCGGGATAGTTGTTTTGAGATGAAAATGGCAAATGTTGACTCAACTCGGTTGGGATCACCACCTTCCATCACTCAGTGCCACACGGAGGAAAAGGTTAATTAAATACAAACTCACACCCGGGAGCACACTGTGGTTCGGTGCAATGAAGTATACAAAAAACCTGCAACAATGCTGCAAAAAGCTCAAGCACCAGCAATAGTGGCACAATGCTGGTATGTTTTTGGGGTATGCTGGAAAATAGGGCAGTAGAGAAAATGGAAAGAACAATGTTCGACTAGAAAACATTATTTTCAATATTTATATTTCTCTGTACATATGAACTGCTTTTATTTGAATGTTACTCAATGATAATACCAGGAGACTATTGATGAAAGATTACGAAGATAGCAAGATAGTAGCTCTTTTCAATAACCAATCAAGAGAGAGGTGTAATGAGAGGTTATTTGTTTTGATTTGACATACGTCAAAAAATGTATGATTAAATGACACTTTGGATGACCTATTAACAATCAAACTATGCTTCGATGATTTTAAGGTATTTGGGAGACAGAAAACTACGAATTTGGGTCTGGAAAGGTTGGTTAGACATCGGTCTAATGTAGTTGCACGCAACATTGTGGCTGATAAACTATATGGATTTGACAGCTAGAGCAACTTTGTTGCTGGCCAAATTAAATTCAGTTTGTTTTTTCGCCAGCAACATTTTTCTATCCACCTTGGTTCAAAATGACAGGAGCAAAACTTGATTGACCTCTGTTGAATTACACCCTACACCCACCCTAACATTTTCAGTTATTAATTTATAGTACGACACACTAACTGGTAAAAAATCAGTAAGGTAAAATGTGTGTTGTGCATTGTGTTCCTATGGTATTCGTATTTAAAAATATACCAAAATCTGAAAAGAAACAGAGCAGTAATAGTTGTTTCCTGCTTTCATTTGAAACACTAACAATCATCCGTTTTTATTACATTTATGAATTCAGCATGGTTTTATCGTTCGAAATGTTAAATTAAGCTCTATGAAATTATTCAGCCTACAGCATAGTTAAAAATAAGAATATCAACTATCATCCAGCTCTTTAGTCAGCCTAGGTATTGTTTCTTAAAAAAAGCAATTTAAACGTACTTAGATGACTCTTCGTGAGGTTGTGGTAAGAGGTTAATAAACCAAATTTCATAAAAAATCTGTTGACTGATAAAATCAAATTTTAACCACAAACTATAAAAAAAATGATAAAAAAATGATGAATAATGAAATAACAAATAATTGTTGAACGTAATGAGGGACATGAAAACTAGGTTTAAATTTATAAGAATGATAATGATAAAAATGATATCATATTGTGATTTAAAATTATGATATCAAATAGTGTCAAGCGATTAAACAACTTACAATACCTTGAGAAATTTTTGTTTACAATTGCTCACAGATATTGTTTTGCTCCTGATGACCATACAATTTAAAATAACTACGAAACCATTGTGATTGCTTGAAATAAAACTAACAGCAAATGATACGATTATTCTGAGACGAATCCAAAAATGTTCATTTGGAAAATGAAAATTGAAGAATTGTTGCCTTCTATAGACAAAAACGTAACCCATTAAATGAGTTTATTAAATTATCTTGAGCATTCGTATTCAAGCAGCTGCGGTCTGTACGAACAATTCTGCCAGCTGCTATTACATGAGCCATGGTTTTGCCATGCTCACCATTGAGCTGTTCCAAAACACCATTCTCACCTACGTCGAGCGTTTTTTGCATGCACAATGTCAGGGTAGTGTGACGAACGAATCTTGTTTAACATTTTAATACAAATTTTAAATTGAATTTCCCTCACATTTACCGCACACGCCGGCCTCGTCCGCAAACGTTCGATGTTTCATTACACGCAACCGAACCGCAGGATAATAACATTGAGCCATCCCTTTTGCGAAAACAGGGGATGCATTTTAAGGTAAATCCTTCCGATGTATTTGCGTGTACCTTTTTGGTGGCGGAATCTGGCGGAATCTCTCTGTTTCGATTTCCAGGTAATGTTAACTGTTGAAATATTCAAATTAAATATTATAATGGTAGTACATATTGCATACTTATGGGTTTTGGTGATGAACAACATTACGAGAATTGTTTCCCAGGTACAGAATATAAGATACAGTACCTGTCTGGAAATTTATCTCCATGTGTGTAACATTTGGAAAATACGGTCACGTTTTTGAATAAAACAAAATCGAAGGATAAAAAGCTTGTCATATTTTGATGAATTTTAATACTAGTTACGTTTTGACCATGCCCACTCATTGGTGGTCTAATGGTAAGATTCAGATCAGATCTTAAGGTCGCATTCGATCGTGTGAATTATCGTATCCGTGCTAGCAAAACATGAACGAGTAGGTTTTTCCCATTCTTCCATGGTTTGGTTCAGATTAGTGATGGACAGGTCGAGCCGAACCTATCGGGTCGGTACGGTTCGGGTCGTATATATGTTTAACAGTGGCTGCAGCAAATCATTTACGAATTCGACCCGGTGGTTCGGGTCGACATGTGCAATGGGTTCGTGTCGACCCATTGGTGCATGGAGTTCGGTATGATTAGTAGGTGCACGAAAGCATAAGCGAATCCTACCCGATGGTGCAGTGAGTTCAGGTCTATCTGTATGGTCAGTAGGTGCACGAAAGTGTAAACGATTCCGACCCGTAAGTGCAGCGAGTTCGGGTCGACCAGAACCTAGGTTTACCTGACCCGAACTCACTGCTCCCACGGGTCGATCCGAACCCATTGCATCCACGGGTCGAAATCGATTCATACAGGGTCAAACTCGACTCCGAGTCGATCCGTGTAAAGTGTCGTATGACTCATCACTAGTTCATATCTTACCTGATGAACAGACAATACTATGTTAGGACCGGAAGTTTTTCGAATAGGTTTATTAGTGTCTCAAAGACCTTCAGGCAATATGTTAGGTTCGTTGAAGTTCATTTTATAATAACTAACATCATATCTATTGTGCCAACATTTAATTTTTCCATGCCATATGTGATCGTAGCAAATGTGATAAATACAAAATTGTATTCTTTGTTTCAACTCCTTCTGGTTGTCTTTTATATAAACTTGTCCCTAGTTTAATTAATTTCCAATAGTATTAATATTAAATTACAGCAATGATAACGTTTAGCACAAAGATTGATTAAGTTTGATTGATTTTAAAGAATCAATCACATCCTAGTTCGGGAATTTACGAAGTACTTGGATGAGTTTAAGCCAGCGCTCTAGGATTTGTATTAATACATCTGATACAATACAAACATCTGATACAATACGCGGGGTACTCTATGAAATGTTTGAATCAAACATTATATGACAGAACTATCAAGTATTTTGAAATGGTATTTTGTTCCCAAAATGATGTGAAACGTATTTAATTCACTACTTTCCACACTGCTAGCGTGAAATTGAAAAGGTGAAAAACAACAAACTTGCCAAAACTGAATAGACATGTTTTAGGACAATGTTTTCAAACATGTTTCAGAGATGTTCGAATTACTATAAATCGATCGATTAGAGCCTGAAGTTTCAAATGCATTAATACAAACAAAATTGGCACCTCCATATGGTTGCATGGGTTTGTGTTTGTATCAGATGTATTAATACAAATTCTAGAGCGCTGGCTAACTGTAGTAATGCTACTCAATACTGGGAAACGTAGGAAATCAATGGAGTCTTAGAAGAAGTTGATCACAATGAAATTACCTAAGCTAATGTTTTGCTGCAGAAGGTACAGAAGAACATTAGTAACTCTTCAATAGCTTTAAAACTTGTGTACCACGGTGTTTGTTGTAGGACAGGACAGAAAAGACGGAGAAAGGATGCGTTTCATTCGATGCAACAGTTCTCGATACCTAATCTTACAATTGACATGTAAAAAGAGCACTTCAGGGACGACAGACAAGTATTTGCCAGATTAATGATGGATTTTTGAAGACTACCTTTGCTACTGGTAGCCTTTCCATCAGTCTTTGGTGTATCCAACGGGTGAATATGGTGGAATGCAACCCATTTACAGACAATAATAAGTGCAGTTTAATTTATTGAATCAAAGTAAAACCAACGTAACGTATTTTTTAAATCCCTTTCCAAATACCGATGGTAGTTGTCTATAAAGCAGCCTTAGATTGTTACATCTAATACAACTGCAAAAACCTGCATTCAGTTTCCTCATGGGATCGTTTTCGCTAGTTCATCGGGTATAATGACCGCTTTTAAAGGCGATTAAAATTCGCCGCCAGGGAAATTGTGGGGTAGATAATCATTTGATAATGAATGATCCTACATAATTATTTACCTTTCAATTCCCCCCCCCTCTCCTTTCCAAAGCTCGTTCAATGAATGAACCATTACTGAGTTAAATGCAATGTCAATACATACACCAGGGCGGAAGACCGTTATTTATGGTAGCAGAGAACGGAAGGTTTTATTTTCAATATCACCACAACTTATTTGCGAGACATTCGATTCTGCTGAAATGGGCTTAATCTCATTGAGGGGCGAAGGGTTGGCATGAAAATTGGACTTTCTGAGTTTATTTAGATCGATAGAAGAGGTTTGCAGTTTCAGGATTTTGGCTTTGTATTTTTACAGGGGTTTTTGCCTCGGTATGGAACTGCTCATGTCCTGAAAACAAAGGAATGTTCTGAAGAAAAATAAAATTAATGCGCCCCAATAGTAAACCTATCATCTCGTTCACAATGACATTTTATTCGCTTTATATCAGCATTAGTTGATTTTGATGAAACAAGTGTATGATGCATATGTTGATTACTGAATTACAACATAGAAAGCATTAAATAAGATGTACTGTTTCTCTACACCTAGCTCGGCCTGGCCGTTACTGCCGAATAAAAAAAAATACAGTACTGTAAATGCAGAGTTTAAGGAACATAAAAAGTTCGATTCGTTTGATTGAATTAGCTGCGAATTTTCATTTATGGGAACAAAGTAGTTCAGGTTGGACACATGAGTTTGACCTTATGTGGACAACGTCATTTAAAGAGCGAACTTTACTATGCAACTCGTGTTAAGAGAAAAAACATGGGAATTGTCGCAACTAAACCAAACTCTTCCGAACCTGTCATAAGAAAACTCAAAATTAAAGTTTGTTTCAATGAAGTGGACAATGTATCAAACATGAGCCAACAGACAGTTCTAATTCATTGTGAAGTTAACAATTATTATTTTCGAAGGAAACTATAGGTCAACGCAAGCTAGCATTCATATAATGGAATAGGAAACCCTACAATCAACGGCCGTTCACGAACGCCCAATTGGGCTCAGCTGAAACCTAATTAGCCATAATAAGATTCACAATGTTTTCCAGATTTACCATCGTGCAGCATTTAGTTGAATGAAAATGTTAGGCCGCTTTTGGTGTATGTACGCTGTTAATTTGTGTGCAAAGTGATTATGTCGATTGCGTTGGTTAATTTTAATTTGAACCTATTGCTTGAGCTTTTGGCTAATGAAAAACACTCTTTGTAGAGCCAATTTTGCAAATACTTTTTTAATGTTATAGTTTATTAATAGTTACATTTATTTTATCAAGGTGTACGATCTCCACTTTAGAAATTAAATTATTCGCAAGTAAGAATTTCTAAGTCGTATGATTGTAGAAAATATTACGCTACGCTGAGCAGAAGATAAAATCCTCTAACCTCAAGGAATGGGGATATACAAGGGCTTTCGAAAAAGTTTCTAGGTAGAAAGGCTTCAAAGTCATTTCGTTGCTTTCACTCTTTTCATATTTTAATATTTTTCATTTACTGTCCGATAGAAAGCTCTCAAGCATAAGAGTGCATTTTGCAATGGAACGTTCGATCGCACTTACCTGTCTATAGATATTGCAACTAAATTAAATATCGACGACGTTGAGCATATCACATCCATAGCTATGTAGAAATCACAAGCAAAATTTGGCAACGTCCATGCACCATTCACCTGTGGAAAAATAGAACAAAGAATAGGCACCGTTAGATAAGGAGGGCAAATAAATTAAGCACAAAGAGCCGAAGGAAAACGATCGCCCTGTTAAATAAATCAGGACACATGAATGACTAAATGGGCTCTTAAAAGTAAATTTTATGGTTGAGGCAAGCTAAAAAAACAGTCCCCCAGCCCCGTTCGAAAACTGACCCATTCCCATAACCGTATGCTCTAGAGAGCACTTCAGAAAGCGGACTGAAGAGTGCCTCCGTACCAAGCGCAGAAGAATCTACGGTCGAGTGCAAAGAAATGAATGTTTTATGCAAAGTTCATTTTAGGGTTTCGGCACCCACAAAATGGAAGGTACCGATCGATCCATCTACCAGACCGGCCTCGGAACGTAGGCCTGCCTGCTGCGAATGGAAGCTATCTGTCAGCAGTGGAAAGTAATTATAGACTTCCGACCCGTTCAAGGATCTCGGCACTGCATCGATGCCGCTGCTGACGACGTTGCTTTCGGGCTGACGAATTTGACTGCAGCGACGCCTTTGCGGTGCTTTGTTTGTGCTTTCTCGTCACGTCCCAGCCAAGTCACTTTGTTCTGGGCCGTCTCATTGCGTCAAGAGCTGCAGACGACAGACAGGGGGCCCGTTCGTGCTTTCGGTCGACACTCGGGTTATCCGCCCTCAGGGGAATTGATAGGAAATTAATGTCCGGGGCAGCCGATGCGCACTGTCTGCTTCTGGCCAGCGAACGTGGTTGGTCTCGACTAATTTTGCCACCAATTTTTCATGCCAGCACACTGGTCAAGCCGCGGTATTCGCGCAGCCTGCTAGCATCGTCTGCTGGAAACCATTTTTGCTAATGACCAACGTTCCGGATCGGAACAAGCACGAATTACGTCTTAATATCCTTTCCGGGAGCGAATGCTCTGTTTTGTAGGAGAACATAACTTAAAGTTGCAATGAACATTTTCAGGCAGATAGTGCTTGAAAAGTAAATTTATGCTTGCAACAAATAAGCATAAAGGTTTATCAAGGTTTATCTTTGACACGGGAAGGTCAGATCTTGCTAGGCACTTTAACCGGAGCAATAAGTCATTGCAAAATACTGCATAAATCAGATTTTGCTTTTATTAAAAAAGCATTTTGAATGTAATATAGTAATGCTTGGTTTTGTTGATTGTTTTATTTCATGTTTCATTAAACTATAATTAGTAACGGTGTCCGCTTATGAGAATACTAAACTAAGACAGATATCGTCTCAGAAAACTAATAACAGTGTTGAAACAAAAACAATTATACTTTTCCAGCTTGCCAAACTGAACTAATGAGTGTAAGAGCCGTTCCCTAAAATAGCTCTTGCTAATAAAAGCCTTTCTACTATGAACTCGACTTAATATTTCAAGTATTGTTAGGTACGGCAGCAATTGTCCCGGTCAATAAGAATAAAGACTTATAATCAGAAGAGCAAATAGCTACGAGAGAAATAGAGAGACATTTTTTTAGCTATATCGCCCCCGCCGTTTCTTTAGATTAAAACAGTAAGTTTAAAAATATTTAATATGTTGGTTATAGTAGAAAACCTCTTGATTTATCGCAACATAAACATCGTTTGAGAAATAATTTCATAATTACAGAACTTCAACACCTGGTAATACTACATCTAAAGTATCCACAATTGCGAGGTTTTTTAACAATCAACGATATGAAAAATTAGAATTTTCTTGTACTAGATACCGATAAAGTTTCATTGGCGAAATTAAATTAATATCCTTCCTAGAGGAATGCAACGAATTGAAAACTTAAAATTTTCTTGTTCTAAATACCGATAAAGTTTAATAGGGAAAATTGAATTAATATCTTTCCTAGAGGAATGCGACGATTTGAAAAATTAGAAAATTAAATTAATATCCTTCCTAAAGGAATGCATTCACATTAGAATGATTAGATTTTAAAACAAGAATTTTAAAATTTTCTGAACAGAATACAGGGATTTTGCATAGCGAATATAGGGACACAATATAGGCTCTCCAAATTATTAACCCACCCATTTTCATTCATCCCAATTTTCATCCACTTTTCATCGATTATTCAAGAAAGTTATTTTTCGATCGTGCGCGCGGCAAACAAATGTTAAATGAAAACAACACCATACAAATAACGATAGAGCAATATGGTGGAAATTTGAAACAAAATGATCAGGATGATATGATAAGAAGAAATTATTGGTAATATACTTTTACCACTAAATTGATCAACAAATGTCATCACAGCAGCTCGCTAAAGAATACATCCATACAACAATTATTCATTGTGATTTGAAATTGAAGATGCTAAGTATCCGTTTGTTACAGTTTACATTGAAAAAAATAACGTTGAAAGATTTCAAAAATCTTTAAAATTTTCAAGTTTGATGGAACACTCAACATAACAAGCGTAGAAGAACAGAGTATCTTTTTATCCCGTTTATCCTCGAAATACGAAACCAAAACACTCCCAACGTTTCAATGAACTTCCACATTTATCTTTGTAGTACATTTGATTTTATAGCAACTGAAAACAAGCGTCCACGGCTAACCTTCCACCTAAATTTCCATACGCATCCTCCGTGGTTTTTGTAAACACAAGAAAACACTCCATTTCGTTGCCCGTACGCACATTTCGATCCGCTATGGCAAACGACATTCAAGTATAAAACGACGCGAAACGACCATTTCCAGCTCGGCTAATGGGTACCGTTTTCCTGTACAGAGCTCCAGTATTTTCCATAACACTTCAGGCAAGGGATTTTCCCCGAACGCCATTCACCCATGGCGCACAGTTTAACTGATTTTGGAAAATCGTTCCATTTCTCGTTGTACACGCAGCGCTCACTCATGCGGCAAATGGCCTACAGAATTGTGGTTACCGTGCGAGATGGGTCAGGAAGATTTGGCGACGGATGGTGGGTTCCACCGCCAGCAGTTCGTTTGTTCTTTCTCGTTGCGGCCCAAACGGTGTCTTATGAGCTGCTTCCGGGCACATCCATAATTCTGACCAACCAGTGCTTGTTGGTTGGGCGAATGAAAGATAAACCTGCCACACCTGCCGTTGACCGACCAGTTTCCGATTGCCCACGGTAAAGCAGCAACACGGAAAGCACGGACAGCGCGTGCAACACAAAAAAAGCCGTTCAGTTTCGTTCCGTAATCCTGTCAGTTTTACTTCTCTGCGTTCAGAAGAACACACGCACACACAAGCTGAAGAAAAAAATCCCAACCACTGGTGCACGCCGTGATTGTTCGCATGAGTGCCATTCCGAAATGACACGAGGGGCTCCAGTAATCGATCGTTTCGGCTAAACCGCCCGTAACTAATGGTACCATAATTTCCCCCGAGGAACGAATCCGAAACACCGATATCTGTGTGCTCTTGCAGAACCAGCACCAGCAACGAGGTTAGCAATGGTTCTGGAGTTCTGGCAGACAGCCGGAAACGAGTGGCCGGATTTCTGGCAAGATACAAGACACACTCAGGACAATCATTTGCCCGCAGGAAGAATTGGAAAGATCACGTGAAACAGGTTTGGTGTACGTAAGAAGTAAAAAAAAAAACTCCAACATCTTCCGTGTTACAGGAGAGCACATCTTTCTGAAAAAAAACCACAAGCTTTCCATGCTCCAGCGTTACCCACCGTGAGTCAACAATATATCCACCAAGTCTACCACGAAAGTGACCCAGTAGGATCCTGTTGGAAGTGTAATTGTTTGTCAGCTTTTAGCATCGAGTATCTCCGCCCGCATCTTGTATTCCGGAAAATGTGGTAAACATTTCCCCGCCAATTGCGGCCACACGCATGCACAGACCCGGCGTGAGAACCGTCGGGGATTGCAAACGAAATGCGCCCTAGCTCCAGGGTTCACCTTTCCCAAACCAATCAAAACGCTCTAGCATCTTCCAGACAATGCTCCTGATGGACAGCATTACGCGCGTAATCCAACGCCTCCATTGTCTGATCCGATACGATATCAGCAGGTGTAATGATTAGGACATGAGCTTTTCTTTTTTCAACGCAACGGACTCAATACCTCCTCCTGGCTAGCAAACATTCATTTCGTCTTACTGCTACCGCTGTCCAAATATCCCCGGGGAAATGTTTGGCCAAAAATCCTCGATAACATCTCGGGCGTAATCATCGTTCGAGACGAGCGAGGAATGACCAGAAGCGAGTCTCGCGTATCCGCCTACGATAACATTCACACCCTACGGTTACTTTCCTGCGTGTCACCATGTCCACACTTGGCTATCACATTGAACGGTGATGTTGCTGATGATGGTTAGCATCTGGAAGGCGTCGAAAGCTGAGCTCCAGTCTCCTCCTCCGCCGATCCTCCAAACCCCGGGGAGGAACGGCTGTTTGGTCGACCTTGGTCCAAGCCATCAATATTCGGTTTCACATCGGTCTGACGCCGACACATTTTTGGCGGACGCGGGAGATGTGGGAGCAAGTGAAAATACGTGGATTACGTAGGGAAATTTAGTGGTACGATTTATGGAATTCGAATCCACGGCAGCGCCTTTTGGTCGGAGAATTGGCAACATAGTGTGCTTGGCTGCTCGTTAACGCTCGTACGCGCGAGGTGGGCAGGGAATCGTAATGTCATTTGGTGGATGATCCTTTGGACGAAATTTCACTCCACGTGCGCTCCCGTGGCAGTGTTTGGTTTGCCTTTTTGAAAGCAGCAGCAGCCGAGCCAGCCAAACGTACTATCCGGCACGATGGATGGTGGCACCATTGCGAAATGGTGTACACGTCGTTAATGTCAGTGACGCCCTAGTAATCGAAATGAGCGATAATTTGTGAAATTAGTTCCGCCAGCTCGCTAGGATTTGTCGATAGGGCATGATAACGTGATGATCTTGGGGATTTCGGTTCATGATTACGCTACGCATTTATTCTTTTGTTTCGGTGTGAGTAGAAAGCTGTGTTAGAAAAAAACTTTGATGATAATTTTTGGAGGTAATGAAGAATACAGATCGCACAGTTTATTTCTATTTGTAAAACTAGAACTTTTATAATTAAATATGTTGCAAAACTTTAAGTACCACCTCATATGAAATTAATAATTCGTGAAGTCGTGAGCCTTTCTGGGTTATTAAATCGTTTGAAAAAAAAAAACATAATATAACCATAGAAATCGCATGATACTTTTAGAGCCTCAAAGTAAACGTGAGAACTGAAACATAGAGCCATATATCTTTCCCAAATCATTTGACATGTCTTTTCAATGGGATCCTCACATAATTAATCGTTCCCCAAGGTAAGTTCCTTCGTTTTCCATGAGCCATGTAGAGCACTATAGAGTTCAGCTGTTGAAAACTACGCCTATTTACCTCCTAACTAAATTTGGTAAATTATTCCCAACGTCATAAATTCGACCAATGAATCGTACCAACCATATTGTCATCATAAATGGGAACGCTTTAAAGAGTATAAAAGTAAAGCTTTTGAGTCTCGTATGTTATTCATTGACAAAATTCCTCACGCCACCTCACAAAGCTTCGAAATGCTTTAAGGACACCTTGATCGGAAAATCCCTTTGTGACACACAAAACATATAAACGGACCCAACGTTTCTGCTCAACGTATCAACGATTCATGGCAGCCGAGCTGAATGAGCACTGGAACGTGATAGAGCCATTGCAACAGACTATGTGGCTGCGGTCAAAGGATCTCAAAAAAAGGGAAATGGCAAGACATGAAAAATGAAGCTGTTCCCCTTTTCCGTACCACCGTAGGTCTAAGGGTCGGGCGTGATTTACGACAATCTGCGAAAATCTATCAATTTTCATGTCTCGGACTTCAACAAAGACCGCCTACCAATGAGCACGTGGAGTACAGTAAGCACAGACTACCGCTCGTCTGCGATGATACCAATCGATGCCGGAATGGAGCGGACAAAAATAAGCTCAAAAAAAGTTGCCAAAAAGGGGATTCGAAGGAATCGATTATGCTTTTTTTCGTCTTCACAATTGTGCAAAAGCTAAATTCTATCGAGTTAAGACATGTTGTTGACCATTTTTTCCTTCACTCCTGCTTCGCTGTTTCGATACTTACTGCCAAGCGAAAGCGCTGCTGTTGTTCATTTTTCTGGAGCTTGCTATCTTTTTTCCATTGCGCTCCAGCCTGGAAGTGTTTCGTTTAATATTCTCCGGTAGACCGCGTGCTGCGATACCCTCGACGACGACGCAGACGCGTCTTCCGGGAAAATCTAATTTTGTCCCTTGAAAGTTTTGATTAAAACAACCGCTATCGTGGGCACTCTCCGCACATTTGACGTATCGTTGTTGCCTGACGTTGTTTGGTCGCGGTAGGCTTTGCGCTCTACTTTTTAGTTTCGGTGTATAAATATTTATGGCACCGGATTTTGGGAAGTTTTTATTACCTCCAGGATTTTGTTTTGATAACAACAATCACGTTAATTGATTGCAGTGAAATTTTTAGTGATTTGTTGCTGATTGGTAACATTCTGTATGACATGTTGTGAGCGCACGAGCGTTATTGATCTGTGTTTAAACGATTTATTTTTCATTTTAAATGTCAACTTTATTTTTATCCAATTTTCATCGAAGTTGATCTAAAATAACTAACAAAACATATAAAAATTTTAACTATTTTTGAAAACATGTTTCGTTGCTTCGTCTCGTATTCAGCACGTTTGCTTGCAGTTTTTCAATTTTATTAATTTAAACTCAATTTAATATTATTTTTTATCTTTTTTTTATAGCACGTTTAAAAGCTGTGTGAGCTGTGTTACTGGAGCCCTGATGTATACCGAGTAAAGCAATCTGACATCTTGATTAGAGGGAGTAAATTTACGATCGAAGTGCCTAATTAATTACGCCATAAAGTATTAAGGCACTCCGATACGAGACTTTGGCATTCTTTCGTATCGCGATACTGCATCACAATGGCCTACAGCATCGTACTGACCGATTGAGCCCGTCGAAGCATGAGAAGATTAGCGAAACAAGTTACACTGTGTGGAAAGCATTCACAAGTGAAGCACGTAACGTGCCTTCATTTGAAATTGAATATTTTTTTTTATTTGTATCCGGCATGTCTACCGGCCTTCATCCCACTTTCCTTGCTCATCATTTAGTCAGTAATGATTCAAACATCAAAGAGGTTAAACTATCATCACCATCACCAACCACAAATCGCTGATGCTGTGCCAAGGTGTTTCTTTTGAACCATACATATTTTTAAATGATAATAATGCAGAGTGTTACGACATGCTCTTGAGAACATTATAGGCATTTGGTCAATTTTTGTTACCAACACCTTCCATAACCATTAAATCTTATGCACAATGCGCAACAACGTGTAAGGAAAATGTATTGAAAAGCGCCAGCATCCCGTCGGAACATGTGCTGGTAGATTCTTCAATATGTAATGGATCCCAAAAAAGCTGTCTTTTGTAACCTGAAACGATTATTTCTCACAACATGTGGTGCGTCTAAGTATTATGTTGATATTTTCATCAAAAATTTAGCAAACAGCGTTTGGCTGACAAAAAAGACCTCCTTCATACTAAGGTAATTTGTACTTTGTTTTCCAAAAACAAATCGTCCGCCACACAACACAGCGTAACATTAACCTTACAAATTGACCTTTCCAACTGCTGGTGAGAAGTAAAAATTTAATCTTTATGGCTCTTTCACACAACTTTACCGCCCGACACCGTATCGATGGGCCACGGGCAGGACGGAATGAAGGGATGAAGATTACCGTGGCCATGCGCCATGCTATGGATGCCCACCAGAGTGTAAAAAGTTCACGTTGTGATGAGCGATCATAGCTAGTGCTCGCCACCGACTGAGACACTTTTGCCGAGCATATTATCGTCTTTGTCATCATTATTAACACCATCATCGTTTCACTGCGGATGATAATGGTTAAAACTTATGCTCGCCATTCCAAAAACTCACCGTAGCCACAGTGGAAGGGTTTTTGAAGCTATCGTTAGCCTCGAGCATTTCGGTAAGCATGTGTTCAAAAACGGTGTAAGACGCTGTACCGCTGCGGACTCCGGCTATTCTTGCAGCTACAAAGTGAAAGGAATCGTACAAAGAGGGGAAGAAAGAAGTACGGTACAAGCCCACAACTTTCACCGGAAAACTCCACGTCCGGGAAAAGCCTCCAGCTGGTCGGTTACTACAGCAGAAACTCATAACCTAACTAATTTACAATGTTTCGTAGCTCATTCATTTTCAGCCTTTAGTCACAGTTGAATGTTCGCCAGGAAACGCAATAATAAATGGGCTCTAAAGATCTTGTAAACGTGTCACTGTATGGCAAGATGTAACTTTCACTTTTCAGTTTTTCGGCCACTCTTTTTATGCCACTCACCCGGATAGACGCTTGATGATGAAAAATGAATGTCAAATTGCTCTTAGCCAAGAATGCAGTGGGTGGTACAATATTAGAATTGTAAAATAATTATACAAAATAAATTTGGAATGTGATTCAAACATACAAAAAAGTGTGTGGAGATTTTGCACAACAAAAGAGTAATTATTCTGTCAACTGTACGCTGTTTAGTTGATATTAAAGTTTAGTTCACAATTAAAGCAAGTTTAACGACCCTGCATTTGCCTGTGACAAATGATACGAAAACTGTCAACTGTAACAATCGTTATCATCAGGTCAAAGGCATTCACTTTATAAACACGATCACGTTTTCACGCTGCAATTGCTAGTGCCAAGATAAAAAGCTTTCAGATAGTCAGTGGGACACACAAGTTCCAGCTGCATTACATTATACACATATAATGCTTCAGACACACGGTACCAGGATCCGCATTTTCTGCTATGCAAGTCACGCATGCCGCTTCTCATTTATGTTTTACAATTGCAGTACCTCAACCAGGTTCTATCTCACTGTAAAGTTTTGACTTAATTGCACACGTACGTACTCGTGGTTGGCTCGATAAACACCTACCATACCGCACTGAGCCCGCGTAAGATAGTGCAAAACAAAAGGCTTTACAGGTAATGTAGTCTTTGGATCCAAAATATGTGCCATTTTATCAGTCAAGACGCTTCACAGTTGTCGTTGCGTTCGTTGATAAGCGGTTTATAGCTGAAATGCCTCAATGGTTGTGTCACGCAATGACAAGACTTCGGGAAACGTATGTGGTGCTCTCGCGAATGTGGAGTTGCATCAGATTATACTGCGGCCGTTGCAGCAGTTAAACTCCCTAACGCTGCGTTTGTCATTCCAATTGAGTTCGAGGAGATGTACATTCCGCCAGCAATCACTTTAATATCTTCATGTTCCATCCGCTGACTGGTTGTTTCCCAGATAACTTCGTATGTCATGGCTTGCAAGTGCTTTCTACAATTAAGATGTATTATCTCTCTCCAACACGGGTTAAGTACCGCTCATGCAAAAATATTAACAAATACCTTACCCATAGTCGACAGCACCCGACTGTCTCATGAAGGAAAACTATTGCAATGCGAAAACTGACTCTCCCACAGGATCGTCACACGATACCAACTGATAAGTTAAAGCATCAGTAGTGGTATTTTGTGTTAAGTAAAGAATCCACGTGCAACGTTCGCTACCAGCGAATAGCTACATGTCTGTATCTCCCAGAGCACACGGGTACCCTTCAACCAGAATCCGAACTCCTGAAGTTTTGCGGGTTGAGTTCATATCACGCTAGGAATGATATCCAGAATGAAGCACGGCAAAGGTACGATTGTTAAAAAGGATGAGTTGTGTTCTGAGTACTTTATTCACTGGTAAATTGAAGTGATTTCCCTGACAGTACGGGACGTGCTGGGTGAAACAGATGGGAAGTTGTACTTCACCACGGTAAAGCGTTGTTTGTCCCGGCAACATGACAACATTGACTTTCCCATGTTCCGTGGAACGATAGGAACTTAGTTGAACATGAAGGAAAGATAACTGAAGGGTTGATTTCGTTCCATCGATCTACCACTGTCGATGAAGTGCGTTCAATGGGGATTACCGTGACATTGTACACCCGTTGTACGAGATTTGCTGTGAAATAATTGTTTTTAATAGCAAACACCAGTTTTTCGTAACGCCTAAGGATAAAATTGTGCATAGCGGTAAATTTTTTGTGCCTTAGATTTTGTTTGAAGTATGGACGGGTGGATTACAAACAATATCCATAGTTGATTTTTCATAATAATGACAAAATATTCCTTCAAACCTTCTATTAACAAGCTCTACAAAATTGTATTAGATAAGCCTTTTTTTAGGTATAGAAAACAATAAGATGATATATAACAACATTTTGTTAGTTTTGAGATTTTGGCTATAAAACTATATTGTAAAGATCATAACGAAATTTCAAACATCTTTTCTACAAAACTGATTGAAACGAACATTGTATGAAACAACAATTGAACAACAGCTGCCAAGGTAAACTTATTATTCTCACAGTACGGAACATTGTATGTATGAACGTTACTATACAAAACAACACAGATTTGAGCACAATCCAACAGGCATATTGCGAGCAAATTTATTGATGCTTAAAATCATAATGACCTCGATGTAAGGGAAATTCTTTCTTTAATCGTTCATTTTCCACGAGAAAGTTGTGTATTCCCGTCTGCAGCTGCATTGCTTCTCACGCTGCCTGTGAAATGGAGCCTAGCAATGAAAAGATGCTTTGAAAAGGAATGTAATATACCCACCGTGTTAAAATGAACAATAACTTTTGCTTATTTGAAACTCTACGCTCAGACTCTCCTTCGCGGTGCGTGTTCAAAAACACCATAAAACTTATTCATGGCCTTCGTATTGTATGGTTTACAGCTTTGGCATTCGTGGAAAATTATTATATTCATCATTGATGAAATGCAGTGATCTTATTATTTTATCACTGTCCCCAAGCAGTTTATTTAACATTTTGAGTGGTTTTTGCTCGACTTTTCATACCGCAACAGGAGATTTTTATTGTTTTTGTGAGGGCTGATTAAGTTTTAATCTCTCCGATAAAGCAACTACTATCGATAAACTTTGCTGTAAAACTAAGTTGAATAAATAAAGTAGGGAAATAAAATAAACGTCATCCAACTTCAAGTTAATTAAAGGAATGCATTAACACAACCATACTTTACTTCTTCCATCATGAAATGAGATCCTATAGCAATTATCGAAGCATGTGTTTTCTCATCGATGGTTGCCCTATTTACCAATTACGAATGCATCCAATCGATTGCTTATACTCATACCACCAATGCTATCCTGCGACGAGGACGCTAAGCACTATAGAAATTGCATTCATTCAACGAAGGATAAGCATAATTAATGCCAACTTGAAAATCAAACCATGAACTCCATTGGGACGAGGTTTATTGGATGCACCAGGGGTTTCCATTTCCAATGAAAAGGTGACCCCTTGGAGGACGAGTAATCAATAATGAGATGTTGAAAGCGGCAGAAACTACTCAGCCGATGACCTTAAGCACTATAGAACATTAAGCTCTAATCCTATTCTAAATGAGCATGCGAACGTACAGAAATTTTATTAAAGTTGCTTATGATAATCAAGAAAACTAAATTAGTTTAAATCTTAAATGCTTGAATGTGCAATTCTTCAAAAGTTGTGGTTTTGTTTGCAACTTAAATCAACTCCCTGAATTCTCTTAATTTATTTAAATAGTTTTCAAGCTTATTTAATGTTTTAATATTAAATTTCATGATGTTTAACATCAATTTTATATGTTCAATATTAATGACATTTTTCTCATTTGAAGAAAAACTTTCTTATAAAAAACAACATGTCAGTTACCAATATGCAATGCGACAATTCTTCCGTCAAATTTCCACTCACTTATCAGCAGTTCATTTGCAAGAGAAAATTGATTTCCCTCTGGAATCTTGCCACCATCCTATTCCCCTGCTGCTCATATGTGTCTCTGATCGGTGGGTTTTCTTACACAACGGTATCACTATAATCAGATAGTGTTTTTACTCCGCCAACAGTTCCTTCAAGTCACATAGCTCATTAGGAGAGGTTTATGATGAAAAGTGTGCAGCTGAAATTGCACTCTCGATTCAGCACATGTGCATTCGTCTTTACCGTCATAAAATTCAATATCATTTACTTACTTACTTACTTATCGGGCGCTACAACCGCTTCGCGGTCTTGGCCTCTTGCAACAAACTTCGAAACCACTCACGGTCTTGCGCCGTCGTCTGCCAATCCGTTATCCATGCCCTGATGGTAGACGCCTCTACGCCATCCACCCACCTCAGTTCGAGCCTACTACGGCTAACATGGCCAACTCACCGGAGCCGGGCGAGCTTAATCCGCTGCACAACGGAGAGATCGTTGTACAGCTCGTATAGCTCGTCGTTGTATTTGCTCTTCCAGCGTCCTTCCTCACGTATGGGGCCAGCAATCCTCCTGAGCATCTTCCTCTCGAACGCGGCTAAGAGGGTTTCGTCAGATTTGGGCAGAGTCCATATCTCAGAGGCATACGTGAGTACTGGAAATATATAGGAGCGACATAGTCACAGCTTCGCCCGTCGTGACAGGTTTTGTTAGGTGAAATGCTTCCTCAGGCTATAGAATGACCGGCTGTTCGCCAGCATCCGTGCGCGCAGCTCTACTTCTATGCTGTTGCCGGTGCTGACTTTTGACCCGAGATAGGTGAAGTTTGAGACGTCTTCGGAAGTGCATTCAACTATCGTTTCTTATTAGTAGGGCCGCTGGTGGTGCTACCATCAGTTTGGTCTTTGCCTCGTTAATCTGCAACCCGAGGTCTTCTGCCGCCTGCTCGAACCTTTGGTGGGCTTCTGCCACATAGGAGAGCCGCAGACCAATGATATATACATGTCATCAGCGTATACCAAGATCTGGATTGACTTGTAGAAGATGGTTCCCGCAGTCTCCCCCTCCGAGTCGCGGATGGTTCTCTCTAGCACCAGATTGAAACAGAGTCATGCAAGCCCATCCCCCTGGTGCAGACCCTTGGTGGTAGTAAAGGATCCTGATTAGTTTAAAGGCAGTATTCAACACCGTAATACCCCTGTAGTTACTGCAGTGATATATTATTTGCTTCAATTAAATGTTTATTTTAAAATTTTAACTTTCACATTCCAGGATATTGTGTAGCATTCTAATACGTTTAACTTTAAAACTAAGCCCATACATGTTATGCGCTACAGGTTATTAATGTTCATTATTACTAAAACTGGACAACGAACAACTGGAGTAACAAATTGGAGGCTCGGAAAAATTATGTCAGGCACGTCGATTTGAGCATGGTCAGGCATTCGATTTGAAAAGCTGAAACGCTAATTATTCCATTTAACTGTGATCAGTATATTGCAGTAGATACTCAGAAGACGTCATAGAATTAAAGAAAATATCCTTTTATTCATCAACTGTTCATCTGTTAGACCAATATCATTTTTTTGAAACAAGTTTCACAAAGGTCAACATTTTAAAACTAATGGATTCAAATTTAAACCTACAAAACACCAGCTTGCTCTTTGCTGTAAAAAACGATACACATAACGAGTTTGTTACTCACATCAATATTCCTCTTTCCATCAGCCAACAACCACTTTCTGCATCGGATTCCACTAGTTCCAATCTTCGGCAAGTACTTCCTACTGACAATCATTTCCCACAAAATGCCAGCACAAAGTTTGGCGTACATAATCTTCTCCCAAGAAGCTTTTAAGTCTTTTCCTCTTGCAAAGACCAAATCTACAACCACTTACGTACGAGCCTTTCAAACCAAGACCGCTCGACTTGCCTTTCCATGTTTGATCAGTTTGCAATTTTGTCGCTATTCGAATCAACATAGCATTACGGCGATTTGCGTTCATGAATCGAAACAGCCTCCAAGCACACACACATACATTTCCACAGACATGTTTATACACACATACACAGACCCGCACACATCAAGTTTTATGCGTATGAGCAGAAGCTGGAGCAATTTCCTGCGGGACACTTTACTGTTTCGGTCGATTGAATTTTTCTATTGCTTTTTTCGATCTGACCGACTTTTGCACGCGGTGAATCGGGATAAACATATTTGCAAGAAAACTCCAGAAAGTCTTTTACTTGATATGCAAAATCCCAGATTTCAGTGGACTGTTGGCACTCGCACACCGATGCTACATTTTCATCGGAACGCAACCGGTGGTTTGCCCTTTTCACGCTGTAGAATAGGCGTAACGAACGGATAGGTTCCTTACTTTAAGCTTTTATTCTTTGTGGTGAATCGTTCGATGTTTTTTTTATCTTAATCCAAATGTTTTGCCAGCTAAGGAACGGTGGATTTTAAAAATAAAAAAATAGTGACAATAGTAAGTCCATTGCTTGAAAACATTACAACAAAAAGCAGTCGAACAAATAAACGAACAATGGCTAACTAGTACAATACATTCAAACTAAATTTGCTGTATTTTACGTGCGATAAATTTTTTATATCTTCCCCAAATCAACGCACGTTAAGGTAAAGGCTCCTGCTGCTGGTCGCTTTTCGTCGACCTTAACATTCCCTGACTTTTGTGTGGCGTGGCACAGCTGGATTCATTCACTCCCCGTCACCTACATACCGCGACGAGAAGCGAAAGGTAACGCTACGAGTTAGTTATGATTTACGAGTCCGAGCGTTGACTCAAAATCCACAATCGGTCGGACCGATCCGTCGCCACTGCAGCTATCCTTTCTGTGCTCGGGTGTCTGTATTTCTTTGCTTCATATTTTTCTCTCGTTACCTAACCATCTATCTCCATCACATAAATAATGATCCTAACAATGAGCGGTCGCTAGCATTGGCTTTGGTAGCGATGTGACTTTTCTTCTAGCTGCCGCTCAAAGGGAGCCGATTTATTTTTCAACCAAGACCAAAATACGAAAGAAAGAACAGAGAGGGGGAGGGGGTGAGGCAAAATATCCATTTAGCTCTCGACTCGACGGGTGACCAATGCTACACATCAGGTTGGTCTTAAATCCTTGCCTCATTACACCGGCAACATTCGTGATCCTTCGCCGTTCACTTTTATGTGTGCTGCCACAAGGTACAAACACATGAAATTGAAGTTCGAACTATGCAGCACAGCGGTTCAGAGTTGGTGCGACCGCTGCAGACGAAGGATGTCGAAGAGGCCCGAGGAGAACAATATAAATAAAATAAATATCATGTAGCGTAACGGAATGTTGAACCATTTCTCGTGCTAGTCACCGTTTGTGCAGCAAATTGTGAGATGCTTTATGTCTGCATGTTCTATTTGCTCTGCCTTCAAGTGTTGTCATATCAAGTTATTGATGCTGTCTTCTTCGGCTGGTAGGTTATTAAATAAGGTAAATGAAACCTGTTTACACTAAAAACATCATTCCAGCTGGCATCGTAACATGAAATATTTTCAACATAATATCGTTTAAATTGCTACATCTCTTTGCCATCTTAGGAATGCTTCCTTTTTTGTGACGATTTCACCATCACCAGTCGTAAAAAATGACTCACTTTGTAGGCATCTACGGTCGGTTGCTTTATTACCAACTCGCTTGCACATGCCAGCCAAACCGAAAACAATAATGTTTGGTTCACCGAGTTTGCCCAAATGTACGTGATTCGTATTTACTGCTACCATATCGCCTTCTTCCAATATTCTGTACATGTATAGCAAATATTTTACGACCCACCATCCACCACGCCTATCCCGTGCTCCGTTCTTCTAAATCCAAACGGAGTATACAAAAACCATTAGAAACGCCATTTTATCATATTCCCATTGCTTTAGTCGGGTAACGGTAGACGGTTGCGGGTTTCCCCACCCGTACAAACCACGTGACTGAATGAATCAAACAATCCTAAGCTTACGAGAAAAAAAAGGAAACCATCTGTCCGGTTTTGTTGCTGACAGTGCGGCCGACACCCCTGGTACGTATTGTTTGATGTAAGCGATTATTAAATTATTACTAGCTCAAGACGACTGTGTACGCCCCGTGCTAGGGACAACACCAACTTCGCTAGCTACCATTACCTTCCCTAGAATTGTCGTACCAGCGCGCTGTCTCATAATCTTTATTGGCCATTGTTTGTAGTTTATGAATTATAAATTACTCGCTAATTGGACAAACTGTCGGTTGCATTAAATTGATTTACGCACCTACTGCTGCCAGCTTCCGCCAAAAGGAATTGCTCACGAACAACCAGCAGATGGAAGCGTTTCGTTTGCTAAATGGTTTCCATACAGCGATGGTTTCCATGGTAGCGTGTGTTAAAGAAGCAGTGTTGGGGCAAGCAAAGTTGGGTTTGGATCAGCCCAGCCCGCGTCGTAAAAGAGTCAATAATGCCATCCGAACGGATTTGATGCTCCGTTCGTGCTAAAAGCTGAAGCCAAAGAAGAACAAATGTCATCTGCACAGATTTATGCACCACCATGCGTCTCCATCAGTCAGTGCAGCAGCGAGTACAGCCCGGCACATTAACGGCTACAATGGATTTGCTGGCCGCAATGGCGATGAGCACGCACGTTGCTTTCGAGAGATTTGTGGCTGTTACGTGCGATTTGTGTGAAGGGCGCGTGGGACCGCACTGCTGGACGGTATTATTACTCATGTTTGGGTGGCAAATCAAAGCACACGAACGTGTTGAGCCATCTTCTCCAGCCGTTCGCTCAACTGACTGTACCAAACGGAAATGTTTTGCCTTTTCATGTGAAAATTTTGTCATTTTTTTTTAATCACTCTATTTGCGTTGGTTTTTGTTAAGCTTTTGGTAAATCGGATTAAATCGTTTGAATTGTGAAATAAACCACTTATGACCTACTTATCTCCGCAAATCGAGAATTGGATTTAAAAACTCTTCATTAAACTAAGCAGTTGAATGCTACACAAAAGAATGCTTAAAAAATATCTCCGTTGATGAAATGATTAACTGATCAGGAAAGCTAACCAGTTATCAGCACATCATCAGCACACAACCGGCAAAAGGCTGTAATTTGGCTTTGCGTTTTTTTTTTTTTTCATAAATTTTCCTTTTTTTCGCCCGTCCTTACGTTAAACACAGCTCCAACCGTTTACCCTGCACCACTGTTAGTTGATTTGGATGGAGTTACAGTAATTACAACTACCCTGTCACCGGGCAACGCCTATCGCATGCCCCGCCCCGACCGGTGGCCAGTGACAAATGGGTGTGAATTTGTGATAAATTGCAGCCATACATTATTTTCACAACTTCCCATATCGGAACAGGGCCAAACATCATACCAGGTCGAAGTGTGCTTTTTCTCACGATTGGCCAGACACCGTCCGGTTGACGTTAGTGTGCCCTTTACGCTTCGGACAGGCTCTTAAATGTGCTCGGGACGGGCCCAGAGGGTTCTCAGATACGACAAAAGACCAAAAATGCTTTTCGGTCCTAATTCTCTCTTTATCAGCCTGTTCCGGTGTCCATGTGTCTAACAGTACGACGAAGAGTTTGCACGCGCGGGGTTGATGATGATGATGATGATGATGGTGTTGAGGTTGAATGTGCCCAAAAACTGTCCATCCAACGGCCTCGTATGCAGCAGGCTTGTAAGCTTCGCTAGCACTTACGAAAGAACACCGCATCCGGGGAAAAGACACAATCAGATGGAGCGGTCATTTTGAATCACAGTCTAAGAATGAAGTTTACCTCCCTGTTTTAGATGTCCCCTGTTCACCATATATTATCTTCTTATAGTCAGTTTCCGGGCTGAAGGTTTTTTGGACACTCTCTGTATGATTTTGTTCTGAAGCTTTTTGTTATAGGTAAGTCAAAACTCTGGCCTAGTCTGTTTCAGTGTTTCATACTTATCATTAATTAAACCGGAAAAAAAACCTTGGCACCATAACGAGCTCCTGAATATATATTCCAGGAAGTGCTTCATTGCAATTAACGTTACAATGCAATTTTTATATTTAGTTATATATTTTTATTAAAATATATTTATATTTTGAAAATTTAATAAGTTTAATTTTAAGTTGAATTCTCTTTTGCGAGATTTGTCATATTTTCAGGACGAATTTGTAAGCCATGAAGTATTGAAAGTACTGTTATAAACTGAATAATCAAACACAACTTGAAATACAAGCAATTCATAGATTTTATCTTTAAAGCCTGTCGTAACGTGTATCAATTTAGCAGCAGTAACAACTTTACGCAATAAAACATAACTATGATGGTTTCAACTATTAACAAAAACAAGAGAAATGTGCTATTGCTTGGTACTTGTATTGGTTCGACTCTTAAACATTCAGGTACATACGAAACGTCACAAAGAGTTCGATACACGCGAATATTGGAGATACGCAATTGACCTCCGGTCCACATTGATAGCGTATATCGGGGAATACCTGTATCTTATCAACAGAAGTAACATAACTATTACTGCCAGTAATCGTTTAGTCTTCAAACTCTATCAAGAAGGTGCTTACCTGTGAAGAAAAAAAAAGATATTGAATTAGGAAAAGAGATTGTTGTTAAGTTTAAAGCTTTTCAACTTAAATGTTTGTTTGAGTTTAAAGCTTTACAGCTAAAATATTTGATTCCTGTGCTTTCAAAGAAACTAGTAAACATAAATGAATGAATTGAAAGAGTGTTAGTGCAATCGCTCTGCAGTGTTCCCTTTCATTTATTTTTTTGAAAAATTGTAAATAACCAAATAGTTTCATCTGGATAAAAAAACCAGTTGGTAACATGCTGGTAAATTGGTAAATTGGTTGGTAAACTAGGTATTCCCAACATACGCGCATGATGGTTTGCCAAGAGCTTTCAATTGATAATATTTATCAGAAAAGGAGGGGTTTGAGGAACTATTTGTAAATTTTTGACTTTGTCAAATGAATTTCAATGAAGACTAAAGGAAAGTATCGTTAAGGAGACTAAGTGAGCTCTTTATTACCACGTGCAAAGTCTTTGTTGCACCATTAAACTAGTCCCAAGATCCATAGAACAACGTTTGATTCGTTAATATCTTTTAGCTTTTATTCCTTCACGATTCGTAAGGTGTAGCCATAGTATAGTTGGTCCCAATAACAAACGCAAATTGAGTTTTCCAACCTACATATATAAGTGAATCCACAGTTTTTGGAATAACTACCTCATTACCAACACGGATCAGCCGTCACAGCTGGAGAAAAATTGATCTGTATAGCTTTTCCATCATCACGCTATTAATAGTGCAAGACGAATAAATCCTGCATTACAACATTATCTAAGCCCATTTGTTGCTAGTGCAACAAACTGAATCGGTGTCGGCATTCATACATCGATTCGCATCAGATAGCTCGTGATACATTCGCAACGGCGATTGCTCATGCTGATGCGTGCACTATTTAACGTACGGGATCGAACCATCAATCATACGTCCGTGTTTCCTTTGCTGCAGTAAACGAAAATATTACACCCCATTTGTGTTTCTCCGTACCGTAGGCTCTGCATACGTGAAGCTAGATATGATGAGTAAGTATGATTTATTCTCCTCACGGACAAATCCATCACGCAACCTGCCTATCCATCTCGAGCCGCAACACCGGAACAATGATGAAATAATGCTGCTGAAGGATGTATCGAGATCGGTCTGAACGAATTGATCAGCTTTTGTGTCGGTTCCATTAGGATCAAGTCTAAATGGTTATGCATCCAGAACGAATAAAACTGATTGGAATTCTTGCTGACAGGGCAACAAAGGGAAGAGAAGCTTACAAGTTTATCTTGTAGATGAGCATGGAGCGTACTTTCAAAATACAAAAAAATTAAAAAAAGCACAAAAAGTTTGAAAACTTTGCAGCTGTATGAACCAGAAACAGCATCTAACAATCAAAGCCCAACAGCGACTGATTTAATATAGATACTCCCGGTTAATTTTCACACTACTACATTCTATTGCATATGCTGATAATGAAGGCAAAATCTCATTAAAAGCCCTACATAGAAATGCCCCAAAGGTAGCACGGATTGGTGCTAAGTCTCGGGCAGAAAATTATCACCCTTCCCCCTCTTCACAACCCCGGGCAATTTTCCACCCTCGATGTAACGAGTCACTAATAGGCTGGACGACATCACACCGTCAGCCAAAGCGCCCACACGGAGCCAAAGCGCCTACCGCGAAGCGAAAGAGTAAATGGATAAAAGTTAAAGATTGTCGCACCTTTTTGTATCCCATCACAAACTACTTATCCCGAGCGGTTTATCAGCGAATTGTATCTCGTTCGGGCGGTTAGAAAACTTTTCCTTACCCTGTCGCTCGTTCTACGTTAGCCGTTCTGCCGACTGGCTGCCAGCTAGCCCGCTGGAAGTGGCTTAGCAATCGCCGAAACTTTCACGGCTGGATAAAATATTGCGCTACTTTCTGCGATTCTGCCCAAAAGGGGGAAAAAGGTAAACAATCAATATTTAAGCACATCCCTTCCGTGGGCATCTGTTCTGCCCTAGTTTCCGCATGTACGCATGGACCACTTGCTTCTCGTAGCAGATTTTGTTTCGCAGGCTCGGCAGAGAAAGTCAACATCAAACCCGGCCAGAATCTCTGTGGCTTCAAGAGACGGGAAAGATTTCCAAACTTTCCCACACTCGTATCCTTATCGACCCTTGATCGAGTTGGTACACGTTCTTCTGCTTCGCGATTCACTCTGCCCACCAAACTTCGACCAGCTGGTCTGGTAGAAGAACTTCACTGCAAGAGCGTTCATGGAACTAGCTTGGAAATTTCACAGCCCTTTCTATCAATCTTCTGTTGCTGTTCCGCTACAGCAAAGACTTTGTACGGCACACAACTGGCAACCTTACCTTGCCGTTTCCAGCCATTTGTTCTGTGTACTGCTCCTTAAGCTTCTGTACTAGTCGATGAGCCCCCAGAGGAAACAACCCGTGCCAGATTGTCCATTGGCCTTAAGGCCCTGTGGGAATGTTTACCATGCTCGAAGACGCATCCAAAGTAAGAAATTGTGTCACTATGCTCCGGTGGGAAGCATCCTCCGGGAGATCAATACTTTAGGTGGATTTTGTACGACACGATGGCATCAGCTGGCGTGCAAAGTTACGGCTCTTGGGTGTGTATAGAACAGTCAGTGGATAGCAAAACTTTCAACAGAACTTTCTCAGTAAAAGGTAAATGGAGTGAAACTATTTACAGACAACCAATCAACGAATCCCTTCACCATGGATGGATATCGTCTGCTTGAAAATTAAACCATGTATGTTGCGTAAGAAAGAATGTTTCAAACTTTTTTCCGGCTACTGGTAAATGCCAGTTGTAATTCTAGAAGGTTGAAGTTTGTGCTAAATAGTGCGAAAGATGTAAGCTAATTGAGATACAAAAAAGGGCATATTTTAAAACGCTTAAAATATAACTAAAACTAAATAAAAAAAAAACCTTTAAAATAACAAAGTAAGGAAACTGATTAAATGAAGAGCTGTACGAGGATCTGTCGTGCAAAACACACCTTGGTTAGGTGAGCTGGCTTTGTTATACGCATGGACCCGGACGACCCAGCCCGTAAAGTTCTCTTAGAACGTCAATGACAGAGCAGGCTTATTAGACCTAAACTGACACGGATGGCATAGAAGCGTCCACCAATATTGGATAGAAAAACAACAACGTTAAAGACCGCGAAGCGGTTTTAACGCCCGATAAGTGAGCAAGTATAATGTTGACTCATGCAGAAAATAAGGTTCACACCCATGCAGAAAACCCGGCTTTGGGCCATTACCTTTGCTAAGACTATTGCTTCTTGTTAAGTGAACCCAAACATTTTACCCACCACAAAATTAAACTCAAACTCACAAACAATGAATTGAAATTATATCTGCTCAGGGCTTCGTTTTACATCCCACAAAATATGCCCCCTCTCAAACTTTTCACGCTCGACCCGTCTCAAACTGATTGGAAAACAGCTTCTCATTCACTGCAGGAACAGTTCAAACTGTACCATGTGTCCTACTTGTGACATTCATCACACCATCCTCCACGTCTCATGTTCACAGCTTAACTTTCACAGCAAAAGTTACACATTCCACTCAAAGTAGCTTCCCCCGAATCGACCACAAGCTAAGCGGGTGGGTTAGATTCGATCCGGAGCGGAGTGTGTGTGTGTGTGTGTGTTGCTATCCCGACCCGGTCCAGGCAGTCGTGCCAGAAACCCGATGAATAACAATAACCCACCAAAGCACAAGGAAAACTTTCTTCTTCAGCCACACCGAAACCAATGTAAACGCTGCCGAGCAGGTTTTGTGTGGGTTGTTCCAAATGAGACGATAATTATGCGGATTCACACATAATTTGTTTGTCCGAACTTGAAATCCTCTCTCAGGATAATCATCATTCCATTTTCGATGCCAAGCTGTTCATCGAGATGTAGAGATTCGTTCACAATAGTAGCGCGAATCGCTGATGGGTTCGGTTGTTTTCCTTAGGATAAATAGACATCCATTTTGAAATAATAGGAGTCTCTTTTTTGTCCGTATTTTGCATCTTTAGCAACACATTTTTGGAAAGCTTATCTCCCTTTGTACCATAGGTTCTTAGACAATGCCTCGTTACCGCTATCGATACATTGAAAAGAAAAAGTCTCAGCTAAAGCTTTGATGGCAATACATAAAAATGTAACTTCTACCGTTTTGAAATGGCTCCCCCGGCTCGATGCTATGAAACGACCGACGTGTATTTCCTACTGTCATGTTATAGTACGAATCGTTCCGTGGATTTGCATCTGCTTGAATATAAGCTATGCAATGCAATCGATTCACATAGAAAATGCTGCATTTGATTTTCAAAGCGTCTCTGTCCCATCTATGCGAGAAGCGGATGCTGTATTTGATTTGTGAAATCGTTTGGCGTTTCCATAAACCCCAGCCTGCAACCGTAACCTGGCTGTTGAATCGCTACTGTTACTGCAGCAGGGGATATGAAAACATAGAAACATGACAAGACGGATGGATGATTGGGCAATTCGTACACCTTCGGCTTCAATACAGCTCGTCCACAATCAACCATTCAAAGGAAGCATGTTTCCATCGGATTCAATGTCGATCGGTGTGGTGGTGGATGGGTTTGAAGATACGCTTAAATCGAGATCGCTCCGGCAACGGTTCGACTGGCAGAAAGCGTGCAAAGTGCTTGCATGATTGAAATTCATCCACGTTTCTTGAAACTTTTGTAAACGAATCCACTAATAGACGATGGCGAGGCGAATTTGATACTCTCTCGCAAGTTCTGTTCCATCCATCACCCTTTCCTAAGCGTCCTTCGGTGCTTCGTTCCATTCAATCGAGGATGATTGATGTCTAACGAAGCGTTATTCCTCCTTTATGGTAAAACAAACACAACTTCGTAAAGTTTCCGAAATGAAAACAACAAAACTGTGTTTGTTTTATTGTTGTGGCGTGATAAATTGCAGAAATGTCATTTGATTGAAAGCTGCGTGTAAAATGATGCTTGAAATCTGGTACTCTAACTACTATTCAGCAGATGATTTATTCCATTAGTCGGCAATTATAATGTCACATTATCAGTGACGAAAGGGATTTAATTACTGGTTTATAGAACAACCAGATTCTCTTTAATCTTTAAAAGAAGCATGAACAGGATCAATGAATTGATTCATAACTGGCACACGCGATAACAAGAATCATGGCTTGATGACTTGATCATGACTTGTTGGTTTAAATTAAAATAAATTGTCACTCATAGCTTTTAGTCCGATTGAAATAAAATAAGCGTGAATTGGTTGTTTCAACACAAATGGAAAAATGTCTAAACAAACTATACTTTTGAAAGACATATGTAACTCAAAAAGCTGACCACTGTGTGTAACAAAACATATTTATAATAAACTACACGAGTTGAAGTTTTTGCAGTTTTTCTCTTGTACCTCTTTATCCTACAAGCGTCCACAACGACGCTCCTCCGAACCAGACCAACATCAAAAGCCCTTCTCCCATGGGTCAGCCCCGTAAAGGAGCGTGTCGTGTTACCCGGAATCACCCAACACCCAAACGTTGACAAACCATCCCTGGGAAACCATCCGGGCGCAACGCATACCAACGAGTGCTGACGGCTTGCCGGCCCTTTCCGGGCGCTCTGTAAGGTAATTGGTTTGTTTCGGTATGTACAGCTTGACACCTGTCCAATGTCAACCTTTCCTCCTTCGCATCCTTTTTTCCAGGCTCCCTGCAATGCACTGCCGTGCTCCAAGTGCTACATTGCTCCCGGCCGGAACGATCGAACCCATGTCATCGTCCTCTCTGTGTCCCGTGGACAGCTCGATTCCCAAGTCAGGACACATTTTGCACGACATCGCCCCCCTCCCCCCAAAGCGGGGAGGTTCTATTGTGTCTTGTGCTGTTTTCCTCCTCCTGACTCATCTGGCAGTAATGGAGGCCACCGGAAAGTGAATGGATATGACGGGGTGTGAAATGAGAAATGTTGACTCTACGGGTAAATATGTCCGGTGCGTGAATGTGCCGAGGTGTTGAAAGGCTTGGGACAGCAACAAGAAACCGGAGCAAAAGAAAAACAATGCCAAGCTAACGAAAGTCGTAGAAAAAAATCTCAAACCCAGAGCCTTTTATCTTTCCGCTGTATGAGACTAATTATTTTCGTTTTTGCAGAGGTGGGTTATGGCTTTCCTGTGTGTGTGTGTTAGAAAAACAAGATCTACTGTCCATGAGGAAAGACAGCACTAATAACAATAATAATTTGATCGCATGGTCCGAATATGAATGAAACCATTTTTACCAAGATACAGATTCATTTACTTCAACCCTTGAGCAAAATCTTATCGTACAGTGTGTGCTGTAGTACATCAAGTAATACACCTCAGAAATACAAATAAGCTGCAAACAAACGGAACGGTAAACAGTTGTTACTGGATTGCTCCATGAAAATAAATAAATAAAACCTCTTCACATGTTTCCTACGTCAAAAGGAATTATGAAGAAAGAAAACCTGCATTAATCTTTCCTTTGAATCATTAGCTCCGAGGTAGAACCGAGATAATGCACGTGTCATTCCTTACGCAAACATTATCCCTGTAGCGTCAGCGTTTTTCTTTTTTGTTTGCTTGTTTCCTGTCCACCGGCAAATATGAGACACTTCTCCTTTTCACCTCTGTCACAACGCCGGTGATGGGGCGTTGGGCAGCAGTGTACGCCCTTAGCAACAGCTTTCCCCACCAACGCACCTCGCTAACGCTCGTTTTTCATCTTCATCTTCCACCAAAGCCGTTCGTGTTTCCCACAAATCAACCAGTTCAGCCAGGCATACACTCTCCGACAATGGCGGCTGCCGCTGCTAATGCCTGGGTGCGCCGTGTAAAAAGAAATCTTCTTCCCCTTCGGACTCTGCCGCAGTGCTGTACCACCTACCGTCCGGATCCGAGGCTCTTGGTCCATTTGCACCGGAAGGTAAATGACTGCCATTGTCTAAATTGATCCGATTATTGCCGGGGGGAGTCTATTTTCCAGGGAGGGCTGTACGGAACAGGGCAGCCGCCCAAAACCTTACCACGATCCGTCCAACTCATTCTGCGCGTGTCTCCAGGATGCAGGAACACAAACGCTCTCTTATCCGCCACCGGTTATCCTTCCACTCGCAGAAAGGCCCGTTGAAAAGGGATCGCACGCAGCGGAAGCTCACGTCGCACATATTCATCTCAATTTTTCCTCCATTTCCTGCACTCATCACCACCTCCATCCGTTCCCTTTTGGCCATCCTCCCCAGCCATCAAACGATCAAATGCCCAAGCGTTTGCTGTGACTTTCGCACCTTTTTACCTCCCGCATCTCTTTGTATTACAAGAGCCAGTATATTCTGCCTCACAGGCTTTACGGTGGTATGCTTCGGGGACACACAAAAGGAAAGAAATGGAGCAGCAATAACACGAACTCGCCCAGGGGCGGGCCAGTGAGCGATGAAGACTTTCAATTTCAAATCGTCGCCTGTAGTGCGTTTTCCAGCAGAGAGGAGCTGCGTTTTTAGCTCAATATGTCAACGTTTGTTCCCCAAAAGTTTATGTTTGTCCGAGAAAAGTTGGACTTACCACCTCGATTGGGTGGTACGAACTACCTGCTTAGGCTTCACGGCTGAACGATCAAAATTCATTCGACGCGATACCATCGGGCAAGCAAAAGGAAACGAATCTTTTACACCTATGCATCTGGGCGTGAAACCATTAACACATACACTTCATGGTTGCGAAAAACGGGTGGACCGTACGTTGAAGCCCATTGGCACGTACCGAGAATCGGTGGAAAATAGCATTGAAAATTCAACCTTCCTTAGGGACGCACCCGGACAAACGTCAACAATCCCTTTCTCCATTAAAAAAGGTCATATCAAATGGAGTTAAGGTATTTGGCAGGAAAAAAGAGGATGAAAACTGTCCGCTTCCCAATACGTCTATCGGGTGTTTTTGCATACTTGTGTGTGTCCCTTTTTCCACCGGCACACTAAACAGGTAGAACTGACGAATGGTAATGATGATGGCGATTGTGCTGCTGATGACCGAGTTTTATTTGGTTGTTTGATAAGATCCGCTTCCAGGTTAGGACAGATGTCATGGGTTGATCTTCGGGTTTCGGGATGAAAGAGTAAGCGTTTCCGTACGCGTGCCAGAGTAACTTTCAAACCCATTCCAAATGAACAGAGCCCTTCTATTATTTGTGTAGGATATCGTTTTCTACATTACATTCATTTCTATGCTATAGAAGTTACCAAACTGCAAATGACATGAACGATATGGTTTTTTGTTGTATATTTTGTGTTGAGCTAGTGAAGAGTAATAATGATTGAATCTAGTGGATCCATTATAATGAGCTTTGCATATTAGTTAAAAATTACACAAATAATTGAAATACACTCAAATAACCTGATTTTCCAAATTTTATTTAAGAAGTGTTCTTTTAGTTTAGTTTAGTTAAGTTTATTAAAATTGACGGACCGCATGGCTCAATCAATATCGTAAAGCTGAAATATACAATACGATGTAATACATAAAGAAATACAAGAAACAAATCACGGAATAACACGTTACACGGAGGTTCGTATGGTGTTAAGGCGAGTTGTCAGCTCCTCCATCGATAAACCGGGTTCGAACACGTCACCCGATTCGTTGAGTTGGCGGCACATACGTAATAGAGGGTTGCGAGACCCAAAGGCGATCCGTCGTGTCGACACGTGTAGCATTGTACGAGATCGATGCGCTCTGGTGGGGCGCATACAACCCCACCGATGAGAGTAGGGCTGGACAATCGATGTCCCCGTTGAGGAATCCGGCGATGAAAGAGAGTCTGGCATGTTGGATGCTATCTACGTTGAATGGACTCGAGCCGTGCCAAGGCCCGAGTCGAAGATGGCCACCACATGATACTGGCGTACTCTATTAGCGATCGAACCAACGAGCAGAACAGCGTGTTAATGGCCAATCCGACGAGTTGGCTGCACCTTGCTACGATGTGGTCTAGCTGCTCCACGAAGCACAGCCTGGCGTCGACGATCACCCCTAAATCTTTCACAGACTCTTTCCTTGCAATGATGCGTTCATTCAGTACATAGTTGAAAAGAGAAGGGGCTCGTGTCCGGCTGAGGGTCATGGTGATGCACTTATCGATGCATAGCTCTAAGGCGTTGAGCTTTCACCAGGAATCAAACACGCTCAGTGTGGCTTGGAGATGATGATGGTCTTCCGGCCTGCGAATTACGCGGAAGATTTTGGCATCATTCGCATAGAACAAAAAATTACCTTCTGGGAGCGTCGTTGATGTACAGCAGGAACAACAATGTTCCAAGATTATTGCCTTGTGGGACACCGGAGATTGCACGGGGGAATCTCGAGACATGTGAACCCAGCCGTACAGCATATCGACGATCAACCAAGCACGAACGCAACCATGTCACCAAAGGCGTTGGTGTGCCGAGCCTGTCGAGCTTAGCAGGTAATACAGCATCAGGCACACTTTCAAAAGCTGCTTGAATGTCGGTATAAATAACATCAACTTGGAAGCCGCTGTTGAATAGCGAACGCTGTTGTAATACAGCCGTGAGGCGTTGCATCGTCGAGCTCGCAAATAACGGTATGCTGCGCGTTTCGCTGTTTTCAAAAACCGTAATGTGCGATCAGTATACAATCACTCACCGCCTTCCGCATAAACTCAGAGAAATCATCGGTGGATTGGTCAACGGTTGAGTAATTTGAACGGTAATGATTCTTCATTATATGAGATCATTCTCTTGAGCTTAGGTATATCAGCGCGAGCAAAATTGAACCGTTTTTCAGAAGCGTTGTTCTCATTGCTCATACCAGAAGCTTTTATGGTCACATCAAATTCGAGCGGGGGATGATGGCAATCTAATGGGAGCAGTGAGTTGTCACTAACACGTACTGCGGAAATGGTGGTAGCGCTGGTCCAGTTTCCATAAACAAGGTCGAGAACATGCCCAGAACTATTTACGTTTTCGTACGCTTGGTAGTTTGGTATATTATTTTTTTATGTTGTAGGGTCACCCTTTAATTTTTCCGATCGAAACCAAAAACAATTTTAAAATTCATCCGTGAACTGATAACAACTGATAGCATGAAAGTGTGGAAATGACGACGGCCTTAATGTTTATTTTAGTATTTGTTTTTCTTGTCAGCAAAATAGCATCGCCGTTACTATGATGTTTTTTTTTAATATTTTAGTTAATGAGCTTATGAGTTGATTCTATAACTAATATACCATACCATCAAATCATGCCAAACTAATCAAACTAACATACCATCGAAGAGAGTAAATGTTAAGGTTTATGATGATGTTTATTTTCTACGTGACTGTTTTATCTTTCTTTTTATTTATGTATGATGGGTCGCCTAGATGGTTGCATTGCGACAATGCTCGAAATTTTTCAAATCCCATTCTATAGGAATGAAGTTACAACTCACTGAGCTGATAAACTAGTTATTCATATAATTTGTCACAAAAAACACACAGTAATACTTTTGAAAGTGTATAATCCATTGATTGATAATCTGGGAGAGCCCTGTTGTACATCAACAGAAATTTGTGTAATGCTTCACCTTCACCTGAAATCTTAAATATTCTTAATTTCAATGACATCTACTCGATTATATTTTTTTTTTCATTCTTGATAACTTTTGAAGTAATCTAGCTATTCGTTAAAATATTAATGAATGGGTAAGAAACGTGTTTAAACAACATAAGAGAAAAAATCAGATTTTACCACCTACCCTGTAATACCTGTTGTATTGGCTTCAACTAATTCGCTAGTTTAGAGTAATGGAAAACATTTTGAAATCCACTTTCCTCTTAGGCCGTCCACATGGTCCGAAAGTCCTCTTAGGCCGTCCGCATGGACAGGCGTGGTAGGCTCAAGCTGAGGTGGGAAGATGGCGTTGAGGCGTCCGCCATCAAGGCCGGGATAACGGATTGGCAGACGACGGCGCGAGACCGTGAGCGGTTTCGGAGTTTGTTACAGCAGGCCAAGACCGAGAAGCGGTTGTAGCGCCCGATAATTGAATAATTGAATTGAATAAAACAATTGAAAAAAAACATACATCAATACAACATTTAGCATCAACTTTCCTTGTACATGGTTATAGATGGTTTGGAATAAAAAAAGCAAAATTCAAATGATTCCGTTTTGCTATATTTTATTTTGGGTACGAATAAACATTCAATAGAGAAATTAGAGGAAGTTTCTTTCTTATTCCGTTAGGCCGCTCAGGCCGTATTTCTTACTTACAGGCTGTTATTTATATTACTTTTAACATTTGCATCCCGAACGTAAGATCCCGAACGAAAGGTATAACCTTCACAGGAAGGCGCAAAGTAAAGGGTATAATTTTGGATATTGAAACGAAGGTTAACACAAGCGTCATACATCAACCGACATTCGCCAGTCAATTCGACCACATTTTCGTGGTAAAGGTACCTCTTAATGATCTGTTAAAGTTACTGAAATACACCAGTGCTCCTTTCTGTTGCGGTCAATTTCATCTGGAATTTCACTTGAATTCTCGCCATGCCCGACCGTTTAAAGGTAAGCGTTGAATGTGACCATATTGTACAATCATGTGCCAGAGGATACGTACGATTGAATTAAAAAGAATTCAACGATTAAGCTACAACCCCGGACAGGCCCCACTGCCCTTGGAACTTTTCGAATTATCTGGCAACCCTTAAGTGGGGTGCCATATTTCAATCGCAAAAGTTTATCGTTTCCAATAATGGATGTCCCTTTCGGAACGCTCCTCCCGTACGGGTTGGTCGGCTTTTAAGTGCCGAAGGAATGCGGGGGGATCGCTGGAACTTAATTAAGACAGGGACACGAACATCCCGTGGTGTCGGTTGCGTTGAAATGTCCGCTTGCCTAACTTTTCTCACTTGACCGTTGGCCCTTGCGAAAGGAACATTTAATTGGAGTAGATGAACGATCATTTCACGGCGGTAATGGGATGCAGTAAGGTTAAGTTTTCGACCCATTTTGAGGGATCTGTTTCAATAAATGCCCTCTTTCTAATGTGTGCTGCTGACAGCAAACAAACTATAGCCAGCAGCCAAGCTTAACGACGTGTACCGATACTCTTAACCGAACGATTAAGCATCACTCGAGTTTCAATAGCACGACGGCACTGCTTTCCTTCGCTTTGCTACGAAATCAAGCAGCACCGTACTCCGAAAGAATGCCATTCTAGCCACATAGCTAGCTGAGAGTGTTGAAGAGTGAGCAGTCCAAAAGAAAACAATGCCAGCTGCAACATTATGCACTCACCTTTGTCGTCCCTGGCACTGTAGGACCTGTACTGCTTCGTAAAACGCGCCACCACGTACAGGTACCTTGCTTTACACGACATTCTTTCAAGAAACATTCGCTTTTATCCTGCCACAGCCGGCAGCGACACTTGTTTTATTTTACTTCACTCGCCACACATTCC
>KB671779.1:10972-89316 GCA_000349105.1 Anopheles epiroticus | reverse complement strand
ACTCGTTATCAATTTATTTATTCTTGAAATGTGATGTTTAGTGCTGAAAACATTGTTCTAATAATATAGCTTGATATAGCTTACTTCTTACTAAAAAATGTTATCTGAAATTTGTATCGCAAGCAGAATTTCAGAAAGCAGAAGTAGCAGATAGTTGTATCTCTTGACATTTACAGACTCACAAGAGATGTGCATATTAGAACTGAGGCGAAAAAATACTTGCACGTAAAGTTACGATTTATTTGTTACGATTAAGAATTAAAAAATAAATATTAAAAATAAATACTTTTATCCTTTAAGCGATGTAACGAACACTCTATATACACAAAAACGAAATACTTTTATTTGAAGTAGTATTATTTTTAAGTTTTGCGATACAACGCATATATTGAAGTAGATTAGTTCTCTTAATTGTAGATTTCCTTTAGATACTGCATTAAATTTAAAAGTAGCAGGTTCATGCCCCACTATACCTTACCGCAAGTAATGGATAAATACAAAACAGTATGCAATGCAACGAGCGATGCAACAGATTGCCTAACCAGAGGCGCATATAACGTTTCGCCGGCCAATTCCAATAGAATATACTGAGTCTTAGCAAAGCAAAACTCGAAGATGATGACTATCGTTCTTGTTTATAGAGGAAATGTTTTGAGTATTTAAAAAAAGTTTAATACCTTCTTCATAAGTGTAATTCACCGGGAGGGTATTTTTAAAACAAATTTATCACATGTTTCCTATTGAATGATTTTTTGTTTTGATTTAACATAATCTTATAAGTTTTTTAAAACCATGGAATATGTTCACCCTTTTACATTTAATATCCACCGTAAAGGTACACTATCATCGAATGTGTAGAATTATGTAACTATTTTGTCCGCTTTTCGAATAAAAGTCCCCCGTTCGCCCTGGTGGGCATCTTAAACAGTGGGCGAGTCAGGTCGAGGGAAGACAAAAAAACAATGTAAATCACACATAAAGATAGTATAGCACTTCTTACTACAAATGAAAGGGATGACTCAATTTAAGTGACGGAAAAAGTGTTTAGAGGTTTGGAAATTTTTAATTTTCATAAGTTTCAATTTCCGTAAGTTCTATAATGCAATATTTTTTTTTATTTTTCGTAGTAAGGGCCTGGCCTTATTAGTTCATTGTTAATTTTTTTTAGTATCTTTTACAACAATACTTTTTTACTAAGCAGCAATACATGCAATACATTATATCTGCTATAATTGGTTGATCTAAAATAAATCTAGTTAAATGAAAATTTAGTCTGCTGATGAATGGTAAAATTGACAATTATTGAATAATTAGTGAGATTTAACTGTAAAGTATTTTAACTGTTATTACATGACCAACTTCTATGATCACTCCGGGCTTGCAAGCATCTCAAAGTCAACTCAAATGACGGAAAAGCTTTATGAAGGTTTGTGTTTTTTTATTTTATTTAAAAAATTTTTGATTTTGTTTAATGTTTATCAATAACTATAAACGTTCCTTAATAGCTGTTTTAAGAATGATAGAGTATTCTTTATGGTTTATTATTAAACTGTTTTTGGATTTACTTGGTTCTTTGCTGGTTTATGCAATTGGTATTTAACAGCTTTGCAAAAAAAAATTAACTTACATTTAACTTTAGCAAGTTTAAATAAATTTAAAATTATAATTAATTTATTTATTGAAGTTGTAAATAATGACAACGCTTTTATGTAAATATGAAACCTTGAAAAAATGCAATTCAAATTTGAAAAAATATCGTCATAACTCAAAAATTTGGTTCACCCTTCGTAAGCACCCTCCGATTTTATTTTGCGTTTGACTGCCCTGCCGAGTTTACCGCCGCTTCGCCAGCAACGACATGGGGCACGCCAACACGCCATCACCAACACCGCGTCATTCTCGTTCGAAAGCTCGCTCGAAGCGGCAGCAACGCGCGTCACTCTCCGTCGGTCAGTCGGTTGAAAGTCAACGGTCACCCCGGTGCTGTGTGTGAAGGATATCCGTCCCTTAGTAGCACAAACCCAATCGTGCCATCCTTGATTCGGTAGCTGGCTTCACTATAGTGTGTTACGTTCTTCCTCGTCAGGTTGGTAGAGGCAGCTGCAGTGTACCGCGTGTTGAGTGTGTGGTGGATTGGATTAAAGAGAGCATGCTAGAAGTGCTAGAAGGTTGTGACCCGTTTGCTAACCTATCTGGAAGATTCAGGTGCTGCGTTATAATGCTCTCGTGCAGTGTGATATGTTCAACATACGCACACAGAAACGGCAGGCAAGGCTAAACTGTGAAAGGCACCGATTGTGCAATGGCTGTACGGTGTCGAACGCGTCGCTGATCGAATCACGCCGTAGTTTTGTGCTGTTATTAAATGTGTGTGTTTTTTTTTTCTAAAAAAAAGGATGCTGCAATGTGAGAAGCGCCAAACAAAACAAGCAGTAGCAGTGTGCGTTTGTTTGTGGTGGTAGAATAAAAGCTTAGCGTTCAGAGATGTGGAAACGGAGTACTTAACCTTCAAGCGCAGACGGTAGGGTTTGCTGGGTAGAGCTGTGAAGCGTTTGCATACAATCGGAAAGGCTACAAGAGACAGGTAGTAGCAGTAGTAGCCACAATTTACAGCCCGTTGCACGTGAGAAGCAAGCATCTGTGGGCGTCGTATAGAGTGCCCGAACGAGCCCTGTTCAAAATTAACGCTCACTGTGTGCGGAAGCGTCGGAAGCTGTGGGCCGCTGTCAAGCTTTAAAAAAAGAGCTGTTGTATTTTTACGGTTTCTCAAGCCACTCAAGTGTGAGTGTATCATTCTGGTCGTGAAATGGCGATCTTTCGGGTTAAATGCCCCAACATGGTAACGCCACTCCCGTTCAAGGGGGAGAGGGGGATTCCGTCATCCGCGAGAAGAGAAAATGTTGTACAATTTTTTTTTTACATTTTGTAGGTTGTTTGGAGGGAATGTTCGGTCCCAATTTCTGGCGTGGCAAGCGTCACCCGGTTCGCTGCCAGTCACACGAATCTGCACCCTGCACAAGCACAAGAACCGATTGCATAAGCGCCGCTCGCCAAAACAGACGCCAACGGGAGTGTGCGCCCGCATTGATGCTCGGAACGCCTCCGTGACGCCCTGACCCCAAGCCGCACGATTTTGTAAGCCCCTTCGGCATGATGCCGGCCGCGTGCGATCGTAGGAAAAACCTTGCAGACGCTGAAAAAGCTGCGAGCTTTTCGCTCTTGCGTTCGTATGGGTGAGCAGGCGGGCTTGCTGTATTTTACTGTGTGTGTGTGTGTGCATACACAAGTTGGCGATAGCGGGCGCGCGCGTGGTCGTCATGGAGCTTGAAACTTGTTTTCTCAACAAGCAGCAGCAGCAGCCAATGCTTTTTGTGAGGTGCGAGTGTACGAGAGCGCGCGTCCGCGTTGGTCATTAGGCTTTATATGTTGGCGAATGTTGGCCACCGTGTTACTAGCATTCGGCATTCCATCCCTCTTTTGCCCCCATCCCCTTCCTGCGGCAAGTGAATTCGGTCGGTGGCATCAGCAAGACGCGTTGCAGCAGCTGCAACACCAAAACCACAACGCGGACGTTCCCTTTCTATACGCGCGATGAAGTCACTCGCCATGGGGAGGGGCGAGAGAGGGTTAAGAAGCTCGATGAAAATGAGTTTGTTCGAACGGACCGAGCAAGGGCCGGATCAAGTGGTAGCAGGCGGCAGAAGGTTACCTTCGTGTAAAGGGGGAGGGAATTGCGCTTTGACCTCTGTTTCGGAGTAGAAGCGATACAGAAAAAAAAACAGTGGTTAAAAAGATAATTTAAAGTCTACGCACTGAATTGTTTGTTTTTTTTTTTCTTTTTTTCTCTCTCTCTATGGTGTTTAAATGATTCGCTTCCGAGCAAAATTTTTAAGTTTAAATTGTGCTTCAAAGTGCTGCAATTAACCAGCCTATACGAGTTTATTTCGCATTCCACCCGCGAAGAGACCATCGTTTTGATTTCGTTTTTTTCTTCTTCAACTAATCTCACAATGTGGCTGTTTACCTTTTCTGCGTCGAGTTTTGTTTGAACAGTAAAAATATGAATTCGTCGCGCTGCTGTGGGAAACGCGTTGCTCTGCGCGTGCTGTAGAGACGATCATAGAATTCGAAGCGATCGTTAGAGAAGACCAATCCGCTTTTTTTAGATACGGGTTTTTGAAATGTTTCTTTTTTTTGTCTGCCAAGAACGTGTAAACCCCCCCCTCCCACCCCTTAACCGTAGCTAATGCGATGGGGATGGCATTGACCCGATTCGGGCGGGCACTTTGCCAGAGGGCTTTGCGTCGAGCAATATTTCATGGGAAGTGGAGATTTCGCAAGTGGCGCGATCGCGGCTAGCGTGCTGATGATGGAGTGGAAATTAAGATTCAATTCGATTAATGCACATGAAAACAGAGTTCCACTAGTGTGCGCAGTGCGCTGCTTCCTTGATCGTGATTCTAACGATGTGCAGCTCTGCCGATTTATCGAATCCACTGATCGGTGAGGAAGTTTTCGAAATAGATCGTGGAAATAGGATCGAAGACAGACTCTACTAATTGGATGAAGCAATTGCGGATGCAAAAACAAAATCGTTGTAATTAGTTAAATCCGTCCAAGAATGTTAATCGGTTTTAATTAAAGTTTGAATAATTCTACCACACCATATAGCTTTGTTTGGAAGTTCCAACAAGGTCAATCCTTGAGACATACTGTTGGATTATTCTGATGTGTATTATTAGTTAGTTGCACTAGTATTTTGACAAAAGCTTTAAGAGAGGAAATATAAAAAAGAGATTAAATTTACAATAGAAACAAACTTCAAACATATTGTTATGAGATACGTAATGAATGAAATAACTCGTGTCTTAAATCAGTTCCATAGATCCTGGGTTTTGAGTAACGACCTTGGGGTATTGATGAAAATATTAAAATCGATGTAGTTTTTTTTCATAAAATTATCATAAAACACCACTAATAGTCGAAGCGGCAGCATCTCAAATCAAGGTCGCCACATGTTATGGTTTCTCAAATCATGCCACATGTTATGATTGCGTTGTGAGGCACTGTCACCGTGGCAGAAAAATTATGACTAAACCACTCAAAGAACCCTCAAACAAACAAAGAGCCGTAAATGCGTCAAACATGCGGGTGCTACCGTATCTAGGATGTTTAAAGCTACTAGCCTTCCCCGGACAGACCTGGGGCTACAAACCAGCTAGATCATCGCTACAGTAAATTCCAAGCTCGTAAATTGTCACACAACGTGTGTAAGATTCTTTTGATCAGTAAAATTCGTCATAAAGACTCCCGATGTTTTCTGTCGGCGGTGTTGGGAACTGGGTCTGGATATCATTTTCGGAGGGGAGTCGTAAATTTGACAACGTATCGCTTGTTTACGATTCTAATGATACGCACGCGGCCCGTCATCAACCCACGGTGTGTGCTGCATTTTCCCATACATATTTTTTTTCCGAATGTCTCTCCCTTCTACCGACACGGCCGAAGACGGTGGTGACGTTGTTGGACGAAATTTAGCGCGTCGTTAAAAGAGAGTTTGAACAGGGGCTGTGGTGTGGTTGGTGGTTGACTGTCCGCGTAGGCGTTTGTGACATCGGAATGAGAAGCGGTCCCGATCTTGTTTGATATTACGCACCGTGCAGCGCCTCCGCGGGTGCGGCGACGTTTTTCGTTGGCCCCAAAGGAAGCCCATGTTGTGTGCGGTTATCGTTATAATGGCTTTATTTAGAAATCGTCAACCGAAACCGAACCGACGATGGTGGTTTGGGCGTAGGCCGCACATCGATCGACACTGCGCCTGGGGAGGTGATCGTATATTTGAAATACTTCGGTGTAAGGCAGTGGAGGAATGGAAAAGCTATTATTCGTGCGCTTAATGTCAAAGGCGAAACAAAAGAATGATTATGGTGCATTGTATAGTTTGTTCGAAAAAAAGAGAACTATTATTTTAAACTAAAAGTCCAAACAAGACTTGGAGCTGGAAGAATGATTGTAAAGTATGGGATTGTGACTGAAGATACCCACGCAATTGCCATGGATCAAGATCGTATGCCAGTTTAAATGTTTAACCACAGTCGAACCGGTTGCGTTGCTTATCATAACCGCTTTTGGTACAAATCTCTCCTAAATTAACCGGAAATACTAGCTTAAGAGAGGTTTAAATTCAAATATTGCACAACTCAACTGCTATGGTGCTTAGTTTGACTCTCATTGAACAATCAACTCAATAAACTGTGAAGGAAGTGATTTAAAATCATAGAATTTTGTAATGGTTTGGCAGCAGATTATTTTAAAATAAAAAAACTTGCCCACCTCAGAATATGCTTGAAGAAAACGATTATATTTGAATTTTTTATTGATATGAAAATATTTTACATCGTTTATAAATTATTCAATTTTTTTAATTTGAATTATGAATTCAAAAGATTAAAGCATCTTACAGATGATACATATTGAATATCTATTTAAATTCAAAGAACTTATAGGGTTTGCTTTGACTTGTTTTTGCTGGATTAGCGAACATCAAATTCGGTACAGATTTTTACAATTCTGCTTTTTGCTTTCACTTATTTTATTGTAAATAAATGAAACGTATCACCTTAATTTTAAGATTGAATAATTATGGTGCTTCCCGTTTTTTCACCTTTAAATTATGTAAAAAAAATATTTTGTATCTTTACTACTCCTGATGATGATTCAAAAATTGTATGCCATACATATCTGCCTTAGTAAATCAGAAATTTCTAGAGAGAGTCTATAAAACATGATAATTAGAAAAAATGTTCCATATCGATATAAAATTATCTATTTTTTCATGATTTATTAAAAGAATTTATCGTTTTATTGGACATTGGACGCTCACAAATGTTAAGGGAATCACTTTCCTGGAGTCCAAATTTCTCCAAGAGTACACTAGAAGAATTTGTGCATAGTATGTTGTCATTACAGGTCGACTTAAAGTGCCTAAATGGATGCCTAAAATCTTTCGAAACATGACTGTTTCTTAAGCTATCATAATGAGATTTTTTTTTATTTTTATTTTTATAGAGTCTTTGGCCATCATAATGAGATGATTAAAATGATCTGATCTTCATGAACCACACTGAAGGGCCGGAAGTTTTAGTACATTTGTATTAGAATAAGCGTGTTTTTAGCAACAAAATATGTGACAAAAGAGTTCGCTATAGCACAACGTTTGTAGATAACGATCACTTCAAATACAACTGGTGACATAATCCTCATGTAATCCATCAACATCTCCTAACATCTTTCGCCTGAATTTCTTTTTCATGTGTACCGCCCTCTAACGTCTAATAATTCGCCTCCAGCGGACCAATGCGCCGCTTATTCAGTGACATAGAGTACCGTACCGTTCATTGAAATGCTCCACACTGCCCCACCGGCGTAGGCAGGGCATAGGGTCGTCCCGATCGCTTCGCCCCGCACAGCCGACCTGATCCGTCAGCTCATTCATGCGGACAAAGGGCGACACGTGACTGGAGCAATACGCAAGCGCACGTGCGCGTTGGAGACAAAACAAAAACAAAAACAAAAAATAAAAAACCGTTGCACAACACATCTGTCCAGATGTGCCTCCCTCGGTTACGGAAATGCACCGTTAAAAGTGGCCTTTATTTTATTTTTGTAAAAACCTTTCCTGCCTAGACGCTGATAGGACTATCAGCCGTGTACCAAGCGTTTTAAAAGTTAGTTAAAAGATAATGTTTCCGGTCACGTTCCTCGATAGTGCAGCCAGCCAGTCAGTCCAGACGTTAGAGGTGATGTCACCGGGTAAGATTTAAATACACAAAAAAACCACCAGGAAGAGAAGATAATTTATCTCCAACCGGGTAGGTTTGCATCCATCATGCCAAACCGCACCGCGCAGGCGAACAGGGCTTGTCTTTTCGGTCGTGCCTCATCACTCAACTTTCACTCTTGGTGCGGGTTCGAGCTTCCCCGGTTGGGGGGCTACCGTTTCCTCTTCCTCTAAACCACCCATTTCGCCGCCCAGATCTGCCGTGAGTGGTACCGATTAGCATAAATCTTTGAAATAATGCGTTCCATTTACATTCGACATTTAGGACGGGGTGAAGGGTGCGGCAGTTGTGGCACGTTGGAAGCGATGCTAACGAGGCTTGCGATGAAAGCCAAACAAAAAAAAAAACGGACCGCTAATTTCCTCTGGTGTTGGAAAAATAATAGAATTCTAGCCTTTTCAAAGTGTTGCTGAACGGGGGGTTCCATCCCCCTCCCCCCCTATCGAAGAAAACTACTTTTGAGAATAATTTACGATTACGATCGGGACGCTGAAATCGGCGAGGCGGAACAGGAACCGTGCCGTGCTGACCGGTAAAGAACCTCGCCTTTACCTCGCCGGTAAAGAAGGGTGTCAATTTTTGGTTAAGTTTTGCTTCACCCTCTTGCCCCCCCTAGTGTGCGACCGGAAAGGGACAGTGCGCCCTGACAAATGGGGAATTGTTTTACTGCGAGTGTGAAACGTTCAGGGAAATGCAGCCCTGCAGTCGGTTAGAACGAAACCTTCCGCCTAGCGTGTAATTAATTAAATCGTACGCACACATTTTTTGTGTGCTGGAAATTTAAAAATAAAAGCACGAAGGGAGATGGTGGTCACGCGATGCGTTCGGTGGACGCAGGTGTGTTAGTAAAATTAGTAAAGTAACCCTAGAGAAGTTCAAGGTACGGTAAAAAACACTCTTTTCGATCGGAGGTACAGAAAACAAAGAAGGGAAAAAACGGAAAAAATATGATAATTGGAAATATTTTAAATATTTCTCTTTATTCGTGTTCGTCTTAACAGTTTAAGCATAAACATTTAGCGAACTGTAGGCAATATTCAAACACGCTTCATTTGCAGCTTACTCACGTACTATCGATTAGAAGGAAATGAAGAGACACCGTTTTGAGTGTTAAATAAGTAATAAAGCAAAGCATTGTGTTACTCAATGTGTTAAGAAGCGCGAATCGTTGGTGGAATGTACGTCAGGGGTATTATACTGACAAATGCTATTACTTAGCTTGGTAATACTTAGCTTGGGGAGATGTTGGTAACATCTCGTGGAGGAGTTTAACAGGCCCGCGTATTTATATAAAAAACATTTAATTTATAATTATATTAAACTAATTAAGCAGCTTCGGTTTGTCTCTGTAACAATAACACCAGATCGCTTTTGATCGATGGATTGCATTGGTGTTTTGGTGTTACCATGCTTTGGATCGATCAAATAAATGTCTGTAGCACGCCTTGTACAGTTGGTATGGGTCTTTACAGGTAAAAGTCTTTTGTAAATCGTAGATAATTTGAGAAATTATAAAATAGCTCTTAAAATTACACATAAACATAAGCATGGTTGTATAAATAATATGAGTCTGCCCCGTCAGGTACATACAGGATCGATTATACAGTAAACAATATTAACGCAAAAGGCTGTACAAAAACATCATCTAATTAATTTCAGTATAATTTCAGTCATTATCTAGATTTGCTTAGTTTTTTTATGTTCCAGAACCAGATTTATGTTCCGTTCCGTTTTATGGGAGGTGCACTCTCCCATTTTCTCATGTTCTCCCATGTTCCAAAATTATTAGTTTTACTTGTTTTTACTTAATAAAGTTTGAAAAGAACTTATTATGACGGTGTTATTCTGTTTTTTTTTTCTAAATAATTTATTAGTTTATAATTTAATTGAAGTACATTAGAAAGAGTTGAGTTGAAGAGTGTATTATTCTTCTTAGGTGGCACAACAACCCAGTAGGGTCAAGGATCTTGATCTTAACATCTCAGTGTAAGGGCTCTCTTTTCTGTGACTGAATGTACCCCATCCATAGCAAGATTGTTAATCCTGCGTATGGAGGGCGGCGGTAGCGTTCCGCATGAGATTTGAACTGACGACGGGCCTTTTGACAGGCTTACACCGTTACCACTAGACCACCGAGCCGGCCAATGAGTGGATTAATAGAATCCACAAAAACGTGAAGCAAGTATTTAGTTGCCACAAAAAGTAGAAACCAAGAAGATGATGAAGACGGTATTATCCCCCGTGTAGAATTGCAGCAAATTAAGAGCTTAGTATCTCTAAACCGGTACTTGATCTACAGACGAAAGAGCAGTTAGTTGTTGACAAAATATAATTAGTATAGAACACCAAGTGTGAAGACGCTTCTTATCGGCCTAGAGGAGACGTTTTAGAGACAATAAAGTGCTATGTTGCCTTCAAGACTGGTGTTTTTTTCACTGCGTATTCTGCTGAAGATAAACCAAGTGTCAGAGTAGGCCTTGCCTTACAATGGTCACTGTGCCAAAAAAAATGAGAGGAAGAATTTACAAAAAAATATCTTTCTGGAAGATTGTTTAATGCCAAGCAGAATTGGTTTACGTATAAATGATATCTAGCACTCTGGTAATGAGTTTACATACAGCTCTTTTCCATCTGAAACAAATACCATTTCCCACCTACCCAGTGGTTCGTCACAACAAAGGGACATGTCTAGTCTGTGTATGCAGTAGACTGAATGTACAATGAACTTTACCTATTCGTACCTAACCGAAGCGTCCATTGACACGATTCCCTTCATCAATCACAAACGACACGCAAAGTGTCCATAAAAAAGGTGCTGCCCCGGTTGACACTGCACCCTCACCCTCATATCCGGTTAACTGTTCTGTACAAAGAGCCGCAGAATGGCGTTGGCCCTCGGCTGTCCTGGGAAAGAGACGGAAATGCAATTTTTAAAAACACGAGATTCCTATCGCCCTTCTGTAGCCGGGTGCATTGACTACCGATGCCATTACGGAGCACACTGGCAAGGGTCAGTCACCCTTTCTGTGTTTTGTTCCTGTGTGATTTGTCCGAAGCAGGAATGCAGGAAGAGAAAAACTAATAATAGAATGACTTTTACAAAAGGACATAAAGAGATTTTATTGATTTTAAACCAGGCTTTTGCGTTCGGGTTTCCCTGGAGTGGACTGCAGTACGGGTCATGACTCTCGAAAATCGAAATGCATCACACTCTAGACCCGGCCCCATACTAATTAATCTTCACCCATACACATCGGCCGGGTTCTGCTCGGGTTCGTTTTTGTTTTTCTCACAACCGATCATTTTCGTATGCTAATAAGATGCTAACAAGCTCGTTTGACGGTTGGCCCAACACTTGGAGATTAGAAAACTGGTTCGCATTCTTTTCCACTTCCCTACTCTATCTTTCTGTCTTTCTTTCTCCTTTGTAGTTTTCGAGTAAAACACTCGGAAATTCCAGCAAAAGCACCGTCAGCAAGATTTCTAGCAAAAGTTAATAGCCCCATCGAGATGCCCGGATGGCTTGAATCGTGGCGCTGGGTGTTTTACTGCAAGTCCAAAAGTTCACCTAAAATATACCCTACCCTACCGCTACCTTTGCCCCTACGGCCCTACCGCTTATCGAGGTAGCTCACTATTTTACCGGTTCAGTTCCAAGAAATCGTTTGAAGCGCTGCGGGTTTGGTTTTATAAAACCCTAACCCCGAAAAGAATTATTGAATATTCGACTTCAAGTTGTTATGAAAATGATACTGCGAGCTTTCAAGCGAAGGGAGCATTAGTTATGTGAAAGACTAATTATAGGGGCTGCCGGAAGAAAATTATGAACCGATCCGGTTTTATCCTTTTCGTTGGAAGAAATTATGGTACGTGTTGTATATTCTATGCACGACATTGTTACAAAAAATCGTTCGAGGTGTCAAACTGTTTCGTAGATGTTGTATGTAAAAAAGATAAAAAAGTAAATTATTTGAAATATTGCTTAAATTTTTGTAATTTGTTTTTTTTTTATTTTTTTTTTGAAATTTTGTTCTAAAATGTTAGCTAAAGAAAAATATTATTGGTATTAACACTAGAAGTATCAAGCATCAGCGTTTGTTTTAACCCGGCAGTTCCAGTGATAGGCAAATATCCGCCTTTCCACTTTAAATCTTGCATCTTAAAAAAAAACCCAAAAATAAAGGAAAGTGTTAAAAGATCATCGACATCGCACGTTAAGCAACACTATTTAATCCATCTTTATTCTAATGCGCACAACAAAACCACGAACCACCCGTTTTATTTTATAAATCACACAGGATTTACCATATTCGTTCCGCCTCCACCACCCGCGTGTGCTCCCGTTCGTTCAATTGAAATGCAAAACGCGCTCGCTATCAATGGCTTTTCGATAAAAGCAAAGCCCATTAGATTGGTACGGCGTGCAGCCTGCAAATGTTTGCTTTCACAACCGTTTGTTTGTTTGTTCGTTAGTGTTTGGTGAGCTCCATTGGCACTGAAGCGATTGTTATGCTGCGGGCGCGAAACCGTTTCGCATGCATCCCCCGCGAAAGTACGAAAGTAAAAAGAAGGTTAAATTGAGATTGGACGTTACGTAAAGCGTTGCGACAAAACGGTTTTGCGGTGGGGAAGCTTCACTGATGCGCACTGGTAGTGAGCAATGGTTGGAGAGACGCTTAAAAGCTAGTAAAAAGTTTATCTCGAGCCTATTAAAGCGATTTTTCGGGTGGCATGAAAGGCTACTCCTGAATTAGAGGTTTTAGGGGCGTGGGAAGTGTGTCATAAGTAGTAAAAATGTGTTTTAAAACAGTACCCGGAGTCAAACCAAAAGCTTACCCCGTGTTCTTAAACTGCCGCAGCAGTCATATGACTCTGGTCACGAGTTGGAACAGTCGTCCCCGAGGTAACACCGAACCGAAGCATTCCAGTGGTCTAACCGCTAGAAATAGAACGCTTAATTGGAGCTAGTCATACAAACGGGTCACGTTCTACGTGTAGCGATTGTGTACAGCGTGTAATGATCGGCACTCTGTCCTTCCCGCTGCGATCGGTGGTTTGAATATTGATTCGCCAGCGGAGGCAAGGGCAGAAAAACAAACACTACAATTAAGCAAACTTGTGAAATACCTACAGAACCTGCTGGTAGATGAATCATAATGCGACGCGACTCATAATCTTACCCACACCCGAGGATAACATTCCAAACGCAAGATTTATGCTCGTATGCACGAACGCAAACCGGATTGGGGAAGGTGCCGCTTTACGCATAATGTGGTGGATTAGTGGTGGCTTTTTGTGGCGCATTATGCGCTTCTGATCGTTAGCACATGTCACGGTGGAGTCACACGTCTCTCTTTGCATGATCACGCGCAAGAAGCCGTCGACAGATGGGTGCGATATTGACAGTGGCAGTGAAGGCACCTTTATGCGTCTCGATTCGGTGTTTGATAGCACGAAATTTATAACCAACAACGCCGGCAATCAAGAGGATCCCGCCGACCGCCGACGTCCAGTCAAGCAGAAAAGTGTGAATGAAAGCGCTAGCTATTTGAGAAGTTTATTTTTAAGACATTGCTGGCATGATAACGACCAAACGAGAACATTATTTGATACGTTTAGGGACAGGGATCTATTTTTAGCTGTTTAATGCTGTAAGAAGTGAATATGAATCTTTTTTAAGTGCAGTATACTTAACGGTGTGTGTTTAAAAATTCAGTTTAGAAACGCTATGCTGTATAAGTTTAAGTCAAACATATGGAAGATCGCTATATCGAAACACATACCGCCTGACTGACTGAAAATAACAAAATCAATTTATCATTTTTCTTCGAGTGGCAAGACGCTTAAATCCTACAATCAAACGATACTTCTTGCCGATAAAAAAGATAACACTCTCTTTCATCTCTTTTGTTAACAACCTGTAAATGCACGCGAATTAACAGTTTGGTGCAGATATAAAGCTGCCTATACTTACACTGTCTGCCACTTGAAAGTTCCACTTCATTAATCTACTTGTATCGTTAGGTTTAATGCGCAGCGGTAGCGGTCAAGATATGACGGCTAACGTGTCACGGCGCAACGTTTATCCCCGGAAGGTGTTCCTTTTGGACGGGGCAAAGGTTTGCGTTCACCACAACTAAACCCTGGCAAGGAGCAACGGGCACTGCGAATGCCCCTTTGTATGCTTCGTTGCACAACGGCTGAAGGTGGTTTTGCTTTAATAATAATAAAAAAAAAACGCTTCAACTTTCTCCATTTGTGTGTTGTTACATACATGGCCCATGGAGAAGCAAAAAAAAAAACACATACAGATTTAAATGATGATCATTAATGATCGTTAGCGATTGGGTCCTTTTTTTTTGCTTAATTTTCTTCACACAAAAGATGAAACACGATCATTTTCTTTAAAACTTAATTGCCACTAACGGTTGGAGTTAGTGCGGCTCGTCTCGCGGGGACTTTGACGGCAGTTCCGAGGCGTACTTGCAAGTGTGTCGTAACTGCCGATGCCTTCGATGGAACATGCTTCCCCAAAGCTGGGCGTACCGAAAAGCCGTTCGCGACATAATCAGGCCCTCACGACGACGACACCATTAGACGGTGGTGGTGATGGTCCGTCCCCAGTATCTCGACTCACACGTACACGTTCGGTCGGTTGGTCTGTCTGGGCTGGACGCGTTGTGTAATGCCACTTTACCCCAGCAGGGGTGGGGGTTGAGTGCGCACGATTCCCTTCCCGGCAAGTAGATCAATAATGCGTGGAACGCGACCCATTCCCAGGGCTGTTGGTGTACACAAGCGTGCGCACGCGGGCGCACAAGAAAAGCGAAAGTGTCTTGGGCACACAGTTCCCAAGGAAACCGGAACCACCGGTGGACGGTCAGGGACGGTGAACGGTTTGTGTGAGCGATTTCGGCATTGACCCTCGAACCGTTCACTTTTCCAAACAGCACCGTGGACGTTCGCACTGTCAGGAAGTTGCGCCAAGATTGTGATGAAGATGATGAGCTGATATGAGGAAGGTATCGTTTTGGAATGTGATGCAGATGAGAGGAATTAGAGCTGATCGTTTTGTTGGTAAGCGTGTGGAGATCGATTGTGGGAGATTGGAAATGATTTGTTTGGAAGGCAGCCAATTTGGGAGGGGAGCCAATCATTATTGCCTCAAGGCGGAGATGTCGCCTTCAATCAACGACCTTAGAAAGCAAAAGCAAATTTTCTCCAGTGAGAAATCGACTGACTTGCAAAGGTTTGAGACTTCCTGAAGACTTCCTACCCTTAACCTGGAACCTTAGATTTCAATGCTGAAAGTTTGTCTGTTCCTTTATTAAGCAATATGTTGACATCTTCTGCAATGTTATCCAGTCACATGACTACTAAAACCATACCAGAACACCCACAGATTGGGCCCAGAATATCGAAATGATGACATCAGACCTTGGGCAGCAGCTCCGAAACATATGATCGCTTGCTTAAAGACAAACACGCAAACTGATCTGCATTCGTTCCAGCAACAAGATCGTCATTCCGGATTGCGTTATAGATCTTTCAACGCGCAAACAACTCCAGCTAGTGTTTGGCCTTGGTCGTGGCATGCGGATCTCCACTTACGTCCGGCGTTGATGAGCGTTGGCTGTGCGGAGGGGCACGATTACAACCGCACGAGAGACAGTGTGTCAGCATGAGGTGGCAAGCAGTGGCTGACAACCGTGGCCTTTACCGGTAGCGCGAGGTAACCGATGGCCTCGAACGCGTGAGTGCACGGTTAAGCATTGGCCCATGGGTTTACATTAAAGTCAATTAAGCAATTGACATCGGGAAACGATCGACAACGGGCGGGAAGGGGTGCAAACGGTACGACCCTTTGTCGTTGGTCGCAGTAAGCGAGGGTGCAAGTGTTTACAGCCCGGGTAACTATGGCGAAGGTGACACTCAGGTAGTACGTTGTCTAGATGAGTCACGCACGGTGGTGATCGACGCACGTTATCAGATTGTAATTTATAGGTGTGCCTGGAACGGTTGAAACGCACGGATAAGTGTAAACGATCGGAAGCGCTGTTAAGCCCGAACAGTAGTGCGCAGTGACTGCTGGAGGAATGAAGCAGTAGTGAGGTCAAAGGTTGATTTCTTGAACATTCGGTGTTGTGAAGTAGAAATAAGACGCATTATTACGTCCCAGAATCTAGAGCTGATAACCTCATGATCTTCAGTTATAGTAGCATATGTTTGACAAGCCAGAATAGATTGAGGATAGAACATTGAATAGATCAAAGCTTACAAATTTAACCGAAAATACGTTTGAACATTATATTAAGCTTTTGGTAAAATCCTGGAAAGATAGTATTAAGATTAAATAAATAAAATATTGAAAGATGTCCCAATCCACCACACAATATGATCGTAATCTAATAAGAAACGAAAAACGGTGATAAAAAACTGTCACCTTCATCTTCTGAGATGCATCCCAGAAGTGATCGTGTTCCGGTTTTTATGCATGATCCTCGTACATCTGATCTTTTAATAAAGACATCCCATACATTCTTTTTCCGCTAGGTTCTGCAACACTTCTTACGTAGGATAGGAGCAACGAACCACACAAACCATGGGATCCGGAGGTAGAATGGACTGCTGCGGGCAGTGCGTCAAGTACAGCATGTTTGTGGCCAACTTTGTCATCTTCGTAAGTGTGCATTTCTTGTTCTTGAAGTAAGAAAGATAATTTAAGAAAATTCACTTCATTTTAGCTTGGCGGTGCGATCGTGTTCGGTTTGGGCATCTGGACGCTGGTGGACAAACACTTCATCAACGAGCTGCTCGGTACGAATCTGTTCTCCGGTGCGGTGTACGTGCTGATTGCCACCTCCGCCCTGGTCTGTCTGCTGTCGTTCTTCGGCTGCATGGGTGCGGCCAAAGAGTACAAGTGCATGCTGCTGACGGTAAGCCCTGCTCCGTGCCCTAGAATAGCGTTGCTTAGGCAGTGTAGCGAAGCTTCCCCAAAACGATTGGACCTAAACGATCACGCTTTCGTTACGTTTGTGTGTGTGTCCCGTGCTGTTTCCGTAGAACTTAAATTTGCTTTCTCGTGTCGTTTTTTTCTGTTTCTTTCTTCTGTTTTGGCAAACCGCACACGCTGCAGTACTTCATCCTAGTGTTTCTTATCTTCGTGACGATGCTGATCGGTGGGATCCTGGGATACGTGTTCCGGGAGAAGGTATCGCAAACGATGGGAGACGAGATGCGCTCGTCCATGAGTCTGTACGGTTCGCGGCGCTCGATCACGACGGCCTGGGACGAAACGCAGGAGCGGCTGAAGTGCTGCGGCGTCAAGAGCTACAGTGACTGGCGGGGCGACATCCCGCAGTCCTGCTGCCAGCGGACGCTCGACGGTTACAAGCCGTGCATCGAGAACCCGAGCCCGGAAAACATCTACATCAACGGGTGTCTGGAGATCACGTCCAGCTACATTCGGGACAATGCGGCCATCATTGGGGGGGCCGGCATCGGGGTGGCGGTGCTGCTCATATTCGGCATGATATTCTCCTGCTCACTGTTCCGGATGATCGAGTAAAGAAACACCTTTTATCACAATAAGCCACACGCGCGAATGTCTTGGAGCGGAGCTCCAGGGGTTTGGGCTCCAGAAAAAGGGTCTTTCCAAAACGTTCGTTGGAAAGGACCGGGATGACCGAGGGGAAATCCCACTTGTGAGCACTTGCGGAAAATCGTCATCATTCAAGGCGCGCCTTAACCCTTCGATACATTAAGAAATCTTACCAGCAGGACTTTGTGCAAAAGCTTCAACGTCCCATTTCCGTCCAGCGCTCCAAATGCTTTCAGTGTCCTTTCTTCTGTGGCTTAGTGCGCATCACCTTATTTTTTGTACATGTGCTTTTTCGTTTTCGCATACTTTCCTTTCCCGGCCGTATCGGTGTACTCTCGCCCAGCTGCTCTCATCATAATTTCGTTTAGATGTTAAGAGGATTATTTTTTTATTTTTGTTTAACTTTAATTTAACGCGAACGCGATCGGCCAAGACACGTGGCGCAAGACAAGCAACAGTAAAAATCGAATGATGCAAAATTACCTGCTAGAAAGAACGATAATTGAATGTAATTCCATGTGCTTTTGTATGTAGGTGTTAAATAAAATGGAGAAGAATTGAAGCGATATGAGAACCTTACAATTTTTACACATTTTTTTTTCTTGTGGTTTGAATTTTCCCGCTTTCTGGTTGTAGTACTTTCTGCTATCGTTCCTAACCGTGGTCGTTCTGGGCGTTGGGTCCGTTTTGGGGTACGCGTTTCGCGAGCGCATCGCACTTGGGCTGCAGGACCAGATGTACGAAAGCTTGGACATGTACGGGCGGCGCCGGCTAACGACAGTTTCGTGGGACATGACGCAGGAGGATCTGCAGTGCTGCGGCGTGGAAGACTTTCGCGACTGGAGCGAACGCATCCCGGACTCGTGCTGTATGGACGATTACGGCGCACGGAAACGCCCCTGCCAGCAGCTGCAAACTTCACTTACGATCCATCGGCAGGGTTGCTATGAGGCGATCACGGATGCGCTAATGCGCAATGGTTTACTGCTGGGCGGAAGTTCGCTGCTGCTGCTGGTGGCGATCGTACCGGCAACGGTTATGGCTTACTACATGCTGACGATTATTTGAAATGTGAGGAAGGTGAATAAAAAGTTAAATAAAGATATTATACTGTAACGATATGGGTGCTGTTTTAGGGTTGGTTTACTTGATAACGTTTGAGTTGGGTGTATCGGCATCAGATTCATGAGTCTGGATGTATCTTTGAAGTTTATCGATGCATCTGAATGGCTTCGAAGGAACAACAGACTTAAAATTTTCGACTACCGTGCTACCCTTGGTGATGTGACAGTATATCCAAAGATTCAATGAATATGAAAACACTTAATCTTCAAAAACTAATTATATACAAAAGATTGTGAGATTCATTTTTTTCAATGCTCATAAGTCTTTAAGGAAATATGAATATTCAAAAATGCATTTTTAGTCAATTTTGCAAGTTTTTGAAGATTAAATAAATCTGAAAGAAATATGGATTCATTGATCTTTGGAGGCAGATTCAAAATTCTTCTGAAGTTCTCATTATCTTGGACCACAGCACTTCGTAAAGTCTTTTTGGATCTTTAACGTGGATAAAGGTAAGCATGGTGAGTCTAAGCAGAGGCGAGAAAATGGCGTACGCCCCTAAAAGCCAAAATAATGGATTGGCAGCGATATGCATTCTTCTAAAAGTTCGATAAGTTGCGGCTCGGCAAAAATAAACTAAAACAATTATATTATTTTCTATATTATTTTCTAACGCTGCTCGTAATGTCATCTCTCATAAAAAAAATATTTACCCATTTCCGAAACTACATTTTCAGGGTTCTCTCCAATATTTGTTTATTGATTCTGAGTTTGAGATGGAATCATATCATAAGTATATATATAACACATCCTTTGTCACGCTTATGCTTTTCTCTCTTGTCCTGAAGATTTGCTCAACTGCCGTGGTGATGAGAAACAGAAGCGATTTATTTGTAACAAGCTGCATTTAGTCTCGAGTGTGGCGAGTACGGTGTGATTGTAATCCCCTTTCCGTGCTGCCCGTCCTGGGCTAGGTGGGGTACCACATGGTCTTAAACGTTGTGTCTTTTTCTTTATCGGGGGCGAGTCTCTTGTGGTTCGAGCTACCTATAACTCCTTTCCTTATGTGCGGCATACATTATTTAAACTTTTACACGTTTTGGTCTGGTTTGTGAAGCTATTTTCACCCCGGTTGGTTTTGTATAAATCGTTTGCGCGTAAATGTATGTATATATATATATGCATGTATATATGTTTGTTCTATCTCTTCCTTTTACACATTTAATTAATCGTTAAGAGGTTTCTGCTTGTAACACACCACTTATCATTGTGGTATTTCAAATTGATCAGTTTTAAAAAAATATATATATGTAATATAGAAGATATTCATATTACCCTATATTAATATTACCATATTACACACAAATCCACTATCTTTCCTGTTCAGCGTTCTGAAGGCGTGTGTAGGAAGAAATGAAGGGACGAAGGGAAAGCGGCCCACTGTCTAACTTATAACTGTGCGCTTTAGCTGTACGCTCTAATTGTGCGTTTATAATAACTGGCATTGCTGCTGGATAATACATATCTAAAAATGTAAATCATGTGCAACACCGAACGCAGCAGAGCAGTGTGTTGTGTTTTGTGTATGCATTTCTATACATTTTAGATTTGGCGTTTGTTTTTTTTCTCTCTCTATTTTTTCCGTTCTGAGCGCGGTGGTTTGTCTTTAAGCCCGGGAAGGGAAGGAGCGTGCGCACAGCTCAGCTTTTAAAAGCAAGCCCCGTACGGGGAAGCACATATCATATCCATGTTTCAACTGTACACATATAGAGCGCGGCCTGCAGTGTAGAATTTCGAGGCTTAAATGGGTTTAAGTTTGTTTTTGGTTGTAAATAGACCAACGTAAACAGTACATTTATCATCATCGACACACATTCTGAGGCAGAGTGTGCTAACGAATTCTTTGCTTGCCATCCAAAAATGTGTGCGTACCACGATCATCACTTTACCGCAAAGGCGCTTAAACTAGACAAACTATCCAATTTAGTTTTTTTTGTTTCGTTGGGTAGAGTATGGGGAGGTTGCCGAATGGAAGATTACTTAATATAGCAAAATCAAGTACAGATACATATAGAGAGAGTGCGAGAGAGGAGCTAGTTCTCATATCAGTTAATGTACTTCTTCACGTGTGCTAAAGTACTCACATCCTCTTTTGGCAACAAAGCATCGAATCTATATCGACAATCGCTTGTAAACACATAAGTTGGTTGTCGTTTGGGGAATTCAATCGATAACGGTAATATGATTTCGCTAAATCGAGGAAGTATAATTCCCGTATGTCCATTACAGTCGTTCAGCAAACACGTTCAACATGTTTGGCTCATTTTTACATTCGTGTTCGTTACGTGTCTTTCACGCAAGGACACGGTTAAAGCGAAAACAAAAGTGTCGATAGGAAAGTGGATAAAAAATAGCACACTTTCAGGACAATCGTGCCATCCTACGGTTTAGATGGGCTCCATTATGGTTAGGAAACTAAATTGGTGGGTACTACTAGCAAAAGAATAGTAGCAGCAGCGTGCACATGTTGATGGGCTGCCTCGCCCTAGTGTTGCTGCGCATTGGTCAGGTGAGGCGAGCCATGCGGCAGTACCGGTTAGGTTTGCCGGTGAAAGCAAAGGCCTATGATGCTGACGCTGCACAGCACGATCGTCACGACGAACAGCATCATGTAGACGGAGGTGATCAGCCAGAAGGTGAACAGGTACAGCGACTTGTTGCAGTACTTGCCGAGCGCCGGGTCGTAGTTGGGCTCGTAGATTTGGTAGATCCAGAACGAGCCGATGATGAACCAGCCGAGCATGAAGCAGTTGATGAGCGTTTGCGTGGGCGTTTGCCGCAGCCGCTCCAGCTCCTGCTCCTCCCGGCTGCGGACACGCGTGGAAAGGTGCAGCAGCTGCTTCAGTACGCCGAACCCGCCGCCGACCAGCAGATACACCGGTATGTACTCACCCTGCGGACAGTCGTACAGGTAGAGCGAACCGAAAACAATCATGCACACCGGTATGACGATCGTGATGCCGAGCGCAATGGTGCAGCCGACTGCAACGGTAAGCGAAGAAAGGCGAAGAATGCATCAAGGAGACATTGCCAAAACGGTAGCAACGAAATTCACTTACGCGTTCCGAGCACCAGAATAACGATGTTCACTAAAAAGTCCAATATTCCCCGGGAAGTTTTGCGTGCCTCGCGCACCCGCCCGAACAGGGAATCGTAGGACGGTGGTGGCGCTTCCACGTCCACCGCCTCGTCGTAGCTCGGCGGTTCGCCCCGTCTGCCGCCCGTACTGCTCGGTTCGCCCAACTCACTGTACGGTACGGGCGGTGCGTTTGCGAAGTAGAGCGTACTGCTGCTGTTCTGTCCACCACTTCTGGCCTGTGCCGTCTGCACGCCCGCGACTATCACTGCGGGCTGTGACGCTACGGTGCTGCTGCTGGCTGCGGTGATGTTGTGTATGCTGTCTACCTCTTCATGGCCACTGGCAGGCTGCTGAAACATATCGGAGTAAAAGAAACGCACCATTATAATCACGACCGCTGGTACCAACTGTGTTTCGCAGGTGTGGACACATAACCACCAAACGCGATCGGGATATACTGAGAGGGATGTCGCGTCTTTGTTTGAGGATGCATTTCGCTTTCGCTGACCGTGGCGTCACGCGCGTAGCGAAAGCTTTTTTTTACTCTCCCTTCTTTCATTATGCCTTTATCGTTAGCCCCCGAATTCTTGTGAGTGAAGTACCACAACAACACCATGACATTCGGCTGACTTTGGATGGGGTTGCGAGTGCGGGAGGCACTGGGCATTCCGAAACGGGGCTTGCATGAGGGGAACCACAAGCGATATGGGAAGGGGATGGGAGAATCGAATTCGACGCGGCACCGTGGCACCAATGCCGACGTCGTCGCACCATACCTGTTGAACGTAAATATCGTGGTAGTTGGATACGGGTGCAGTTGGTGGGTAGAGTCCACCGCTACCGCTTCCACCGCCGCCACCGCTGTTTGTGGACATTGTTGCCGTTTGCGTCCTAGCGGGACCGGGTACGTTCGCGCACGGGGAATCGTTTGGCGACGATCGATCACACCCGAGATGATGGGTGTGCCTGGGGAAAATGAGTAATACTTTACGGCACCGAAAAAGAGACACGGAACAAACCGTGCGCTACACTATATTGTAGGGAATGGAAAACACACAGCTCGGTTTCTGTTTCGTTTGTTGTTTTTCTTTTTTGTTTCGCCCAAAACACGAAAATGATGTCACTGTTTGACAGTTGCGCGATAACGCGGAGAAAAAAATATTTGAAAATCGTAGGATTTCAACTTTATTTTGTCTAGTTTTTTTGTTTATAGCTTATAAATTGTTAGCAAAATAAAAGCATTATTAATATTTATGTTACTTTGCTGAATAAAAACCTCGAAGAAAATTAGCTTAATAAAATGTCACTTTCCATGTCCAACGACGCAGCCCTAGTTTGACGTTTCGAAAAAGAAAACAAAAACTTACACAATATACCAAACCCCACGGATAAGCCTCGTGAAAACACACTTTTTAGGGATGTTTCCTGTAAAACGATTACCAATTCGTATCGTGCCATCCACAGCCGTCGGTCAGTGCTTTGCCCTGGTACGCTCATTCTCATGGAGCACCGTCCAATGGGCGAAAAAAGCGGAGCAGCTAGACAGTGAAGAGCCGGCGGCCGAAGAACTGCCGGTAACCTTCGTAGACGATGATGCCGAATCGGCCGAGGCACGGGAGGTGCGCATTGCAAAGCTGCAGAACAAATCCAGGCTGCTGCCCCAGCACCGGAACATGCTGCACAACTTGCTCCCGTACGAACAGTCACAGTCCTGGATACACGAGACGGTAAAATACAAGCGCATGATGCTCGGTCGTTACGGTATCGACGGCAGCCGGGTCGATCCACGTGAGTGTTGCTGCAAACCCGTTCTGTAGAGAGCTTGCCTTTACTTATGCTGGACATTTTTCGCTTTCAGGTGTATGCTTCCCTACGCAAAAGGAAGCGTACGAGAGGGCGGAATACGAACGGGTTGCCTTTCCCTTCACGCTAAAACAAATGATGGACGCGAACGAGACGGAACAAAAGGCGCGCAAAGCACGGATAGTGGCACGGGAGGCGGAGATCGCGCGGAAGCTTGAAAAGCTCGACCAGTGGACGACGGATCTGAACGCACGCATTGCCAAGAAGGAGGCGGAAGCGCGTGCCGCCAAGGAGCGAAAGGATCGGCTAGTGGAGGAAGTGCGACGACACTTTGGCTTTAAGGTGGATCCGCGCGACGAACGGTTCCAAGAGATGCTGGCCCAGAAGGAGCGCGAAGACCGCAAGAAGGTGAAGGAGGCGAAGCGAAAGGAGAAGGAGGAGAAGATGATGGAAAAGCTGCAGAAGAAAACGGCCCAGCTAGAGGCAGACGTTGAGGTGCCGAGTGGTGAAACGACAAAATAAAATAGCACGTGTGGCAACTAGTGAGAGAACGCACATGACCGGTTCTGCCTCTTTATTGTTTGTTGTGGATGAATGAAAATCGTGTCGAACCACACGCACTCTGTCGTGAAGTCTTCACTCTTTGCGGGTTAACGCTGCTGTCCTGCTTCTGGGTTGGTGGCGGAAATAAGTAGCAATATAACAACCGGCACCAGATACATCCACTAGAAATGATAAAGAGCGTCAAAGTTAGAGGAATTTGTTAGAAAAAGAGTCCGAAAATGCATCCCATCTTACATATTTCGCAAAGAAGCTTCGGTTGTCTTTGGTTTCGCCCCGCTCGCGCGCCTCCCGTTCGCGCTCCATCTTCTGTATGAAGCTAGCCGTGTCGGGAATCGGAGCCGGCTCCGTGTGCTTCACGTACACGTCCGTGTTGAACTCATCCAGCACATCCACATCGGTGTTAGACAGGTCAGAACACTCGTTCATATTGCCATTGTTGACCGACTGCGTGACGGCGGTGACGGTACCGGAATGGTCTAGCGACACCCAAAGTACATCGGTCAGCTGTGACTTGGCCAGTGCACACTGTAAAGGAGCGAAATTGTAGCACTATTAGTTTTCAACTACTCACTGTGAATAAGCAGCACGTCGTACCGCTTTGGACGATGTGAGGAACTTGGTAACACCATCGGAAACGGTCACATGTGCCTCGAGTCGGTAGAGCCGGTTGTCCTGTGCTAATCGCTTTAGCTTGTTTCTATCCTGCAGGGAGAGTGGTTCCTGCGCTACCGACACCAAGCCGGTGTTGCGGTTCGTGATCGTCACGTTGCCACGCAGGGTAAATTTGTTCGGTTCGTCGATGTCAAGCGCGTGGAAGAGCGCTATGTTAAGCCACCCGTCGTACTCGAGGGAATTCTACAACGGAACGTGTATAAGCTGCTTTACACAAGGTTATCCAGCATGAAATTGAAGGGACTTACCGCCTTAACGTAGTCAAACGTGCAAGCAATCCAGACGGACGCGAAGAGTGATAATTTCATTAACAAGTTCATTGTGTAGCAAAATTTTTACTTGTCGTGCAAGAACTCTGGTGAAAAATATTGAACCAGCAATGTTTTGCACAGTGACGGCTAAATCTTTCAGTTTTGACAGCTGGCTGTAAACAGCCGCCTTGGCAGAGGTGTCAAACTGATTTAGCAAGCGGCTGTATTACAAGTGGCGGGAAAGCATCTCGAACACGTGGATGTTCTTTCGGTCGTGTAATAAGACCATAAAAGTAGGCATAAAACAGTATATAAATCATGATTCATTTCGTTTGAAAAATCTTCCAATGTTTGCTGAATCGTATTTGTATTTGTAGCAATATACTATCGACATCTTTGAGAGCACTGTCGTACTTTGTAGTTACACCCTACGTTTTTGTTATTTTTACGGCCTTGCATTTCTTTGAATATAAAGTAACTTTGCTTCGCTAATTCATAATTTTTTATTGAAATTTATTTCTAGCAATAACACTCGATAAAAACAAATGAAGTCGATTTTAGGATCCTTTGCCCGTTGCACTACGAACCTTCGTCGATCTAAGCTGCACGCGCTGTACAGATTTTGGTTTGGTGCGCTGTAAAACATGGTAAAATAAATAGAGCACATCCCAACATGGACCGATAGTCAACTGAGTGTGATGCCTTCGTATGGCAGGGAACTACCCCAAATATTAGCAACAATGTTAGTTTGAAGCAGCTTAGAGGTAACCACCGTGCATTGTGTGTTAGTAGACTCTCTTTGGTAACTTTCAACCATATTTGGCGCACCTCATCCTTCCATGTGTTAGTCGTACAACCGTGGTGCATGTGATTAAGTGTGCAGGGGGTAATGATTTTAGCTTCTCGACCCATTTTAATTCACCTTTCTTCCTGCCCAATTTGAGATGTACAGAAGATTTGTTTTCTTTACAACAAGGAAAAATGAAACAATTTACCGAATCATGCCAATTCGCCTGTCGTTACCGGTCCATGTCCCTATCGCTAATGACGTAGATTTTCGAGCTAAAGGCAGCATCGACCGTCGCCTTAGCATCCGGGCTCGTTCCGGCCTCCGTCGGTATCTCGCTGGGCATTGTGGCCGAGTCCTGCTTTTTCCTGCGACACAGTTTGATAAGGTTTTTGTTCGAAAGATACAGTAACGTGCCAATGACGAATATGATGCCAACGACTACAATTGGAATAATTACAAAGAGCTGCGTGTCCTTAGCGAGCGAGTGCGTCGGCGGCGGGAGCAGATCGTCGTTAGCGCTTTCCTCGTGCTGCTGCTGCTCGGAAGCTGTCCTGGTTGGATCGGTACGCCACCAGTTCCATACGCCACCGAACTTGGTTGGATCGGCCTCGGGATCGTGTGGACGGTTGCGTGGCTTCGCTGCTCGCAGCCGGTACTGCTCCAGGTGCTGTCGTATTTCGCGCAGACGTTTCGGATGCTCACTAGCGATGTCTTGCATTTCGCACGGATCGTTGATGATGTCGAACAGGCAGGGCTTTTCCAGCGGATTGCACGGTTTGGTGGAGATTGCATTCCCACAGTGGACGGTGGCGTGCCGGCGAAGGTAGGAGATGACTTTTTCGTCCAGCTTGCCGGCACGGGCAATGGCGGTGGACATGATGCTGGCGAGATATTGCTCATCGGCCGGGAGCTGGTCGAGCGGATCCGTCCCTCCGTACCACTCATCGTTCGCCCCACTGAGGGTCGTTCCGTTGATGTACTTGAATCCGTTCTCCACGTAGCTGGTGTAACCAAATATTTCATCCAGATTGTTCATGAGCCGTTGCCGCGGATTGCCCGTGCCGTACGCGAGCGCTTCCCACTGGTCGATGCCATCGATGTCACTGAAGGAACTGTTGCCCATGGTAATGCCGGCGGCAGACGCTAGCGTCGGCAACCAGTCGGAGATGTGGAACCACTGGTTCGAGACACGCTGTGTGTCCTTCAGCAAGGGACTCCAGACGAGGGCCGCCGTACGTACCGCACCTTCCCAGGGCGAGTGTTTTTGCTGTGAAAACAGTTGGAACAACACCGATCAGTTTGAAGTCTTTCAACCACCGGTAATGCTACTTACTCCACGGAATGGATAGTTCGAACCGGTGTTGCTGTGCATGCCCCGCGTGACTCCTCCGTTGTCGCTTAGAAACACAATGATCGAGTTGTCGAGCATGCCGTTCGCGCGCAAACTTTCGTACACCGCCCCGACGCTGTCGTCCAGCTTGGACATCATCGCGGCGTACGTGCGCCGATCGCTGTTGCGGATGTAGGCGAAGCGATCGATCGTTTCCTGCGGTGCTTGCAGTGGATCATCGTCGTTGCCGGCGTGCGGTGCGAGATGATTCAGCACCAGTAGCATCGGCTGACCGCTTTTGCCATGCTGAGCGATAATGTCCCGTGCGGCCGAGGTAAAGTAATCCGTCGCGTACGTCCCGTTCGCTGCATAGTTGACGAACTCATTCTGCCGCAAGTCGTAGCCTTCGAAGGGCGCCTGCGGAGAAGAAATAGATGCGGTTTATAGCACGTTGCAGGTTTATAGCATCTTATATTTGCGCAATGATAATGGTTACGCGAGGCACACACCAGCGCGTTTAAATTGCCTGTGCATTCTCCTGAAACAAGCGGATTTTAGAACCAAACAAGAAAGTAAATGGTGAATGTCCGGAAAGATGCTGCTAAAGCTACTCACGCTTCATCCTTTCGTTTGTCTTTTCCTTTGCTCAATAGTATCAAAGTACTTGAGTACGGGTGAATATGTAATTTATCCTGATAGTTTAATTGTTCTTGAAGTACTATAAACCCATGAAGGCTATTAAGAGCCCAGACCATTTTATGATGAAGTTATTGAAGGTCTTCAAATACCTTCCAGACTGGTTCCCTTTCTGTGAGTGGTATCGCTTTCCCCATTCAACTTTGTGGTATAATAAGTAAGCCAGAAGTCGCTAACATGACCTATAAGGTCGATACATCAAGAAAAAGAATATTTTGAAGGTCTTAAATTCCCTATTCGAAAGGTACTTTCGCTCGTGGTGGTGTCTCTAGAAATGGGGAGGGTGACCTAAATCATCAGAATCAGTTTCATTTTTTTTGTTTGGTTTTTTTGTCTCAACGTGATAAATTTTTTACAGTACGCATTAATTTTTACCTCTAACGCATGAATTTTTGTCTTTTGGCCGCAATTTTCCGTCTTACTTTATTTTCTCTGCTATTTTTTTAATATAACAATGTACTTCATTGGGAAGAAAATAACATTACTTACTTACTTATCCAGTGCTTGAACCGCTTGTCGGTCTTGCCCTGCTAATGGTCGTGGCCGATTGGTGTCGTCTGCCATTAGTTAGAATAAACAAATATTCCGAAGTTCTGTTACATACAAAATACTTACATAATACCTAATACACTAATAATATTTCATGTGTAAACCCGAATTCAGCCTTGAAGGTGATACATGTACTTCGAATTTGGTCAAAATTGGTAATGAAATTAATTTTTAATAAGACAATGATCTAACTCATTTTTGCTTCACATAAAATTATGTAAATATGAACGAATCTGAATTTTGATATTCTAGGAGATCTTGGTGATAGAGATTCTCTGTACCTAATTCATTAAACATGCAAAGATTCATTCATCTTTAAAGATTCGTCAATCCCCAAAACTTCAATTCTTATAGATCTCAAGATTCACGAATCATAAAAGATTCAGAGATTTTTTCATCCAATAGGAACCCAAACGCTTCTAAAAGCGATCTTCCAATTTTAAATTGAAAAATCATTTCATTAGTTTACGGAATTGGATTGTGATTGTTGGACATATAAACCCAGAACCACATTCTCTCTCTCTCTCTTGAGAAGTTCTATCATCATCAAATGCTTTGCTATAACGTTAATAATACATCTGACAAGGATTAGGACACGTTGTATGTAAAATGCCTAAGTACGCCCTCCATAGCTGACGGAAGGAAATGTTTCCCACATTTTTTTGATTGTAACAGAATTACTACCATAATTTTTTAGTTCTCAATTTTTAAATTAAGTTTTAATCAATAGGCTATGCGGAATAAAAAAAAAAAAGGTGAGCAAAAACAAATGTTGGCGAGTTGTGGCAATAACACACGCCGTTTCGATCCGTTCGCCCTTGGGTAGTTACCAATCATCGCATTAATGGTACCACAAAAAAAGCATATCGATCAACTGGTTTTGCGTCCAACTCTTCCGGATATTGCTAGATGTCGATACGATAAACCAATTCCAACGCAACAGATGTGCGGCATACATTTTGGCAAGTTCTAGCGCTGAATTCTTGATCACCTTGAAGCTTAACGTAGAATTCTTGAGGGGGATTTCGTGCTTTTGAGAGTCGAAACATCGTCGATTTTAATAAGTTCGTGAAGATCGCAAGATAACGAACATTCGCTCAAACCTCGAGAACTGTTCCAAAACTCTTTTCAAAACAAGAAACTCCAACGATGGCATAATTCACGGTCACCACGGTACTTACACTGTTCATCTTCGACACGTAGGTCCAGTAGTCCACGTACGGTCCCAGATAGCCGATGTGCGTATCGAACCCGCGGTTTGTCGGTATGTAGTGCGGGCTGAAGAATCCAAGGTGCCACTTGCCGATCAGGTGCGTCCGGTAGCCCGCCTCGCGGAAGTACTGCGGCATGATGCGCTGGTCCAGCCCGAGGCCCCACGGTTCGTCGCTGTCGATCACGTAGTGCTGCATGCCAATGTTGATCGGACTGCGGCCGGTCATCAGGGCCGCCCGGGACGGCGTGCACATCGGTGCCGAGTAGTGCCGATTAAGGATGACACCGTCGTACGCCAGCGCGTCAATGTTCGGGGTCGCCAGCTCGTTCGACCCGTGGAATCCCACATCGTTCCAGCCCATATCGTCCGCTGTGATGATGACGATGTGGGGACGGTCTGCCGGGGGCTGTTGACTGTACACCAGCGGGGCTAGGTGGGCGATGATGCACACCAGCAGGAGGGTGAGCAGATGCGTCATCGTTGTCAAAAAAACTGGGGAAGGCGTTGCGTTTGTTTGGGGATTGATACCGAGCGGCGTTCTTGTGTTCTTCGGTAATTAAGGAAGCGACATGGAGGATGCGGAATGCGGCGCTAGAACGGGAGGGGCAGCAAGGTGTTTGGTTGTGTTTTTTTGGTTACGGGAAGGCTTGGGCTATCTATTCCGTCCGCTTGCACTGATTAGATCGTGATCGCGCCCTTCAAGAAGACCTGCCACAGCGACGTATCGCTCCGTAACAGCTGTTACAATCTCACAAGCAAGGTCTCTCGCTCTCTCGCTCAACTAAAATGGCACAAACAGCGAGAGCAGAACCAACAGCGCCAGATCGTTTGCAGATCTCGCGTGCGTTTGATAAACAAACAAAATAAAGCAATTAGATTTTATCAGATCAACGCCTCGTTTGCTCGTCACCACTGTCGCCTTTCGTTGTGCGCTCCGATGTTATTCTCCCTCGCAGCCCGCTTGTTTTTTTTTTCGAAAGCGAGAGGCAACTTCAGCCACCAGCCTCGGTACTGGCTCGATGTCTTGCTTCGCCCAGAAGAACTGGCTGCGTTTGGTGCGAAGCGGTTTCTATTACTACACGCGGGAGTGTACAGTGGGAACGCCGGTTTCACGTTCGCACGGAAGCGGCCAGGCAATTTAAGCGGCTAATATAGCGAGCAGTAGCTGCATGTGCGGTTAGCAACTTGATATGAAACGATAGAGTATCACTTCGGGCTTTTCCGTACGGCGAGCCGGATTTTCTTCTCTTGCGTGCAGCTTGAAGAAAGTTTCACTCGCACCGGTTCCGCCATCCGTTTTCCATCCGGGCAACAGGTTACGCAGTTGTGAAGGTCATTTCACAAAATTCACATCACTAAACGCACTGTTTCTGCTGCAACAGCGTTGACTCTTTGTAGGCCTGTCTGAATGTGCGAGTTCAGTAGCCCACACAAACGATCACACTGGACGCACCCTACACACTAAGCGGGCTAGTGACGGCTATAGTGAACGATCCGTTCTCGCGTAAGTCTGTCGGTGGACTGAGCCCGGCCTGGCTCGTGCCCGACACTGGGAGACGGTTTTCGCTCATTCGGCTTGAAACAAATTGAAGACGACCGTGCGCGCAGCCGTTATCTCGCCAAACCAGTGCTGGCTGTGGACGGGTCGAGAGAGTCAATAACTATTTTAACTTTAATTTTAACTTTAATTTTAACTTAAGATTTCTTGTTTTTGGAAACAATATGGACTTCTTGTAATTATAGATATAATTTCGAGGTGAAATCGTCGTACTACAGCGCTAAATTACTATCTTTTTGCAAAACAGTTTAATTTCAGTGCTCTATTTTGTACAAAAAAAAAATTACTGTAAAAAATAAAAATAAAAACATATTTACTTTAGTTAAGCTCCTTAGGTATCAAGTTACAGTTTTAAATACACGGTAAATCATATTTCATTTTGAAAGTGGTCATCCCGGCAAATACCATTAACCGTACACTGTTGGTGCGCAAGTAACGTAAAAAAAACGGAAGTTTAAAGTTTAAACTTAAGTACGAGCCCTCCGTTTGAGCGTCTGGCTTGGTGGGCGGGTAATTGAAAAGATTGTAGCTAATAAATCACACGTCGCTTTTGTTGCGCGATACCACTTCCGGTTTTGTTGCAGGTTTTGTTTTTGCAAGCAAGTTTTGTGATTGTGTTGTCAACCGCGGGGGAACATTTTATCTATTGTTTGCTGAGGCGTGGAATGGAAGGGACGGCACTGTGACAAAGCAGTGACTGTTTAATGGATAATGGATTTAGAACTCGATTTTTATTTTTAGCTACACCGAGAACTGTTCGAATTATGGTTTCATAAGGCAGCTTACATTCACATTATTTCCAGAGCTTTTCATTTGCCTTAAGTTATTTTCCACACACACAGGTTATACGATGCCTATTGCTGTTTAAAATGTTACATTCTCGAGAATCCATCTGGGAATCAATTTGCTCCATCTTTAGAATAGGAATCGGTGCTCTAGTGTGGAAGGTCTTTCTCAGGACGGTTGATTGAGAATGGCTTAATCAAAATTTTATTTTCACAGTCCCCCTGCTTCCGGCAGCGGATTGATTGAGCTATTGAACGAAAAAAGGGGGTTCCTGGTCAGGAAACGAATCAATTGGCTATGATATTGCTTAGTGACGATAACACCGTGAGAGTTTGGTTCGTAGGCAGATAAAATACGGATGCCTTGCCTTCAACTGTGTTTTTATTAGGTTAGTTTTTTTTTATTTACAAAAAAAAAACGCGCGTGAATGCAACAGTAGAGGGAATTCTGTTTTGTACCGTCAGTAGCTCAAGGTCTTGAAACGGGCTGCAGAATGCATAAACGATCGTTTTGAAGCGTGTGTCACTGTTTGGCTGTTTTGTTGTTTATCCTGCCTCCTGCATGCGTCCGCTGTTTGATCAGCCGGAAGGTTGGAGACGCCTTAGCGAGTTTAGTAATTTAAAGTACATAGAACGCGCGACGCTTCTCATTCTCGGCACGGACTAGCGTGTGGCAAGAGGCCGTGTCGGTTCACACAAAAGCAGAACGGCTATCTGGGCTGGCGGATAGTTCGACGGCCTAACGATCGGTGAGTTGCAAACGGATCACCGATCCATCGTTGCTCAGTGATAGATGGGCAGCGAGCTAGAATGACGGACGTGATAGGGACGTGTGGCTGGCTGTTAGTTGATAGTGTAGAAATAGGCTACGACGTGAGGAAGCGTTCGTTGGGAGATAAATGCTTCCCAACGGTAAGACTGGTGCGTATGATTGAGTGTGGTAGTTGCTTCTGGCATCTACAGAGATGGCCACTGGTATAACAGTAGTGCTCATTAAGTGGTAGATATTTAAAACGGCTATGAACGGCTGGAGTAGCTGTAGTGAGAGTTTGAAATACTTTATAATAATTTTGTTATACATTTAATATTCTTATTCTTTTAATTTGCTGTATGGGTTTGGTAAACATTGGTAAAAATCATAATTATGTTTTGTTTTATGACCTGGCCATGTCTTGCAGACGTGCTCAGCAATGAGCGGGCCAAGAAGAAGAAGAAGAAGTTTTGTTTTATGTATTCGCATATTGAGCTTAAAGTTTAATTTTTTATTCTTTAACACGATAAATATGGTTTCCCTCAACGAAGCGGTTTCAAACGTCCCATTAGTTTTTGTTTGTAAACTATGTTGGACTATACATTTCAATTAATAATTATTATTAAATTAAGTATCTAATCTAGGTGCTGACATATTGCAAAAGCATGTCTAAAAACGTCTTTTCGGAATCCGAAATCAATTTTATTTTACTATTGCATTTTTTCAATAAACAAAACGACTTTACCACAATACCTATTTTGTTCTAGTTTTTGATTCATTATTCAATTTCGATTTTGTCTATGTTTATTTTATGTTTATTTTCATGGTTATTTTTATACATATTCTGATTGTGTCTCTCAACGAAGTTTTTTTTAAATGTTCTTGTAATGGAAATAGATAAATTATCGTCTAAAGTATGTATAACTTAATATGTTCTAGCATCAAGTGATTGCGGCATCTTAATCTCAAATCAATTATTTTTGTATTATTGACTTTTAATAAATATAATATAATAAATAAAACGACCTTTACACAATAATGCTAATGCTAATTGACCCTTAAACCCGAGTTCGACAAAGCGTAATCTGGAGCATAATTTTAATCGACGCTAGCGTCTTATAACGGATGTTAGCAGAAGCTGTCAAAACCTATTTCGACATGTAGATGAAATATTAAAAAATATTAAAAAAATATATTATAAAGGTTTATTTTTATGCATTGTTTCGCTGGAAAAATCGCATTTATTTATGTATGATCATACATATAGCACAATTAGGTGTGCTTGTCATAATTGTTTCTGGCAGTTTCCATCTGTCGTCGACTGGTGGATCTACTAGTATTATTTTTTTTTTGCAATACCTCCCTGTTATTTAGGGTTTGTTATAACAACTGTAACTTCAATCAATTGAAGAATAAAACAAATATTGATATTTTTTCAGAGATTCATCTTCCTTTTAGTTCTTTTGATATCTTTTTAAAACATGCTATAATCTTATCACGCACGACAAGTACTATTTCGAGGAAGTTCATTTACTTTAGTCTTCCTGTTCTACCTTTTGCATGCTTTACATATTCAATTCGTAGTGATTGAAGATCTGCCAAGATAGGGTTCTCAATTTATTGGAAAATCGTCAGCGCTGCTGTGATGAGCCAGCGTATAATTAATTAGACGAACAGCGAATCTCTTATCATGGCTCACAATAATCAAATAACGATGACGTCCATCGTGTCTGAGTACTTGTGTACGAAGCGCGAAGAAAGTGTGGTATAACTTTGCTTGCATAAAGTTTCCTGTTATTTATGCGCTTTATTAAACCTTCGGTTTCTCGATCCACCCGTCATACACTATTATCACATAGTACTACATGTATTAAAGCATACCGTTTAACGTCATTCTCAAACGCAAGATAAAAAAAACGCCCATAATGTGCTGAGAGCAAACTGACTATACCTGTACAACCTTCCTTATCACAGTTTGCACTGAACATGCAAAGATGGAATAAGACGTTACTAATTAAATCTGCCAGGTGGGCACGATTTGTGCCTGATGTTGGGTAGGTTTTGTGTGTAATTTACAGCCAGCATTATGTTATCTGCAAATAATAAAAAACCCGCTCTTATCTGTTTGAAGCAAGCGGATGGTCCAGCGTTTCAGTAGCTTTTGTCTACAATTTTGTCATCCTAGCATCCTTGGACTCCGGTTTGCGTCGCGACCGTGTGCAGTACTGGTGGCAGCACCATATAACGATGACGATTATTAATATCTCAATTGCCGCGGCTAGATATAGGATGTACGGTGACATGGGCTGCTCGTCTATTTCATCCTGCCACCAGGTCCAGGTGTTGTTGTGCAGGGCCGGATCCGATCTGCTGTCGGAAGGTTTATTCCGCGGTGCGAGAGCCTCCCGTTTGAAGCGTTCCAGGTCCGACTGAAGATCCCTAAGGATGTCCGGATACTCGTTCGCTAGATTTCTTCGCTCGCAAGGATCATCGACGATGTTGAACAGGCAGGGTTTGGCGAGTGGTTCACACGGTATCGTTTCCCCATCGTCCGGACACTGGAGTGTGGCAGCTTGCCTAATTTCCCGCACCACAGCCTGGGAAAGCTGCATTGAAGCACCGAACACTGTTCCGTTCAGCAGTCGGGAGAAGTAATCGTCTTCCGTCACATGCTCGTCATGGTGCAAAAGCTGCCCCAAATACCCGTCGTAAATACCACCGACGGTGGTTCCATTGATGTACTTCCAGCCCTGCTTCATGTAGCTGCTGTAGCCGTACCGGCGATCGACGTTATGCATCACCACCGTGCGTCCGTTCGCCGTGGCCGATTGCAACGTAAGCCATTGGTTCTGACCGTCGATCGGGCTGCCAGGAGGGATAGAGTCGATGCCTGCCGCATGGCCGAGGGTGGGTAACCAATCGCTCACGTGAATCCACTGTTCGGACACGACACGCCGCCGCGGCAGCAGCGGGCTCCATATCAGTGCCGCACCACGGACGGCTCCTTCCCAGGGAGAGTACTTTTGCTGCGATAAGAGAGCGAGAGTGAAGTCAATGTTCGTATTTCGTTTTTGTACTGAACCCATTAGTAGAAAGTTAGTCCTGGAACTCGATAGTAGATGTATAATACCTATACCTATTGTTCTAGGTATTATTAGTTTCAATTTGTTGGAGTTCTCCCAAGGAAATCCGTTATTGGAGCTAAGGGGTAAAAGTAACACGAATTTCTTTAACAACATAACATTGGAGTATTTGTGTTATTTAGACTTGATATTGTCCTGGAAACTTTAAGTGCATATTGGAATGTTTGTGAACATTTTTCATTTTCTCTATATTCTAATGTCCTAAGCTCATATAACCTGCTCTATTCAGATCCAATTCTGCATTGTGTCTAGTCGAGATCTCTCACATATTTTCAACTAGTTAGATCAGGAAATAAGGAAATGCAAAACCGGCGTCTTGTTACCGATATTCGACTTCGTAGCTGTCAAATGATATGCAAATCTTTAGTAGTTTAGGAAATGATATGAAAACTTTTCCAAACATTTGTTTGAGTAATGAATGAAATCGCCTTGACTTCTAATGAATAAGACCCTTTTCCTAAGAAGTATTTAGAAAGAAATGCACAAATGTAGAATTTTCCCAGAAGGAAGTAAGAACTCGTGAAGAATTTTGTTACATAAGGCTTGAGGAACTCTCCAGGCTACTCGTAGGTCCCAGATAGTGCGCCAAAACGGTAACCCTTAGAACTTGTAGCATTTGTATTAAAGTGATTTCCAGAGATTACTACAGAATATACTTTTCCATGTAATATAGAAGAAAGATTAGACGTGCTCTGCAATGAGCGGGCCAAGAAGAAGAAGAAGAATAGAAGAAAAATTCCACCAATGAAATTATCAGACAAGATCCGGATCTAAAATCATCTCCATAGCGATCTTACATGAAAAACAATTCACAATGGTTCCAGAACTTACAGTATTAAACATTCTCTAGACATGAATGAGTGAGATTTCTCTGCTAGATGTGCTTAAAATTAAGTCAATAAGTTAAGAGCTATAATTAAATATGAAGTATGGTACCATTCATTTAGTTTGCTGTACTTTGAAGATTTCTTAAAAGTTGTAAGAATTGTATTGTTATTAAAATAAATTAAAACTTCAAGTTTTATTTTAATCAATAAATGTACTTCTTTTATTTTGCTTCTCCTTACCAAAAAGTATATGTTAGAAGGTGACACCACAGCCAACGGTTGTAAGGAACACGTTGCCCTATAAACCACATTTACAAGACAGTATTTTCTATTCACCGTATTTCCGTATTAATTTATGCAGAGTTGAGGTTTTAGTTGTTAATATATTTTTTGTTATTTTTTCAGTTAAATCTCTTTCATATCTGATTTGGACAAGTTGTTAAATGCAAGTACACTTTGCGTCTTACTCTTCCAATAACCTAAACAAACTGCTACACACCACCGGCAAGGGTTACCATTTTCTCCTGCACCTTACCAAACAGTGACATAAAGTTCTGCAGAAAGCTGTGAAAAGCGGTAAAAAAGCTCTGCAAATGATGGGATGGCCGCTGAGGCTTCCACTCCTCCTGCCACCAGGTCCAGGTGAAATTGTGTCGCGCTGGGTCAGCCCTACTGTCCGGGGGTTGCTTTCGTGACGCGACACCCCGCGCCCTGTACCTGTTAACGTCATTTTCTAGCTCTTGCAAAAGCTCTGGAAAGATGTCGGCCTGATTGCTACGCTCGCAGGGATCTTCCACGATGTGGAAAAGACACGGACGCTCAAGACACGCGCCAGGAGTTTGCTCTTTGCCGGCGCACTGTACCGTAGCCTGGGAGCGGATAGTTTCCACGCCATCCCTAGTGAGGCGCATCGATGCTCCAATGGTTTCTGGAGCGACCAGTCGCTCGTAATAGTCATCCGCAGACAGTTGCTCGCCGTCCGGAAGCTCTCCCAGCCACGTGTCGTACGATTGAAACAAAGTGCCATTAACATACTTCCAACCACGCTTGATGTAGCTGCTGTATGAGAACATGTCGTGAGCATTGTTCATCACAACCGTACGTCCACGGGCGGACGTGGACGTTAGCGTTGCCCATTGGTTCTGACCATCGATGGAACTTTGGCTCGGAGGGATTTTGAGGCCTGCCGCACGGCCAAGCGTCGGCAGCCAATCGCTCACGTGGAACCATTGGTTCGAAACGATGCCCTTCCTCGGCAGCAGCGCACTCCAGATCAGTGCGACGCCCCGTACGCCCCCCTCCCAGGGCGATTCTTTTTGCTGAAGACGCGTTAAGCGATTAGTGGGGAAAGAGTTCGCAAAGCGTTAGCAGTAATCGTGTGTTAATTGTGTTACCTTCAGCGATGGAAATTAGCTCGATAAAGCTCACTTACCCCGCGGAGTGGATAGTTGGAGCCGGAATTGGCATGCACTCCCACCGTCGGTGCACCATTGTCGGCGTAGAACAGGATGATGGTGTTGTTGAGCATGTGGCGCTCCGCCAGCGCCCGATAGATCCGGCCCACGCCCGCATCGATGCGCGATATCATGGCTGTTGACGGAAAGCAAAAGTTAAAAAGTGGAACAGAAATCGAGTGAGAGAGAGAGAGGGGCAACACGAAACGCGAAACGAGTTAAACCTGTCCGTGCAATGTTCGCGACCCTGACCGTGACTGTCGCGGCGTCTGGGCAACGCGGTGAGCACGGCGAAGCATACTAACCCGCCAGCGTGCGACGTTTCGGATCTTGAATGTAGTCGAATTTGGCAATCTCGTCTTCTGGCGCCTGCATCGGATCGTCCTCGTTGCCGGTGTGCGGGGCAAGATGGGTGAGCACCAGGAAGAGCGGTTCGCTTCGGTTGTGCGAGTCAATCAGCCGGACAGCCTCGTCGTTGAACAGGTCGGTGGCGTACGTACCGTTCGCGTCATAGTTGACGTCGGTGTTGCGACGCATGTCCAGCCCGCGGGCAGATGTCTGAAACGGTGATGCAATTTTTATGCAAACCGGAAAAGGTTATTTTGGGGGAAAGTGACGATATATTGCAATATTGATGGTAGATGTGGGATGTAGGACAGAGAGGATTCACGAAAAAAGCTTTTTGAGCGAAGAAGATGCTGAGGAGTTTATCCATTTCTTTCTGAGAAGAGTTTTATTTTTGGAACGGCTACTAAAAGTTGCTCGTTGAAATTTTAAAAACTTGATGTTTGAGAAGACTTTTTTTTCCTCTATTAAACTTCTCTTTTGTTACACATATCATTACGCAAGATTATAGTGAGACAAATAGGAGACAGAGAATTTCTTAAATGCGAACATTTAGTGTAAAAAAAAACGTTTAAAAAGTGAAAAAATAACTACAAAAATATGTTTTAGCTAAACTTAAATTTTGCTTTGTTTCATCAGTTCACAGTTTCTCTACAATAAGGCTGTAGTAAAAAAATAATAAATGCAATAGGATGATTAAAAACACGAAATAAAACGTTTGATAGCAATGGTTAAACAGTGGGTCCAAACCTGCCTGTAAAATAGAAGGACATTGGGGTTGAAAACAGCTAAGTCTGCCTTGGGTTAAACCCAGCCCAAGATAAGCAGTTTCAACACGAAGGCTTGGCAGGCCCTTGGCAAACAAATTGTGATTGTTGTGTGAAAGAAGTGGAGCTTGCGCCAGGGACCTACCTTCGTAGTTTGAGCTAGTGATCTTTCAATGTTCAAAAGCGGGAGGTAGTAAACCCTGTTAATCTAAATTAGTGGGATTCATTTATAATGAAAATGGTACATTTAAATTTGATAGCTATTGAACACGACAATACTATTATTTATCATATTTGCCAACATTTAGAGATGGAGCACAGCTTAGGCAGTGCTCTGTGCGACGTTAAACAAGAAAGACAAACAACAACATCTGCTCGATGGATGGTCTTTGAGCCGCATGAAGTCTTAAAGCCGGCATCGACGACGCTTAATTGCATGTGTAATCTTGATTCCCACTAGCGTTATCTATAAGCAAATACAGCGGTAACCGCGATCGACCAACCGTCGCAAACAGGTGTGTAATTTTGATCTTCACTAGCGTCGTCTGCTTGCGGGTAGCGGAACTTCCCTGTATTAAAATGTGGGGATTTCAACTATTTAAATTAAAATTGACTATAGACATTTAAACCATTGAAATATAGATCCATTGCTCGTTGTAATCTTTTGCAAAAAAAAAAAACTAATTGCTTCGATTGTTGGGAGTTAATTCCAAAATTGTTTTGCCAACTTCCGTTAACTTCTCCTAGATGGCGCCAGTGTAGACTAAAATTGAACATCCGAATACGCTTCGTTGATCCAGGCTTTTACGGAGCTGTGTGTATTGATGCAGAACCCAAAAAGCTTTTTGAAAGTATTTGTCTGCCAAGATTAGCATAGCAAAGGTGGGTAATAAATCACACAAAAAAAAAAACAATCTGTTCACCTCCACGTCACACTAAGCGTGTGTACAAGGCTTGTTTGATGGTGGATAGAGCGCAGCCTCACTAATCCAATTCGTTGCCGATAAGACCCAAGGTGAATACAAACAGGTCGACCGTGAAGTGGTGACTGCTAAAAATAAATGCAAAGCGGTGCATAAATGCAATCGGAATGTAGACCTTGAACCTGTACTGCTTGGTACATGCAGGTACAGTTTTGTTACACATGCGTTCCGTTTCTTTGTGACCTCTTGTAATTGCTTCTTGTGAACAGATTAATTAAAAGTTTAGTGACACCATCGTGTTTGCTGAGACTAATAAAAACCTCCCTCGGATTGTTTTTGGCAATAGAAGCTCCCCGTCCGAAGTCATTAACAACGAAAAACCCTTCTTCTTACCACATTCATCTGCAGGCTGTGATCCCAGTAGTCGATGTAGGGGCCAAGATAACCAAAGTGGGAATCGAACCCCCGGTAGGTCGGTGTGTATGCGCGGCGGAAAAACCCAAGGTGCCACTTGCCGACCAGGTGCGTCCGGTAGCCGGCCTCGCGGAAGTACTCGGGCATTAGCTTCTGGTCCAGCCCGAGGCCCCACGGTTCGTCCGAGATGATCACATGGTCCTGCATGCCGACGTTCATCGGGTGCTTCCCCGTCATCAGCGAGGCCCGGGACGGCGTGCAGAGCGGCGGCACGTAGTGGCGGTTCAGTATGATACCGTCGTACGCGAGCGCATCGATGTTGGGCGTCGGGATCTGGTTCGACCCGTGGAAGCTGACATCGTTCCAACCCTGGTGCGGAGAGCGGCGAAAAGCGGAACGGACAATTGCATCACTTGGTACAGGTCGTTATGCAAACCGGCCAGCTGACCGCTGGCACCGAACACTTAGAGCACAGCACCAGCTTTTAGCATCGCGATCCTTACCAAATCGTCTGCAACAATGATTACAATGTTGGGTCGGTTTTGCTGGGCCGCGGTAGCACCTCCTAACCACAATAGCCACAGCAGGCACGCCACGGCACGTTTCATCATGCTGGGGGCCTGCTCACACACGCTGCACCGTTGCGATGATCAGTACGATCGATTTCATCAATGGAATTGTATAATATCAATAATTGCCGTTTTGTTGCGGTTTTAGCACAACACTCTCTCCCTTCCCCCCGGTCACTGCGGCTTTTGTTTGCTTTTCCTTCCCCTGTCTCTGATTGCACCTTAGGTGTGTTATGCACAAAATTTACACTACAGCAAGCCACAGTTTGCACAGTATCCACCCGTTCCGTCTATGGTGTTCCCGCATGGAGCACCGAGCACGCTAGAGTTGTCGCTGCGCAGGTTCGCGACAGACTGCTATCGGGCGGATCGTGCGCGACACACTTTTATAAAAGTGAGGCTAGGTTTTTTTTTTATTTTATTTTACTACTCCGGCGTTATAGGAGAGGGATACCGTGCCCCAAACAAAGGCTGGCTGGGGTGGGGGCTGACAGGAGTTCTAGTCAGGCGGGGTGGCTCAAGAACGCGAATCCGTGTGCGCGACCGGTTTTTATGCGGTGTGGCCTTAAGCTCAGCTGCTATCGACACGAAGATGGTTGAAGGTGCTTTTGGGTGGGGTTTCTGGGAAGGGAGGAGGGTGGCTCTGACACTCTGTGTCTGATAGTGCGCACGCCTTATCTAAATAGAGGCCCCTTGCAGGGATCTCCTACGGTGACCTCATTTCGGAGATGCTTTAAATCTTATTTGGCGGGCAAATGGGTTGTAAAACAGTTGAGTGAGTGGGGGGAGGGGTGGTGACAGGTTGCAGATTTAATTGAAAATTGACAATGGAAATGTTAGCATAAGGGAACGGAATAAAATGATTTATCGGGGCTTTTATCCGACCCGAATATATATCAGGATTGTTATAAGTTTGTTCATGGGACGGGGGGAATCGATCCAGCTATAGTTTTGTAGAAGTTGATGCCCCTTTTCATTAGACCAACAAACCATTCTGATAACAGGGCCGATATAGAGCATTTTCATTGTACGATTTCTGGTCTTTTAAAGCCTATTAATTAGATAAATTTTTTAACGAATATGGTAATTTATCAAAAAACGTATAAAATAAAAAAGTTATTATGACATCTTATTTAGCTGAAATGTGCTACGTCACCAATTATTATCTTTCAACTTGAATCAACTTGACTATCCTGAGCCCGCTTTGTGTCCCAACAGCTCGTTTTGTTCCATCGCTCGTTTGAACCAGTTATGTTTGGGTTTTTCGCTTGGATTTTCAGTTTCAGTTTCGTTCAACACTTGTTCCAGTCGTACTCTTCCTTGTTGTGCAACGCTAGGAAATCAAATGCTTACCTTATGTGCCGTATTCCTTTTTGAAATTCTGCTGAACAAGTGGTCTGTTAAAACGGTCAGAAGGGCAAAACCTGCCTTCAGTTAGATGGAATCTCACTTATCAAAAAGGCTATTGGGCTCGTTTATGAAGCAGAAGTTTCGATTTCACTATAGAATTACGTTTGCTCACGGTGCATGTTACACTTGTTGGCAGATGTATATAAATTAACTTACAACAAATCACAAACTCTAACGGGGTAATGAATTAAATTTATTTTATTATTTTACATCAAAAGCTCTAATTCAAATGATAACAAAATGGGTGTCAATGAAAAAAGCATTCAGTTTATGGTTGGTTTTACATTTCTTCACTGGTTTGGTTTGGAAGTACTCCTTAAAGTGCAACAAAAAGGTAGGGACATACTTTTACATTTTTTGTTTTTATAGTAAAATTCTGTTGCACTTTTGTTGTAATTAAAACGGTAATAGTTTAACTGATTATTGATTTTCTTAATTACTCTTTATCCTAATTTTTAATATCCTGATATGTGTTTTCACATTTGATTTTTTCCCCTTTTGCTTTTTATCTTTTTCAAACTTGTTTCACTAGAAACATACGTGTAGCTTCAATATTTGCTTCTGAATCCTTTACAGTCTTTGTTTTTGTATGAAATGCATAAAAAAATCCTCAACAAAGAACACACCTCATAGCTGTCAGTTATTCACCCAGGACGCGCCATCGAGCGTGTTCGTATGCCCTTTATTTGCCTATAATTGAGATGCATAAGGACGAGCAGTTTCTGTTGATGAGCTTAGAACAAATTATTGATTTAACAATTTAAACAAAAGGGGAAAAAGTTTTGACGAATAACGGAACAACCTCTGCCACGGTTGCTCATCGAGAGCTCCGATTCTAATCAATTCCTTCCTTCCCACGTGTACGCCAGTTCAACTCACATGCTCACTCGGTGCGTGCGTGCGTACATGAAATTTTCAACCCCCTCATCTCCGAGGTTTTCCTTCCTCCACCACTAATGATGGGACCGATTAAAGGGCACGTACCGGGTCCTTGCTCTGCCTCACCGAGTATCCCACCGAACAAACCAAATAAAAAAAAAATAAGGCGAGACAAAAAATTCACTTCGAAACGAAATCCATAAACCGTACGTGCCCAAGTGGTCGGTGGCAAATTATTGTCAGTCTTTAGTCAGGCAGGCCGGTGGCCTGTGTCCCGGAGGGGGCGTGTAAATTTCGTTCACCCTGCACCCCGGTGTGTGAGTGTGAACTACGCCGGAGGGAGAGCTTCCAAATGAGGAACAATGAATCGGCCGTGTGGGAAGGGAAAAATCGGCATCGAAAGCATCAACTCCACTCTCTAGTGCAGCGCTCTTTTTTTTTTGCAACTCATAGAAAAGGATGCTGAAAAAGGGGGCAAGGGAAACGAAAGGGATAGGACGAGCGTGGAAACAGTTTAACGGAAGCGACGTATAGAGGGACATTCATAAGCACGAGCCTACGGCGGGAAGGAGTGAACCATTCCATTTCCAGCAGGCAGGAATTTGAATGTAATATTTGCGGCACAATGCTGGTGGAGCCGTCGTGCCAAGTCGTAATCAAACCGTCGTACCCTACGGTTTGCCCAAAGGGGACAGGATGTGGTGCGGAGCCGGCAGGGGCTCGATCAAGGCCAACCGACGAGCCGTCGGGACGGTGGTGGAGCGAGTACAAAAACGCCCGAAGGTATGCAAATGGGGATGCTTTTTGGGTTTCAGCCGGCCACACACATACACACGCGGAGCGCGCCATTGATAGTACAAAAGGCAGTAAAAAGCTTCATTATCATACGCGTCACAGCTGATTGCACTTTCGGTGGCCGGGGAAATCCAGCACGTTGTCCATTAAAATGATGCTGAAGTGTGTATTTACAACGCAAAAAATGAAATGGAAACACGTGGCTGAATGTGGCGGAAGGGACTACCCTTTCCTACATAGTTCTTCAGTGCGGCGGATCTGCATTTCCTGGCGTTTCCCCACACAAACACACGTCCCTTGCTGGTTCCGGTGCTAGACTTCCTGTAGATTCTAGAAGCATCCCCACCGAGCGGCTTTGCTTTGGCCCAGATTCCGCATCACAATCCCGTCGAACGTACCAATCCCGCCAAGCGTCCCCCGTGGTCAGCTCAATGTCGACAAACATCACGAAGTCTGGAGCATAAATCAAACCCACTGGAGGTCCACTTTGGCCAAGGCGCAGGACCGGCGAGAGGGGAGGGGGGGCGTTAAGTTGGCACACAAATAATCTCACATTACGCTTCGGCGCCTCCCAACGACTGGGGAATGGGGCGCTTTAATTGTAGGTAGCTCTCGCCGGCATGCCCGACTGGTCGACTGCCTGGAGCGGGCGGTGCACACTTGTCCTGCCGAAGTGCTGCTGACCTTCACCGGGCTCGGCGTGGGGCGGGTGGGGGCTTTTTGTTTGAGAAGCTTATTTGAGCACGGTGAAGGAATTAGCACCGAGCACCACTCATGTTTAATGGTTACACTTGCTAAACATACGCCACGGTGGAACACAATATCAATTAGGATTCGGGCATGTTCAGTCACTGCTGCTGCCACTCTCGGTATCCAAGTGAGTGTGGATTGGTTGCGATGCTCTCTAAACACTGTCTTCTGCTATGTTTTATCCGCTTTAGTTAATGATACATTCATTTCAATCGATCGTTCATTCGTTCATTGAGCACCGCTTTGCATTTCTTTTGCTTACTGAATTAAAAGCTTTTTCATTTTCTTAATTTAATTTATCATGTTTTAGTTAATTGGTACACACCTTTTGCATCGTTCTACTGTTACCTTTCATATTCTTATTGTTGTATTATATACGTTATTTTTTTGGTTTTGGTCGACTCTTCTTACGATTTCTTTGTTTACTTTTCTACTTTTTACTTTTATTTCTTTGATTTGATTCGATATCTTTGTTGCCCAGGTTTGGTTTTGTTCTTTTTTCGTCTTTTTTTCTTTTTGTTTACAGTGTTTTTATCGCATCCAATTTTGTATTTCTGCATTTATTTCTGATTTTACAGCTTTTTCTTTAAGCCATAAGCCTTGGTTGTTACTTAATTGCTTACTTATTGGACGCTACGCGATCTCGCGGCCTGCTGTCTGCCAATCCGCTATCCCGGCCTTGATGGCGAACGTCTCAACGTCATATTCCCACCTCAGCTTGGGCCTACCACGCCTCCTCTGTCCATGTGGACGGCTTAAGATGACTTTACGGGCTGGGTCGTCTGGATCCATGCGTATAACATGGCCAGCCCACCGGAGCCGGGAGAGCTTAATCCGCTGCACAATGGAGAGGTCATAGTACAGCTCGTACAGCTCGTATTTGTATTGGCTCCTGCATTCACTCCCTCCTTACATATGGGACAAACAATCCTTCTAAGCATCTTCCTCTCGAACAGCATCTTCTAAGAGGTTTCGTCAATTTTGGACATGCCTGGCCGTTGCTTCTGAAATAAAAAAAAAACAGGAATGTCCGAACGTTTTTGTTTGAGTAGTTTTAATCTTTACTGTGTTTTCCTTACTTTTGTCATTATATTGTAGCGTCACCTAACAGAACTTTGTTGATATATCGGTATGACGCATCGACGAGAGTAGTGGCATCCTCACAATTGTTGAAGCGTTATGTCAAAATGTTAAATTTAACTGATACGAATGATTTAAATTAAACGAACACTTTATTCTTACCACTTTTCGTTCGATTTATCTGATTCTGAGTTAACAATAATTAATTTTACATTTACTGTAAATTCAAAGCTTCATTTACTTTATTGAACATTGGTGAAGTTCCGTCCCACGGCACGGACGAACGTGTCCAACCATGACCCAAATCCGGGACATCAACGGTTGCTGGTCTTTATCGGTCGTCTTCCACTCGGATGGACGGCTGAATATTGCAACAGCCACTCTTCTGCCTCGGAGAAGTCCAGTCCATTGGCGCACCGAAAACCAGATCCTGCGGCCACAGTAAAGTGCCGGATGGGGACAGGTAGGGGGCGCGTGTGCGGAAGAAATGTCAGCTTTGAATCAGTCCTAAACACTTCTCACCATATGTCGTCGGTTTGCCGCCGTGTGTCACAGCACGCTGGTCGAAGGTTGATTAAAGTTGTGCCACATTTAGTTTTGTGCTGGCTGATTTGGGTTCGGCTCCGTTACCAAACGGAGAGTAACTTGTTGTGATACATTAGCTACAGTGTAGTGCTTCACGTGATGGGGTGTATGGTTTTTGCGAACGTTTGATTAGGAATGCAAATTTTATGCCGGAGGCTGCTTTGGTGGGTGGGTTGTTAGTATTTGTTTTTGATCTGTTTAGATGTAACATGATTTATTTTGATGGTGTATGAATATGTTTTCTATTTTTAGCATTATAATTTCAAATTTCAGGAGCTAATCGAAGTCTTCTTTCACATCATTTCAAAGTCTACTCTAGCATATTGAAGAATATTAAAAGCCTTAACAGATCCATTGTCCACATTGCTTCACCGAGTACAAGCGTACTCCAATACAGGGAAAAACGCCCTTTACCTTCAAAATGAACCAGTTGAGCCGCATAATGGTAGCGTTACAGGATAGATCTTATTAACGCCCGTGACACGTGAAATGCCACCCAGTTAACACGTGCAGCGCGGTGTTTCTGCACAATCATCTCGGTTTTCACTTCCAATGATTGGATAAGAACGAATGCTGCAAATGTAATGCTCACGTCGATGCTTCTTCACTTTAAACGAGGCGAAAGCTTCTCGGCTCCATTCGCTCTACACTAAAGATATACGAGACGATGTGCAAGTGTCGTCTATCGTGAACGATGCTGGGCTGTAAGAAGTTACCTTTCACACTGAAGCAAGCAGATCAGCGTGTTGGAGATGTGAAGGAATTGCGAAGGGATAGAAAGCTTCGAGCGGGAAACCAGTACTGACAGATTAATTAAATAGCAGCCACTTGGAGGGTGAAATCGCCATAATAAAAATAATTAAACACAATGTCACTGGAACGCTGCATCTTTGCTTCCGGCTATTTTGAAGTGCAGTTTTTCTCCTTCATTGCAGTGTGCAGAGGATAGGAATAATCTACTTTTTCTATGATACCCAATGGGTTTAATTATTTGGTTTTCTCTTGGCGTTATTGACGATGAATTAGCTTTTTATACTAAACGAAAAAAGGTTTATGAAATGAATTGCTATTTGTGATAGATAAAATGTATGAAAAATAATGTATTAAAAAAGGTGCAAATCAAGTTTTAGGTACTAAATCTTCGTTCCTGTCAAATGAAATTGATCGTGACTTTTTTTTCAGATGCCTTCAATTCTCAACCATTCTTATCTTTCTTATTAGAATGCTTGTTTGTAAGCTAAGGTTTCAATGTTTTCAAGGTTTTCGTTTGTTCCGCTCCGCGACCAAAGCTACCGTTGCGAATAGAGTTATCAGGTTCAATACAGCAAACTCAGTTCCAATCGTTCCGTTTGATAGGTTTGAAGTTCAAAATCAAGACACAATTAATCAAATATTTAAAGAAACATCGTTTAAAATATTGAGCTATGAGTAAATTTGGTAAGCATGAAACTATTTCTTCAAAAACCATTGCAGAAAACCCAAAATAATTGCTTCTCATATGATGTTGCTACATTTAGACAAGTTCGTTATGCTATTATTTGGTTGATCGTGGCAGAGTGTGATAAAAAATAAATCGTGCAATTATGCAAAACTGTTCTAAACAGAAATAAAAAAATCAAACATAATCATAAAACAATTATTAGTAAAAAATTAAACATTACATTAAACATTAAACGTAAATTCTTAAACATTATTTGTCATTTGTATTTGAACTGTTATTTTATCAATCATTCAACCAATCATCAATCATTTGATAGAATAATTTTCGTTCTTTTGCATATTTCGTCTTTCTGATGTTCCATTTCAAAGTCAGTAAGTAAGTACTGTCTTATGAAACAACTCTTAAATCAAACATTTTATTAAGTTTGCAGGTTTTAAATAAGCATCATTGTAACAGGATAAAAATGTTGAATGATGTGCCAGAAATTAAGCACAAGCAAATAAAAGAAGCGATTTTCTTTCTTCTATCTTCTTTCACGGGTTTCTTGAAGCGATTTTGGTTATTTTAAATGTTGGTATGTAAAACTAAATACAATAAAATATACTAATTGTGTGCTCTTTATGTGCTTGAAATATCGAGTAAACAAAATATAAAGTATGAATTATTGATTAAATAAAGTTGCTTAAAAGAAAAAAAAAAAAACATCACAGCAAAAAAAAGTAATAATAAATAAAAATGTAAGAATAAATTATAAAATGGGTGTTTTCAATTGTTTTCAGTTTCATTTATAATCATTTCCGTTACAATTTTTCATGAATATATAAATTGTCTCAAAATAAAGAACTCAGAAATTTATAGCTGATGACAAAAAGGTACATTTAAGCAATACGGCCTGGCCGTTTCTACCGATTAAAAAAAAAGTATACTTTTGATATTGTTTTTATATAATAAGTTTATTTATTATTGTTTTAAAAGTTCTGAATTTATTATACAACAGGTAACATTTATTTCTTAACTTTCTTTCCTTACACATTATTTAAAAATTAAAATGATTTCTTTAATTTTGTAGAAAGTCAACGCATAAAAAAGAACAACATAAAATTATATGAAAGCTTTTAATACAATGAGGTACCATGCTGCATTGTTTCATGCGATTTAAATCCGTGCAATGCAAATCCCGGCTCATTGTTTCGTACCATTACAATCAATGCAACACCAGCGGTTGTTCACTTTTATTTTGTTTATGAAGCATTCCAACAAATACACACACGCGCACGCTGATAAACTTCATCTCCCCCCGCGACGGAGTTAATCGCCCATACATTCAGTCCGCTAAGCGGTGACCGTGCGGTTGCAACGGCAATGGTTTTGCCAATCGGTGCAAGTGACATGCAACTCACCTCTCGCTGCAATCAACAGCACGTCAGCAACGGTCCGCACATTGTCCGGTGCAGCACAAACGCGGGCGTGCGGTTAACCACCAAAACACTCTGCACTGTCGGACCAAACCAAACGGGACCATGATGACGATGGGTGCTGCATGGGCAATGTGGGTGCTTATATCCATCACCAACGGCTAAGGAGTGCAAGCGAGGAATTTGGTACACACTTGTCAGTTTTATTGAAACTTCAAAAAACATTCCCTCAAGGGGTTTTAATCTACTGCCGAAGGCTTTTCCCGACAGGGTAGGCATTTATTTGAAAGTCTAAAACGCCCGTAGTCGGTGCTAGCTTCCTCCTTTCACTGTTCGGGTGTTTCATTTCGTGACCAAAGCACGTGTTGAGCTACGGCCGTGTGTGCGAGCGAGCCAACCGGTTGTTTGAAATGTTGGTGCCGTTCGTCGTTTCGTCGCTTCATCGTCTGCGCTTCGTCGCCTCGTGTTCATGTGTTGCAGGCACGATGAGAAGATCGCCATTGTTTACACCCGAGCCCGAACGGGTTGCCTCGGTCCATGCCACACGCACGGAGGATCAGTTCTTTTGGCCAGTTCCCTTGGCAACCAGCAACCGTCGCACGTGGTGGCGCACGTGGTGGCGTGTGCGAAGGAGGCGCATGGTGGCGCACGGTATGGAAACGGTCTCGGCAAACTCGGCCGCTCAACGTTCAGTCGCTGCGTGGAGTTGGTCGGCTGCGAACGCATCTGCTCCCGGTCGGTGGGGTCTTCGTTCGGTGCGCAACGGTGTGTGGCGCTAGCGGTTTGAAATCGTTTAAGGAAACGTTTGAACGATGCTAGAACATTGAGATGGAGAAATGGAGAACGTATTGAGTTTAGTGTGAGTGAATCTTATCTTAAGTTGTGGTGTTTGAAACGAAAACATTATGTGTGAAACTAATTTGAAAATTTAATTTTAAACGTTTTATAATATAATCTCATAAAACTAATACGAGTGAAGTTTTTAATTTTTTCATCAAGCATTGATTAAAATTAAAAAAATGAAACATTACCGAGAAGGAAAATAAAATAATAATTTGAACAATGTTCATTTAATTCTCTAAAAAAAAATAAGTAAAAATAAATTTAAAACTTACGAGTGTCAAATTCTACAACAATCCCAAAATAAGAACATAAAAAATGAAAAATATTTAACTCTTGCCTAAACCACAGTTTGATAAAACATTTCGATTGCAGTCCATCTTTTCGCTTTTGAAGTGTGTTGTTACTCGAATCGTTGATGTACAAACCAGCTAAAGCAAATTTTTGTTTTATTGCTTCAAATGAACCCCGGTTGCTTCTAAAACATCACTTGCTTCGATCGTTTGAAACTAGTTCATACGCGTGATTGGATTTGCCGATTTTGTCGATGCTGAAGAGCGGTCGTTTGGTTTTTGTGCGTGGCCACCAGAGATGAACGAAAGTGAGACGAGTGGAACAATGCGTAGCCACGGCGCACGAAGAAAGGCGAACGGTAGAAGAAGAAGAACACAAAAACGCTTCAAACTTTCACGGCGCCAATCTTTTGCGAACCTGAAAGTGAACCGTCTTTTCCTGCCCTTAAATGGGAAATGAACAGGAAGCCCGTTAAAGTAAAATTTAATTTAAAACCAATCATTTCATACCAAACGGTTGGCGAGCCGCTGAAAGAGGGGGAGAGTGGATGAGGGGGCCAGCTTTTTTTTTGTTTTGGTTGTAATTTCATTTCTTTATCGTGCTGGTTGTGCCACCCAAAAAAAAAAACCCACACACCCACATTGTGAGTTAGGCCGTGCTTGAAGATGTGTGAATGAACAGAGCGAGAACAAGAACGTGAGAGGAAATCAAGTGTGTGGGTGTTTTTGGAGTAGCTGGGAGTGGCGAGGAAGTGTGTAGTGTGTAAAAATGAAGTAATTTCCTTATTGATAGCGAGACGCACGAGACGCGCGTCGAGACGAAAAACACTTTGCCCCGCATGTTTTCGTGCCCTTTGAAGCGAAAAACTTTACACGCACCCGACTGGAGGGACACGGTTACAGCCGGTCGATCTGCTGGTGTGTGTCTTCTAGTGTTTGTTTTTGTTCGTAAGAAGAAAGTGTTACACATCAAAGCGAAAGTTAGTGTACGGAATGTATGAAAGATTTTCCTCTTTTTTTTTTAAAAAATTGCACTCCTCATCGCTAATGGGCTAAACACTGTAAATGTTCCGTTTGTTTTTTTGTTCTTGCTATAGATTGACGGCCTCGTCAAACTTCAACATTATCCACTTGAGAACCTGCTGACGGACTGGGTTTTCCATCTTGTGTGCTTTGTGCTTAATTTCTTAGTCCGAACACCGGCGGGAAAGTGTTTTCCTTGCAGCAATAGTGTGCGTGTATGTGGTTCTGTAACTTTCTAGCGGAGTGATGTGCTTCGGCAGTGCGTTGCGTGTGCTGTGAAAAGGCGCGCTTTTTTATCGTTTAGTAGTTGGTTGAATTTTAATCAAAAGCTCAATCAACACCTATTAAGTTTGTTTGCACGCCGGCACTTGCCCGTGCTGGTGTGAGTGCAGTGCAGTGATCGCCTAACGGGGCAACCGTGCAAGTGGCGTGTGTCAAAGACGAATTCTTCGAAAGAAATAAAAAACAAGTTTAAGAAGCCTCTTATTGTTGGCTGAAGGTAGGTGAAATTAAATTATAAATGTTATAAAACACTATTGAAAAAATGAATTAATTAAATCGCTAGATTTTGAGTAATTTTGAATTGTTTCACAAAAAAAAGATTTATTTTTTTATATTGTGAAAAATTTATAATTGCACAAGAATGGTGGATAGATTGAGTGTGCATTTGATACCAACTTCGAAAAATAGAATGACTTAACTGAGTTGATATGTTGGTACGTAATTTAAGTAGATTTTACGTCATTCAAATATTTATGGCAACGGCGTTAAATGACAGCACTGGATTCTGTTTAAGTTTGGAACTCATTGAAATTGAAGAAACTGTCGCAACTTTTTCATGCAATCTTGCATTATTTTGTAGAGAGATCATCGCGCAATTATTTGGTATCGAGTGTAAAATGAGATGAAAATGTTAATTTGTTACGTCAAAATAGTTAAATTTAGATTTCAAAGACTTGAGTTTGAGACAATACCCTACCCCTTGAGTTTGAGACAATACCCTACACTTTCCCTAGTTTTTTTTATAATACCAATATTGTTTCAGCCTTTTCACACTTTCACAAAAGCTTTCTGCAAAATATGCAGTTACAAAGAAACGAAATATATCATTAGCATTTTGTATTTTAGATTTTTTTTCGTTGTTTTACACTGATTTGCGCTGGTGAAAAACAGAAAAAAATATCAAACCTGAAAATCTGGTTTCGCAGCGTCATTTCAATTTACAGGCAATTTAATTTCCCCTTACTTTCATTTCGTTTGAATATGTTTTTTACTTCGCAACCGGTTATGACGATAAAAGTTTCCCACTCTTGCAAATTGTCGCTCACTATTCCCAGAGGTTCGACACCTTTGCAATGGCTTTACCAAGCGCCCCAATCATTGCATATATTCAGGCGTTTGAGTAGTTTAGTTAGTTAGGCGTTATTTTTTTTCATTTTTATAGGTAGGCGTTGGTTTTTTTTATTAAAGATTTAAAAACATAAAAAAAACTTAAATTTTGTAGTGAACCCCCGTTACTGTCCTCTACCATTTGCACATCTCACCAAACTGTGTAAAACACTCCTCTATCGGATATTTACGATCTGCTCAGATTGAATGAAAAACTACCAATAAATTCCTACCGGCACTGCTAAAATGTAAGCAGATTTGACACGAGCGGGCAGGGCGGAGTGGGTAGCACAGTGGGGCTCGTGAAGACGAAGGATAAAACACCGGTTGTCAGCTTAATTTACAATCGAAGCATTTCGTTCGGTTGTTCCGTGTCGGTGCCGGCGGTTGGCAGACAAACGAGCAAAGACACTCCGGAACGGATGGGGTTAAATTAAGATAGCCTAAAGACTGTCATGACTGGGAAAGGAGAGAAAAAAACCGAAAGTACGTTTTGCAATCGTTTCGTTGTTCACCCATGGCCACCGATGACAACTACTTTACCTTGTGCACTGTTCAGACATCCTTTCCAAGTGTTGCTCGGCCAGCGGAACACAGGGTACTTTTTTCTTGCCTTCTGCCTTTTTATCTCTCTCTCTCTCTCTCTCTCTCTCGTTCTGTATACTGTTTTGGGCTGTAATAAATTAGAAAGTTTTCCCGAATGTCCACCTTGCCCGGAGGTGTGTATGTCTTCCATGCGGGCCATTTAGAGGGCAGAGCACAGCTAATGGTGCGCCGGCCATCGGAACGGCAACGGGTTTTGTCCTGAATTTTTGACAGAGGAATTAGTTTGATTGCGATTTCATGCCACTGTGGTTGGCGAGGGAGATTTTACGGGTGTTTCATGGCCATGGACCCTTTGTTTCCTACACCATCTTGTTGTTTTCTGTAATGGGCGAGAGGGTGTCGTTTAATGCCGATGCAGTCAGGTGAACATGGATGTGGTATCTTTGGACGTACGTTCCAATTCAACCAGTTAAACGTGGGGGACAGTGCAACACTGCTTGATGAAATACAATGGGCTTTTGACTCGGATTCTAAACCTAAGGGCTGGTAAAGAAATTTGTAGAAGGAGTATTGAATTATCGATTTACATTTGTTTTTTGTAGGTTTGTAGTATTTTAACGCGGTTTTTATCCATTATAATGATCGATAAAAATGTCAGTCTCTGTGTTATTTTCTTTGTGAAACAGGTAAAATTTAAATTGCATACTTTTAGGCGTTTTAAATGTGTGCTCCTTTGCATTATACAAAAATCACATTAAAAGTGCGTGTTTCTATTAGGGTTCTAACTTCTAACCAGATTTTGAATTGAATTTTGCAAGTTATTTTTACATTACTAGTCACCGAATAATCAACAATAAAATGCATTTAATGTATTCAATGCAACAGAAAATCTTCGCCTGTCACAAATCATTTTCCCGCTTGTCTCTCGCAACACGAACCACAAGACAGACACACCAATAGCGCTCCCAACCGCTAGCTAGCGAACCGTCCGTAGGCATGACAAAGCCAAAAAGGCATAACAGTCACAATGCAAAGTGGACAAGTGCGAGTGCCTAGGGCAAGTGCAGTGTGGCAGATTGAGACAGTGAGCGATTTTGTGGCGGATGTCTGCCCCGACGTGGCATGCAATTCTCCGCCCGCCCAACTGCAAGACAAAAGTGTAACCTTCAGCCAGATGGCAAAAGCCACCGAGGAAGGGGCGGCCACAGTGCAGTTGGGTCGGTTGGACTGTGGATTTGTGTCACTGGCACTGTGTCACTGCCGCTGCACCCGAGCTATGAGCCGGATGTGTATGGCCCTGGCAGGAATCTAATTGCACTTGGATCGCAGTGATTGGACTCGCCAATAAGGCAGCAATGAGGCAGCATGTAATGAGACAGCTGAACAATGGCAGTGAGGTTAGGAAGGCTCTGGTGGCGGGCGAAGCAGTGGCAGCGGTGGTAGATTCTTGCAGTAGCAAACATTCTTTTCTTTGCCATGATGGGCGGTGGACAGATTTTTCATTTTCGAAGTTCCGTGAATCGATTATGACGCGTTAGGGAGAGAGGACGTTACTCTGATGGGACACGTTTTGTCCGCTGCTTAGCGGGTTGAAATAAAACAAAGAGTTGAGACGTAACACACACACAGAAAGTTGCTTTGAGTGACAATCGAGAAAATAGTCCATACAATCTTTCTATCAGATGATGAGTGATGTCTATGGGTGCTACTGTTTTCGTGCGTTAAACGGGAGGGAACTTCACTAGTTCAAGTTGACCGACAGTTGGTTGCTGGATACAAGCATTCTTCCGTTGAGGAGTTTCGTCCTAATTAGTTCTAATCAGGTCAACTGCAGCATTGTTTAAGTTAAGGGTTAGAGATGCTTTGAATCCGGTCTTTCAATACCCTCTTTCGGTCCGTATTCGAACGAGGTGTAAATTAAAATGTTACTTGAAATAGGAACCTGAATCGGGAACATCGAATAAAAATTATTTTCAAATTTGATTAATTCATACCTTTTTCTTATTCCGACTGAAGTGGAAAAGATCAGATTCCGAATCAGACCTCTTCAATCGAAACTTTTCCAATTCAAGCCTTCCAAAGAGTGAATATACTTGCAATGCACTTGCATTACGATCGCTTTTTGATAATATTTTTGTTTTCTGTGGATGCTAGCATTTTGTACGCGTTTAGCAGCTCCACATAGAAGGGCCGCCTGGTGGGCGAGAGCTTGTGGTGTAGGCATTCTACCAAGGCCCGACATCGTTCAAATCTCATTCGTGTATTTGTCTCACGCTGGACTTTATTGGTGGGTAGATAAAATAAAATACTGTATCGGATGTTTTTCTTCGCATAAGTCACAGAAAGTCAAATCATTTTGAGCGTTTGGGCGGGCAGACCCTGAAAAAAAAATATTGTTGTACTTATACCCCCCTTTCAAATAAGAAGAAAAAGAAGAACAATATTTTAAGAACAAAATTATTTCAATAGGAGATGCGCTCCTGGCTCCTACTAATTTATGATGAAACCTTTTGGTTTCAAAATAGGTTTAAGTTATTCTCTGTCAAAAACTTTTGTGATTGGAGCAAAAAATATTGCTTCACATGTTTTGAATATTCATATGTTTCTATACTAATCGAATTCCCTTGGATTGAACGCACTGTTCGAAGCTAGCAGGAAGTGATTAATTAAATAAAATACTTTTTCTCTTACGTAGTATTGGTCAGTAGATGTGATGCAGCTTGGGATACTGGTTATTATTGTTCCAAAAATCCCCAATTTTCGAACCAGTTGAAACTTAATGCAAGAACGGATTTGAACGAACAGTGCATGAAAAACTTTTAAGACTAAAAGTAACTAAAACAAACGATTATTACATATTTTATTTTACTTTAACTTTTCGACAGTTCTTCACACCAAACGATATGTAACGATTTGCAACGTAAAATAAACACCGGCCATCATCGGCCATGTTTCCATCTGCCATGTCCATTATCGAAACCGTCGGAAAAGACGATCTACTATAATGGTGGTTCGCATAACGTTTTTCGACGAGTCTCGTCGTGAAACAACACAGCCATTCCAGTTTTCGGTTCACACACTTCCATTATGGCCACTCGTTGACACCCAAAGTGTTTCGCTGGCACTGCACTTTACTTACACACTTAAGCAGCTACCATTTGTACTCCTCCGTCAAGTGACAGAAAGCTTCCACCCTTGGCCTTAGGCCACGTTTTTTTCCCGTAATTCCGATCGGTATCATGGTTTTCTCTTTAAACTTCCGTCCTTGGGACATCATAACTTGCTACCTCACAGCCCATCATAACTTGGCTTGGTGGAAGCTAACGAAAAGATGGCAATAAAAACGAACACCATCAGGATAAACTTTTCGTTCCCGAGAATTCGGGGCAATTATCTAGAAAAGAAAAGTTGAGCTAATCTAATTGTGGGCCTGAACACAGGATAAGGGCCATTTCACACGACAAAGACGGTGTGGTTTTTTTAGGTTTGAAGATGTTTGAAAAAAAAAGCAAGAAGGACACTTTTCTTTCATTTGAAAGTCATTAAAGAATGGTACCAGTTTTCAGAATGTTTTTGCCTACTGACACACACCAACGAGGGAGCTTGGATTGTCGTAACATGAATGTCTATCGTGTTGTCTCGTGATTAATTCCTTTGCGGGAAGAGTTTCGACAACCCGCCGAGCCACCCAAATCGGAACAGAAATTCGCGCTTTAAAAAGTGAACTTCCGCTTCCGCACGACGGATAGACACGTGCCGATGCACGACGACGTCGACGACGGTACACCCATTAGAGGTGTTCAATTACACTGATTGCAGAACCGTGGTTTGAGCTGGAACGTTCGTGCATTGCCAAAACTCGATTGATTCGGTGGGCGTTGCGCATGGCTTCGATGCAGTTGGCACCAGTAAGTTTGCTAATAAACTCGTGCCTGAATAATTACAAACCATTGTGGGTGTACGGGTGGTAAGCGGGATTGGCAGTAGATCGCGGGGATGAATGTAATTGAATTGATGGATTTTTAATTACGAGCGGGCCATGAGTTCGGGACTTAGCAGAAGGCGGTTTCAGCACGAACTTGTAAAAGATGGTAAGCAATGGTGAAACAAAATTTCATTTAACAATTTCTTTCTTGTTGATGATAATGCTAAATTACATTTTGAAATGTTTTGAAAACCTAAAAAAGCTTAATTAATGTCTAGGAGCCTTCGCCGTTCCAAGGCTGCGAATAGACGATTTAGGGAATGAGTAAATATGCTTAATTTATAACAGTTGTAGAACAGTGCAGCTGTCAAGCACGTAGGTCTGCGCCGAGTGTCAACTCTACGTCACGGTGGTAGCGCGTTCCAATAATATTTTAATTGTAAAAAAAAAAAAGTTTTTTTAACGCTAGTTTTTATCATTTTATAACAGTTAAAAAACAAAATTTTATTCTTGTTAAGGTTGATGTACCAGAAAAACGTAATAATTTTCCCAAGGTAAAATTATTACGTTTTTCTGGTACATCAATATAGGTTAACAGGTCGATGCACATAAAGCAAAATGACAGAAGACCGTGGGAAAGAAAACTGGCGGGTGCATAAAAAAGCATATCGTAGCATGCATTGGATTATTCTTCGTTTCAAAGGCATTTATAAAATTCCACTAGTGATGGGAGAAACGGCTCCGGAATTTGCAGATCCGGCTCAAGAGCTCGCTCCGGACCGACAGTTTCAGAACTGGCTCCAAACCAAAGGCTCTGGAGCTGGCTCCAATCAAACGGCTCCGGAGCTGGTTCCAAACCCACGACTCCGGAGCTAACGGTTCCGAATAAAGCCAATGTGCACAGCCGCGGCGTCATCAGTCCTATCAAACTTATGAGGAAGATGAGCTGTAAAAAGCAATCCTTATGGGAGGAAATAGGACGATAATTATACTTAACATATACGATACTTATACGACATGTACGGCGCTATAACCGCTTCGCGATCTTCACCTGCTGCAACAAACTCCGAAACCGTTCACGGTCTCGCACCGTCGTCTGCCAATCCGTTATCTCGGCCTTGATGGCGGACGTCTCAACGTCATATTCCCACCTCAGCTTGGGCCTACCACGCCTCCTTTGTCCATGTGGACGGCCTAAGAGGACTTTACGGTCTGGGTCGTCCGGGTCCATGCGTATAACATGGCCAACCCACCGGAGCCGGGCGAGCTTAATCCGCTGCACAACGGAGAGATCGTTGTACAGATCGTATAGCTCGTCGTTGTATCGGCTTCTCCATTGTCCCTTCTCACGTATGGGAACAATCCTTCCTCAGCATCTTTCTCTAAAACGCGGGTTTAAGAGGGTTTCGTCAGATTTGTACAAAGTCCATGTCTCAGAGGCATACTTGAGTACTGGAACTATATAGGTGCGATACAGTCCCAGCTTCGTCCGTTGCGATAGGTTTTGTGAGGTGAAATGCTTCCTCAGGCTATAGAATGACCGGCTGGCCGCCAGCATCCGTGCGCACAGGTCGACTTGTATGCTATTGTTGGTGTTGACTTGTGACCCGAGATAGGTGAAATTTGGGACGACTTCGACAGTGCGTTCACCTATACGGCAGTGTATATACTTCGGCAGTGCGTTCACCTATCCGTACGTCACCCCTACGTAAATCGACATTTGTTACAGGGCCGCTAGCGGTGCATCATTAGTTTGGTCTTTGCTATCACATAGGAGAGCCGCAGACCAATGATGTCTATGTCATCAGCGTATGCAAAGATCTGGGTTGACATGTAGAAGATGGTTCCCGAAGTCTCCACCTCCGAGTCACGGATGGCCCTCTCTAGCACCAGGTTGAAGAAGGGCCCATCCCCCTGGCGCTGAACCTTGGGGGTAGTCATATTCCTGAAATACTTTTTAGGGAAATGATCCATAATCTATGAAAATTTCTCCCTTCATACTCTTGAAAATATTTATTTCTGGTCAAGATACCTATCACAATAAATACGACAGTCGTAACGTTGAAGTCCTTCAAAGACTAATCTGATTATCCAATCTCAAAAAACTACAACAAGCTCTCTAAATCTGCGAATCAAGTAATCATGCATTTTTAATTACCGGTTAAGGTTATTGCTTTCCATTTCTTACAACCACTTAAAATGCCCACGATTTGCAGTCACTTCGTTCAACTCTGGTTTGATTAATGTACTGCCGGGTGTTATGTGCTCTGCCTTTGGCCGGCTTTCCGGTCAGACATTAAGTTTGGACGTGAGCGGACCACGGAAATGGAGCTAAACATTGCAGCAGAAAATGTGCAAAATTCGTCCGTGTTTCGTAGCCTCAGAGAACCATGCCACCGTTCGTTTGGGGTGATCCATTTTCCATAACCGTACGCCGCTACCTTGACGCATTAGCAGCAAGGGCAAGGTGATGGATACGTTCCAAACAAGCAAAAATAAAAAGCTCCACTGCCCCGCAGGAAATTAAACTTCCGCTTAATTGTAGTGACAAATTAAAATTCCATTTCCCCGCCCGTGCCTGCTGGCAACACTGCCCGAGCCGTAGCAGTGGACGTCGCGAGCCCAGCATCGCTTGCAGTAGCGCTGTAGCGTGCCGCTTTGCACAGCTTTGGCGCGCTTGTGTGCCACATGCATTAGTGATAGTTGTGGCGATGGAGCGGCGAAAAAAGGGGTTGCAATATATTTCGATTCCTGGGCTGCTGATGTCGACCGTCGACCGGATGAGTTTCCTTTTCTTCGGCTCATCAGGCGAACGTAAGCAGGAAACCCATGCACATCCTCCCGATAGCGCCCGAGATAAGCATGGGCATGTTAATTTAGTGTCCGTGTGTGCGAGGGATGTGTGTGTGGGAAGGATGGGGTCGCGCAGCACCCACGCTGACAGCTGATGTGCCGTCTCCGTCCGAGTGTTGGCCGTGCAAAGTGAGGCAGTGTTCATAAATAATGGCACCCTTTTGACCCGACCGGGAAGACGGCCGACAAATAGCCGACGGGCTGGTGAGATGGTCCGTGTCACGTCGATAATAAGTGTGCTGTGGTGGTGAAGGTTTCCCCGGTTTTGGGATGGTTTTTTGCTGCTCCTTGTGGTCGACCCGAAACCCGTGCGTATCGAAGCTTCCGTTCGCTCGCGGGAATCCACGTCCGAGATTTATCGGTCGGAAGGACGTAGCGTGCAATAGCACCGCTGATCTATTTTCTATCTTCAGCACCTTAAAAACAACATTATCATAGCTCGCGGAAAGGAGTGAGGCTTTTGCGGTCCTCGCGAAGGAGCGGGGTCCGGTGCGGCCGTCTGTCGAGCAAATCAACAAGATCCGTGATCCATCAAATAGCCGCAGGTTAGGCGGGCAGCTACCGCGGGAAAGCTGTGGCCGTTCGCCTAGGTCTGCCGTTATTATCTCTTGCCGGGTGCTTGAGACGGATTAGGCAGCACGATTAATGGTACTTTGCGCCGAGTTTTGGCCGGAAAAGTGTGTAACAGTAAAAGGTGTATTTTTTGTTTATCGGTTTTTAGTGGTAATGCTGCGCAATCGGTTGTGTTCACAGCTTAGCACGCTGGTGGTGACGGTGGTGGGGATCGATCCGTATTAAATGGCGTGTGAAAGGTCTGACGATTGAGACAGTTTTATAAAGCAATAGTTACTATCTTTGGAAGGTTATATAATAAAACAGAAAAAAGTAGAGGGTTGCAGTATTTTTTCATTATTTTTTTATATAAATCAAGCGACGAATAGAGATGTTGTATCCTTCTGGATAAGATTAGAATTGGTGTGAAAGTTTTCCAAGTTTTTTTTTAAAGAGTAACTAACAGAACTGTAAGGTTTTTAGCAGATATTACAGTTTAGTTTATAAAATAAAAAATAAAGCCCTAAAATGTTAGCTCATCTATAATGGGTTATTTTCTTGTATTCAAATATTTCTCAGGTTTATTCTCAGGTTATTATATTTTCAAAGTTTACAGCTAAATGAATCTTAGCTAAATGAAAATGTCTCCAAAATCATTGCGATTATTTTGACATCATATTTTGCCCTTCACTGCGTTCCTTTTATGAGTTAACTTTTAGGTTACCTTAACTGGATGTCTTATACTCATGTAATTTAATCAGTGAAATTTCGATAAATCAATGTCAATGAAAGTTTGAAAAATACATGTTTTCATTTAATTATAATTGACTTTTCATTTTTTGTATATTTTTTTGCATTGCGAACATTATTCCAATTCATAAAAAAACGCATAAAAAACTAAGTCTTAGATGTACAAAATTGCTTGGACACAATCCATCCTTATAGAAATTCTTCGTTAGCGAAAAAAAATGTCTCCCGTGTAGTATAGGATCATACATCCAAGATTAAATTAAATTTGTTCTATAGTTTTAAGCAGTTTAGTTTTTTTTCATTATTATGCTAAGTTTAGAATTTTCATTTGATTTATTACATATATTCTCCATTTTTAGTTCTATAAAATTTATGTAATTAACAATCACCATTTGGAATGGTAAAGAGCTCACAAGTAAGTCAAAGCTTTGAGGTATGAAAAAGATCAACTGTCCTTCAACATGCACTTGTGCAGTTTAAGGAATTGTATATTGCTCAAACCTGTTTATTTGTTATGCTTTTATTCTGCTAAACAATAACAAAGTTTTATAAGGAATGTGGTAAAAATAAAATACTAGTGTTAAAATGGAAGAATAAGGCAAACAAAATCGATGAATTAAGATTAAAAAATAATATTAAACTTAAAAGCAAATAGTTTTTAAAACTCAACATGCAGCATGAGAGCGTTTACTCAAAAGTCTTTAATACCGACCAAGCAAATGTTTGCTGTTGATATGGTTCATAATTAAAATTTTTCTCACCTCTTTCGTTTCTTCTCGGTACCCTTGCCGTTACCATTCGTTTCTGTTTGGCTCGAGGCCTTATATTTTGACAATTTTGCTTGCATCGTTGCAAAATATTTACTCACTCGCACCGTGCCCAAGAAAGTTCGCCCCTTTTAATTACGCCCAACGGTTGAGAGTGACTTTTCTTCCTGATGTTTGTGCCATCGGCCGGGGCCGCTGAAAGATGGCCAAAAATACGATGCAACCGACCGTCCAGACGGAGTTGAGGGATTTTATTTTATTTTTCCCCTTTTTACGTGCCACAGCAGCTGGGAGTGTGTGCTTCTTGCTTCTTGCTTCCGGTCGGTATGTCCCTGACACAGTTCGGGCCCGTGCCCCCGGTGCCGCAGTTCCGCCGGTCAGTGTGCGGTCGGCGTGCACAAACAACTCACCACAGCGACCGCAGCTGGTGCACTTTCGCGTAATGGTTTCTTGTCCCGGGGCCAGCCGTCTGTGAAGCAAAGGCATGGCGCAGCAAAAGTGGCCCCCCAACTATAAATCGTGACAATCGTTAGCCGAAAAAAAAACGGCCGGTGTCCGTCCGGGCAAGCAACAAATGCTTTCACTGCTCGTTAATCCCCGAAAACAAGCCAACAACAGTCAGCGCCGGCAGTCGCACCCGCGGTGAGCTTATCCACGGTGTGTAATAACCTGGGCCGGGGAACAACTTTACGCCGCATGATGTCCACCCATGGGGAGGCTGGGTGAGTAGGTTAAGGCGCGTCTTTTTTTTATCCTCCCCAGCAAGAACGCCAATAAATAAGTGATTTATTACGAGTGGCTTTTTCGGCGCGTCAATGGAGATTCTGGAGCGAATGTGTGTGTCCCTTCCCCGTCGGCAACCGGAAACCAGCACACCATAGCTGGTGAGAACGACTCGTAGGAATCACCTTTTTATGTGTTTATTTTTGTCTCGTTCTGTTGACCGGTTGATTGTCGGTGGATGTGAACGTAGGGGTGTAAGCAATATGTTTGCGATGGTTTATGGGTGGCCCAGTTTAATGAGCGCTAGCCCTGAGTGTGGATGCCAGATTGTGAGCGTATCCGTGTCGTTTAAGTGGCTCCATCATAAAGGGATAGCTGTCAATCTTGTGAAAGTTTGTCCATTCAGGATGGGGAAGGAGCGGGGGTTGGATGTTTTGTTACTCGTGAAGGACAAATGTGGAATAAATCGTGATAAGATGGCAAGGCGTGTAATGCTTCTATCGTGAAATTTTATGCCGAGAATATCTCTAATTATCCTTTCCTCGTAATTTTGGTTTATTGCATATCTTTATGTTTGGAATTAAACAAAAGTTTAGATTCGTCTAATATTTTTTTGCAATTTCTATATGTTTATCACATTTTTTACATTGTTTTCTTAAAAAATTGACACTACTTCTTGGACGCTGTAGCTTTCTGAACATTTATCATAATTTTAGTACTATTTATTGAAAGTGTAGTACAATTATTTGTTACTGTCTTGGCATCAATTGACATTTTTTGGTTAACTCGTTAAGTTAACTCTTCAGCCATCCTCGATAAAGAAATAAGCTTAAGGCTGATGCCAACGAAGCGTAATAAGAAGATCATTATTGATCTACAATAGCGCCATCTATTGAGCAAACTGTATACCATCGCAATACGTGAGTGCTCCGAAAAAAATGTGGTTTTTCCTATTTGTTTACGGAGCCTTATTAGATTATCTTACAAAATCAATTCTTTAGTTAACTGTTAATAAATTTATGTCATTTTCGCATAAAAAAAAGTTGTATATAAAGAAAAGCATCCCGAGGCTTGGTAGTACTTCCCAAAATTGATTTCGACACCCTTCTTTAACGTGTTTTATATGGCTTCAGTGTCGATAAAGATTACTCCAGTGACTATCGAATTTTATATTAAAGTCTAGTTTTTTTTAATAAATGGTATTACAAAAGTATTTTTAGTGGGAAGCTAAAAGGTCATAAAAATTCATGTTTTGAATAATAATAGAATTCCTTAAGACCGTTTGAATTGATCGTTTTCTTTGAAGAAGAATTGTTGGTTGAATTCATTTTTATCAACAATTAAATTATTTTGCTACTGCATTGAGTTTTTCACACCACTACCGATTTCCTTCTTAGTTCAATTTGTATCACATAAACACATATAATTTAGCACAAAAAACTCAAAAAATACCTCCAGAAAAAATTAAATTCAAATGCACTAAAACGTTTGAAAAGGAGTTGTAAATTATGTGGTAAAATGCTGCTGTCAAATTGAGAATCAAACATCAAACTAAAGAAAGAATGCAACAACGAACATTGAGACGGTTGCTGAAAAACTTAAGAAACTGCCTAAAAACCGGTATAATAAAAATATAATATAACAGTTTGTGAAAGAAAAATGAGTTGCATTAAAAGAAACTTCAAAAAAAGAAATGCTCACAAAGCCTAGTTTTTATTTCATTTCAACCAACAATTTCCGGATGATTTTTGAGTTTTATATTGCTGTTGTCCTCAATTGATGCTATAATAATACTGAGCAATCATATCAAGATCGTGCGATAATCGGCTCACAACGGTGGCTGCCGCTTGGCACCAAAATAGCTATGAAATGAAAATCGTTCATGAAACATCGTTCCTTAATCCCACTACAGCTCAGCCATGCTCGTGGTAAGCACTGCTTTCACTATCCCGCCTATACACTTGGTGGGTAAATTTACTCCAACGAGAATTAAAAAGTTTCCGCTGAGTATTTGTTGGGTGAGTAAACGAGAGGGGGAGGGAGAGAGAGAAAGAGAGAGAGAGAGAGAGAGAGAGAGAGGGGGGGGGGCACCACGAGGGTGGCTCTGAAAGCGGGGTAGTAATTTACATTGTCGCGTGAAACCAACCGAAGCATGAGGATAACGATAATTTTAACAACCATCAACCGGTCGGATACCATCGTTGGATTAATGCCAAAAAGTGGCCATCCAACCGCTGGGAAAGCTCAGCTTAACGAAAAGCTTCAACTGGTACGAACTGTTTGGAGCATCGGTGAAATCGAAATGGTTGGTACATTGCAGGTGTTGATGATATTAACGTTCAATGCCACTGATTGATTATCATTCCTCGTCGACTTATTGATAAATTGTTCTAAAACAAAATAAAAAATTGGCACCAATTCTCCAACTCTCTTGTGTGATTGACATGATCTTCGTTTTTTGCCTGTTTTTCGAAATTCGTTTTTACAATAAATACCCTCTCCTTAGTGTTGAGGTATTACTCTCGATTCTTTGGCGATAATGCACCAACCACTTCGGGCTTTAATTTTTAACTCCATAAATCATACAACCAGCAGTAAGTATCTGTGCCAAAAATGCAAACATGTGAGAATGAAACAAAAAACGAAGGCACACCTTCCCGTTTCAAAAAACTTCAAGGTTGTTTTGGTGGTTGTGCTGTATTTATAGGACGGATGGAGAATGAATGCGCTCCCAGACGCATTATGCAAACAGTAAGCTAGTTCCTTTTAAATTTGTCTTTCATCAAAGAACAGCTTAAGATGAAGAAAAGTTGGAAGAGATGCACCACAACGGCAACGGATGCTTGCGCTCCGCATAATATGATAATCCACCGGATGTTGTCGTGAATGGGCATTGTGGTTCTAGAGGATGGTGGCTTTCTATGTTAATGTTACCGCATCTAGCTGTATATCGTTGGTGACGTTCGATTTACGGTTGATCGATGCGTAAAAAATGTAAGACAAGTTTTTCTTTGCTAACGCATACTTTAAAAAAGATTGACGCAATACAGTGGAACGTGGAACCGATTTTCACTGATAATCGGCCCGTGTTAATATAAAAGTTCTAGCGTGTAAACAAAGAATTGGTTAATTATAAATTTGGTTACATATTTTTTTATGTGATAAGGTTTATAAACCTCTTATCTAACCTTAAATACACAAAAATATCGATTTATTTACCTTAACACTAAGGAGAGGGTTCTTGTCTTAACTTGATTTAACCATTACCACGGGAATTTTTCTTCTGGAGCTGTCAAATCGTTGGGTAACGGATAATCCGTCCCCCGGTTAATCAACCCCCGAATAGTCCACTTTTTTCTCTCTTGGTATGTAATCGCCCAACGCCTAAATGTATGCAACATATTAATCAATATTTTTTTGTTTTCTTTTTTTAACTTATTTTGAGATGTGTTTGCACTTATTGTTGATCACTACTAACTGCATAACTGGAATTGATAGTTTGCCTAGCACATGTTAAGCTCATTACAAATCGATTTTATCGATTGCGTAGCGATTACATATCGATATATTATTTGCATACTTTTAGGCGCATAAAACAAACTGACGAAATCTACCAACCGGAAGGCTTACGGAAAATTTATGTTAACAATTTGTTGTAAGTCGTTGTGTACGTAGGCTACCCTCCAATAAGGCCTTTCCTCTCTTGTATGTTTTTGAAAAACATGTCTAAAGTCATCATTTTTAACAACATTGTTTTAATGATGTGCTTCCAGCAGCTCCAGTTACACTACTGCATAACCGATTTGCTGATGCTGATGTAAATGCCACTCACTGTGCATCTTCTTGAATCAGAAATTCTTTACCCCTCTCTAGTTTCTCCCAAGATCTTTTTGCACCATTGCGTTCTTTCTGTTTTATTGCAATCAATGAAAAATAAAAAGAAAGCTAAACGGAAAGAGGGAGAGTGAGAGAAAAAAGGAATCTAGCAGTTTTTCGCTTCCGTCTCGTTGAGCTTTCGGCATGGAAAATCGAGCCTGTATGCTGCCGAGCGAAAGACATCCGTGTTTCACCGTCGAATGCACACCTTCACTGCCATCTTCCATGTGCACCCCTGGTCGCTTGGTCTGGCGTCACTACACACGAGCAATGTCACCGGTGGCCCGGGAGTGTTTTGTCGTGCGCACCAACGGTACGGTGGCAATAATAATGTAAAACTGCACCTCGCACCAAAGCACGGCACCTGTGAAACCAACAGACAGGAGCGTTCGAAAACGCGTGTTACGATCCGATTTCGAGCTCGAGAAGCGGGACAGGACGGTTGGGGGAGGTGCACAAAACCGTAGATATTTGGTATTTGATGTGCACAACCGTACATCCGGCACCGGAGAAGCGGCACTGGAAGATTGCGAATGCCGTGGCGCAAACATCTCGCCTCACCGCGATCCGTCCAAATGCTTCCGCCGTCATTGGACGGCTGGGTCGTAAAGTCAGCTGCGGCGAAAAGAATGTCACCGTACGGCACCTTATCACGGCACGACGCTGTTCGGTAGAGCCTCGATATAAATCAAGTTATCCCACGGCAGAAGGTGAAAGCGGCCAATGTGTCATTGCGATGGGTACACGCGATAGTGACGACAGTTCAGGATCAAACGGTTGGTGGGAACTTGTTTATTGCCCTAACCAGAAGGTGATGTACGTACTCGGGGGCATATTTCTTCGTGCTGATGTACTGCTGCAGGCGTGCCGCTTCCGTACGGGAGATTGGTTACGAGTGCAAAGGCGCTAATAACGGTGTCTTTTAGCCGTGATTTTGCAGCGCTTTATTGGAATGGAAATTGAATTTTGCAACCAGAAAATGTACGGTGAACGTGTTAGGGTGATGGAATTTGCACGGCTCAATAGGAAGATTGAATACATATTACCTACACATATTACTGGGCAGGGATCTCTTAGCAAAATGAGATTTACTGTGACCTTTTGCTGCAGTTTTTACAAGGTACGACACATGAAAGTGTGGTAAGAGAGTAGTTCAGCGCAAAAGGGGGGATTGAGAATATTAATTCTCGTTTTAATTATTCCTCATTTATAGTGTCTAACTAGTTTGGATACTAAGCAATTTGCTTCATCATCGGTTTAGTTTGAAATTTAAATGATATCTTTTGCAAATCTCCATTGCCACACTAGCTATTACAATGGAGTTTGTTTGATTGTTGTTACAATCAGTAACTCTTATATCATGGTGCGCCATAGAAACCCATTGTCCGGTCATTACTTAGTCCATTGTTGTATTTAGTTGGCAGATCTTTCCGTATAAGAAGACGTAGAAGATACTGCAGCCGTTGCAGCTCTAGGTGAAACTAAAGATATTGTAGATATCTTCTAGATATCGAATCTGAAATTCAGAGCTTTTTGAAGCCTATAGGTACGCGTACACGATACGATTCTTTGATGGTGAATCTCACCCATACCATCACAGACAGCTGAATAAAAAAGATTCGCGAGCCGTTTCGTGTTTACGCTATACGAATCTTTTTGACAAGCATCAATTCACAATTTGACATTTGACAATTCACAAAAATAATTCGTGTTGTCCGCCAAAATCGGGTAATCTTTTCTGCTCGAAAAAGAATAGCGAACTCTGCTCGAATGCACCAAGCCATTTAAAAAAGAATCGTAGTCGGTGAAAATTCGATCGTGTACACTTACCTTATCACTGTTATAGAAGCCTGTGCGACACTACCGAATCGCCTTTAAAAGCATGAAAAGTGCTTGGTGGGAAATATCACTTGATCCCTAATGATACGAAATGTTGAAACATGGAGTAAATGGACAAAACATTTATTTATGCAAATGTGCTTTTTATGATATAAAAATTGTACAACGGCATCGTACCAACGAAAAATAATCGTAGTGTAGCTTAGAAAAAAAAAGACATATAGAAATTCACTTGACATAGTAACATCATATGAGGCACATTTATTTGCTTTCCCATTTGACGCTCGCTCTCAATCACAAGATGCACAAGCAAAACATCAACCTACCAAGCACAAAGCCACGAAAAGCATATGTTGTATCTTAATTTTGAACCTTCCAGCCCGGAAAGTAAAGCAACAAAACCCGAAATTCAGCAAAAGCTAAGTACAACAGCGTGGACAGAAGCGCTCTCACACACTCACACACATCAATATATTTATTCTAATGCAAAAACCCTCGCCCCGTTTGTTGCTTCGAGACTGTTGTTTCCGAAGTGTTAGCGCGCTGTTTGCGTTTTTCCCGCCGTCAATGCGCGACCCAGACGGCTTCCGGTCATTTCGAGTGTCAAGCGGAGCAAGGCGCAAACAAAAAGGGTGGAACTCTGCCATCGGACGGTATGATGCCAAAAATACATAAAACATTAATGTCAACATTTCCATTTTGCTGCGATACGATTCGGGTTCAATTCTGATGAGATCGCACGGATTATGACACCGGACCGGGAAGATGTGGCTGCAGCAGGGACAGGGTTTGGTGCTGAGTGTGGTGTGATTATTTTTGTTTCTGGTACCCAGCAGGGGAAGAAAGTGCTGTATGCTGCAATCGCATATGCTAATGATCGGGCATAACCCATTTTCTACGCTGAAGTGTGCTTGACAGCGGTATCCCCACTCTAGATGTGATTTCGGTCAGTCTCTTTTTTTTTGGTGAGTGTAAGTGAATTAAAAAGTCGAAATATCTCATTTTAGATCACCTTGGATTATGAAGCGTTTCTGACAAAGCTTTGTGCTCAGCATTAGAAATGTTGACGAACGGTGTAAAGTCTATCCACCGTAATCCTACCTTTTCTTATAGCTATCGATTTTCCACCATTTTTCAGCACCTCATTAATGATCAAATCTGAATAATTCAGTTATTCAAAGGTACACAAGCACATAAACGAAGACCGTAAAAAACTGTACCACTCACACTTTTAGACTTTTCTCCCGGCGCGTAATGCCAGCGAGGCGGAAACGTACCCAGGGTTAAAAAGTTTCCTTCTTTTAATTGGCACACCACCTGTTCTCCGGCAAAAGTCACAGCAATGTAAGCCTCACCGAACGCAAAAACGCACCGCAGCCTCTCATTACTGATTACTGCGAGTGTTTGTAACAAAATATTTTTGATGGCGGGCTGGCGATGGTTGCTTCATGACAAAGGTGAGCGTAGCTTAAGTGGCGAAACTCTACGCCGATTTCAATATATTTTTGTAACGCAACGCTAATCAGTGAGACGTTACGTTCGTGGGAAGTGTTATTACACAGTCACGTGTTTTGTTAATTAAACTTGTCGATCGAATTTTGCTTACGTGTTTTTAATTGGATCTCAAAGAAAAGCGTGAAAAAGAAGGGTGCATGTGTGAAAGATATGTTTTACTTTCACAAGTGTATAACAATATGTTGACGTGTGTCGGTAATGTATTCAGATAAGTGTAACATTTTGTATTCAACATTGGGAAAGAACTATGTCACAAATTGATCGTTGAATAAGAATATAGAATATCAGCTTGAGAACTGATACGCTGTATAATTAGACCAGCAATTATGGTTGTGTTGAGCCTCGTAATCCTGATCTTACTGCTCTTAAAACTGATCCTAACCCGAAATCAATCCAGGAGGTGAGCTTAAGCTATTTATAAGTGCTTTGAAACAATAATAGCTATAAAAGAGCTTTGAAACATATAAGATCACAAGCATAAAGCAGATTCTTATACAAACCCACTGTCTTAGCAATCAAATCGATTCCATCCTTTGTTCAAGGAATGTGACTTACCCTTTAATACATGTTTGAAGTATTGTGAGATTTTTTGTTACCTAAAAAGACTTTAGCAATGGCAAAAAATATAAAGAGAATTGGAATAGATTAATTACAGGCCATGATGAGTATAGCCTTAATCATTGACAGACTCGTTGAAACCCCCATTTTCAACCTTTTAGAGCGCCTGAAGGTATGCAATATAAGTACATTCCTGATGTTTGGCTAAAACACTGCTTTCTAATACGAATTTATTAAACTCGTCACTCGTAAGAATGAAAGAATCTCGTAAGCATTGTAAGAGTCTAGGAATATACTACATGTTAGAACTCGGCCTAAGTCATGAATAGATTTTACACAAAACACTTTCCTTAATGCGCCTGAAGGTATGCAATATTTTGTATTCCATATATTTGTGTGAAAATCATAGATTTGTAATCTAATAGATTGAGTGTAATCTAATAGATTGAGTAATAGATTGAGATAATTTAATTACAAATTCACTTATGAGTATGAGTTTATACCTTTCTCGTGGAGATGCTCCCACCCCTAGGGACAGACTGTATCCCAATTTTATCATACATTTTTCCTAGCGCCTGAAGTTATGCACTATAATATATTTTTAGAAGTATTTGGTAAAACCCCTGTTATCCAAATAGTTAAATTCAAAAACAAAGTTTACACTCAAAATTGCATATAATAATGCCAAAAGGAGCGATAACGATGCTCCAATAAATCAGCCTTTTGTCACAATTTGAATAAGATCCATCACACCACCGGGAAGATACTCCATAGTCGATTGCAACATTTAAAGCGATTTAGGATTACATTTATTCCTCTCGCTCAAAACAATTCCCAAGCACGCTTGCTACCTCGCAAGGCAAGCAATCGACCGGTAGACAGTCATTCGATGTCATTCGATGAAATCTTTACGCGCACTTCTGTGTCCGATAATCCCATAATTTGCACAAACAACTCACACCCCGCCCGGCCCTGCCCCACTTCCGGGACCGAGTGTCCGCTCAAACGCTGTTGATCGATTGGGGTGGGTCGTAACCCGAGCCGATCCGAAAAACACAATGAAACTCGACAGTGAAGGTCAGTTTAGCACCATCTTCATCATAATCATCTTTATCTGAGCCATCAGCGGCAACCCTTCCCATGCAGCATTAACTAAAGTGTTCCGGCACTCGACCTCGGGGGAGACTTTTCGTTTTGGAGCGGCTTTAATGCCCCTTGCACGTTAGTTTCCCCTGGCTAAACGGTTTACTGCTCCAGAAGTACTGCAGAGCAGTCACGTCAGTTAAAGTTATTGGGTTTCGTGCTCCTGGGAGCGGATCAGATAATTGCCCGCGGCAGTTCGAGCCCTATCGCGAACTTTTGTTCGCTATCGGCGGGCCGGGAACGGTGAAGAAGGAAAAAATAAAACAAACTCCTCCATCGGGCCGAGAAAGTGAACTCGACTTCGGGGGGAAAAATACGACATCGTTAGTTATCCTACCAGGCGTCTGGCTAATCTGCTCCATCGGGCGAACGTTCTTGCGGCACGGCTCGTCCCGCACCTTCCTTTTGTGCCATGCCATTATCATCGTCGTCAAACCACCTGTCCATTGCGATCCATAATGTCACATGAAAATCACATAACGATTTTATCGTGAACTCCCATCTTCCTTTCTTTCGAGCGGGGGAAAACCGGGCACACACCATCAAACGGGGATGAGCGGATAGGGGAGCGAGGATTGAGATATTGGAAGTCATCGGAAGAGTACTCGGAAGAGGTCGTGGTTACCCCCCCGGCTTTCCACGCAACCCTTCCGGTATGCTTCTCCCGTTGTTCCATTATTTTTGCGAGTTGCGGCGGTGCTGTGAGTCTAGAGGGCGGTGGTCTTTGGTACCGCAGCAACAGATGCTTCTCGTACGACCTCCTCCGGGGTAACTTTGAGCAAGAATTTTGCCTTTGGTTTTGGAATTTCATGATGGTGTGTGCTCGCCGGGGAGACCGAGGCCGGGGGGGGGGGATCTCCGAGCGAGGAAGTTGTCCAACGCTGCTGGCCCCGCGGGGCACTAGCAAGGGCAAAGGAGTACTTCTCGTTATGTGCTAATGAAAGGCAGCTTAAGACGCCGAGGCAAGAACGCTCGCAGTGTCTTATCGACGTTTTATATTCCATTTTTTACCTCCGGATTTTCTGCTCTCCTTCTACTCCTTTCATCAGAACAATCACGACAAGGCAAATGATCTCGGTAACCAGCATCCCTGTACTGTGCCAGAACTCCTCCTCCACAACGCTCGTTCTTTTTCTCGCTCTCCCCTCTTCCCTTAAGACCGAATGAGTGGTTTTTGTGGATCGATGAACTTACATCCCTTCCTGCCCTGCCGCGCCGCCCATTGCCATGCAAAATGGGGCATAGGAAAGCCCGCCCGGCTAACCTCAATTTTAGCCCCGGCTGTGCGAGCTGTGATTTCATCCATTGCAGCCACTGTTACAGGGGTCATCCGACAGGCCGGAGCGGGATGGGGAAACGACAAACGCAAAAGAAAAGAACCATAGAAGAAACTCACCACTTAGGCAGAAGCCACTGCGAGGTGACAGCGTTTGCCGATGATGGTGCGTCATGTTAGACATCCTCAGTTCACCCGCTCTGCAAAACCTGCGCCACGCTGTAGGAGGGCCGGAGTTAAAGTTGCAGACGCGCCTTACTTCCACTATTTGCAAATCACTTCACGGTGGTGAAAAATGTCAATCAGGAGCGAGTGTTTTACTGTGTAGGTAAGGTAGGAAAGACGATAGAAGCGTTGATTGAAATTTGCCGACGTTCGTGGTTCGTTCGGGAGAATCCGTGCCTTTCTGAAGTCTCAGGTCGTAGATTGGAAATTGATTATGCTTATGAGGTTTGGATTATGATGAATGCTAATCAAAGTAGTGGAAAAACTCGTACAGCGTGTAGTTTAATTAACTGTGCCGAATGATTGTTGAAAACGGCGCACGTGCTGGAAGAGGACACAGATCATGTTTAGCTAATAACTTAACAGTTTTTTGATACTAATGTTTAAACTTGTTGATATTGATTGGAAATACATGTGCAATCGTCATGAAGACACGCTATTTTTTATTGCGCTATTTGTAGCACGCTGTGGCGAAGGGCCCGTGGTTCCATTGTTTTCACTCGGGCTTGTTAATATGCTCGTCTCGAGTTCGAATCCCCTAAGTGAAGCTCTCAATAAATACAAATATTTACATTATTTGTGTTATCTTGAGGTACGTTTCAAAACTGAACTAAATCTGGTTTTAAAGTTCTAACTTATGATTAGCAAACGAATTATATTTCTAAAGTACATAATGTAATTATAGGTATTATGTATTCTAACCAAACTGCATTGGCAGTTGCTGTCATCTTTTTTAATATTTGTTTTTCCTGTCCGTCTTAATTAAGGCCAGGCAAAATGTTAGCTAGTGATTTGGTTTTTCTATAAAATATAGCGAGGAAGTTTGAAAAGGGACTCGGACAACGTCGTGCCTTGCTATAGTCTTACACCATTTCGTTAGTCATTTTGCCATTTTTAATTATATTTTATCATCGACGTTAATATCACAACATGTGGCATATGTAATACAAATCGTAGCATGGCTGAGTTGCCGGTTTCGTATGTAGTTAATTATACATTTTCGATATATGTAGTTGTTCAAATAAAGACGTTGTCTGTGTTCTATTTAAAGCCTAGGTTTAATATCACCGGGGCTGACTGGAGAAAACAACAAGTACAAATTTGAGATAATTACTATGTGTTCATTGTTTTTAAATTGAACACAAAGTTGAAATGCAACAAAAATTACTCTAAAAATTAAAAACAGAAACAGAAAAAAACAGATAATTTTGAACCCTAAGGCTAAATTTACCTAAAAATTAAGATGATAAGTTCTTTTACCGATCTGCACCAGTCCACAATGCCACACGGTTACGCTGGCCACCCCCAGGCGGCGTTAGTGTAGATTGCACTTCTAACATTTAGTGTCAAAACATGTAAAATGCAGAGTGATCCCAAATACTTATTAAATAGCTTTTTAAATATTTATTTGAAATTGAATTATTTTTCTGTTTCTCATGCTTAACCAAACTTTGGGTATAAATTGCCTTAAAGTATGTTAAGCACCAAAAAAGTGTGAGTGTGTGAGACATCACTCCCGTAAATTGAGTTACAATACATCAACGCACATCGAACGGAGCAGGCGGGCAGATCACACACAATTTGCGTAAGTTGATGAAAAATCACTCACACACACACTCGGCGTACGATGCTGCACAGGACGACAGGATGGCTAGTGTCGTTGGAATCAGCTCGATTATCGCACCAGCAAGTGAGCCCGCCCAATCGATTCAGGCGCTTCAGTTTTCCCGCGACATGCAGGGTCCCACCCGTGCAACCATCCCTCCCGTTGGTTTCGATTTCCGCTGCAGCCCGAGAGAAAACGCAATTCCGATCAGCAGTGTTAGTGGTTACACAAATATCCGGCCCCACGGCCGCGAGTCGACTACGGGCGGGAAAGAGGGTGGTGACCGATTTACAGCACGAAATGCAATAAATACCGGAAATGCACTGAAGCGATCGAGGCCAACCACTCGCCGCAGCGTTTCCCGTTGCTGCATCCGTCCGCGGTGGAGCCGTGCAGTCAATATTTGAGTAGACAATTTGTCAAAAGCGTGAAGCACTTCGCAGCGCGGAGATTTGAGCTGCAGTAGGAAGGGGAATGTTTGAAGAGAAAAAAAACGAACCGATGGATCAAAAATCGTTGACAATCGGCGAGATTGGCGAAACGAGGAAAGCACAGCCCTGTGCAACATGATGCCGATAGAGTTGAGCAGTGAAAAGATTTCACCCGAACTGCTCGGCTTCCGGTGCGACTAAGGACGCAGCACCAGCAGCAGGAAGCTAGACCATCGCATAAAAGCAAAACAACCATGCTAAGGAAATGATGGATAACAAGATAAATTTCTTCAGTGCTTTTTGCCACTGCCGTCACGCCGAAGATGTGCATGTCGCAAGATGTGGAACGATTGATTAGAGGGATCGATTCCCGGTTGCCCGCTCTGGGGACAAACTGTGACGCACGAACTGGCCCATAAGGATGAGGGTAGCCGGTTAGGGGGAAATGGTTTACGATCGGAAGTCGATAAGTTCATTAAGTGTTGGTCGGATGTTGTTGATACTTTTTGAAGGACAGCGGGCACACGCTGGGACAGTGCATTTCTTCTTCTGTCGTTCCGTTAGACGAAAGATTTTTTTGAAAAGTTTTGTTAAGCATTTTTGCAACCAAATTTTGACTAACTGGTGACTTTTGGCACTCCAGAAAAAAAACTATGAGTTTTACATCTTTTTTGCGTTTTTATTTGAGAAAATAAAAAAATGCGCTTTTAATTGTCTTTCGCTGTTTTAATACGCACTTTTATTTATTGCACATTTTTATTGGGTTCAATTCTAAGAAGTGTAAAATAAAAAAAAGAGCATTCTCCGTCTAATTCTCGTGTATTACAGACACGCAAATTTTACCACAATCAAATATTTACCGGAAATAAACAAATTCTGGAAAACGAAAATACACACTGTCATATTTATACAAAAATTAATAAACTTTACTCTGGTACACTGACACAATATTTTAGTTGGCTGTTTTGTACGTTCTTCTGAAGTCACTTGTGTACTTAATCATTAACTAACAATTTTAAAATATATTATAGACACAACATTCTCAATTTGCTTCCACAACAGTTTGGAGCTGTTACTACTTTTAAGTGTTTCCCCGCAGAAAGGTATTACTTAACTAATAATAAAAAAAAGATTTTAATTGCAAGTGCAACAATACATTTACTAGATGGCAAAAAGAAATTAGAACGAAAAAAGAGAATTAGTGTAAAAGTAGTGAAAGAAAAAAGGTCGAGAAAGTATTAAAAGTAAAAAGAGTTAAAAGAGTAGTGAAAGGTCGAGTAAAAAATTAAAAAAAAACTGACCAAGCAAAAGGCAAAATAAATAAAAAAGTAGATAAGTTAATGAATGAAAAAATGAACAAATATACAAATTCATTGAACATCAAAAATACGAAACAATAGAAAATAAGTGTTGCGGAAAGTTGTGAAAAGTTAATAAAAGAGAAGGTCATTGAAAATTGAAATAAAACAAAAAAATATTAGAAGATGGGAGAAAATGTCAAATCAAATAGTGAATGTTAAAATTTGAAAGATAACAGTAAGCTAAAAATTACGAAAATAATATAACGTGTTAAAGAAAAAAGAAACAGTAGTAAGTGAAAATTAAAAACAGTTAAAATGTAAGCAAAAACTACAATCTGATGAGAAAAAAAAAGAAACCGAATTATATTAGATAACTTGAAAGAAAAATTGCAACTTACTGTATTAGAAACAGTTCTGTCCTTCCTCTTTGTGCGAAAGTACTTCCTAAGGGTAAAACATTCCTGCCAAAGCCTTTTGCGAAACATTTCGCCCTATGATGCTCACTATCCTGCACTGCACTCGCGCCATCTCCGAGTTTGGGATTGAATCTGTCTCGAAATCTTTCAAACTGGCCGCACTGGTATTTTTGTTGCTGTCCATCTCACGTTCCCCGGTAACTACTTTCCAATCAGTGAACCCTTCCAAAGAAGGACTTCTTCTGCGTGGTGCCTCGCGGTAAGCAAAAACCGTTCCATCACCGTTCCATTCCAGAATTTCTTGACATTCTCCCGTCGGCTGGGATAGCCGCACACCGTGGGAGGAGAAAAATTACCGTTTTGCCTTCTCCGTGCTTCGAACGACCGCCAAAACAGCCTCTAGCGCGGCTAGTTGCGATGTGTAAGCGCGTGCACAAACAAGTGGTTTCGGAAGCATCCGCTCGTTCCGATTTACCAGCCTAGCATAGCGTCTTGTACCGTGTCGGGAAGGCTGGATGGGATAGTTTGAGAGCCGAGGGTGCCGGCTGAAAGTTTTTGCTCGCTCGAGCAGAACGCGCAGGAGGCGGTACCGGGGTTCGGTTTGGGAGAATGTGTCCTGAGCCGTCGCGATCCGTCATCCGGAGCCGTTGCGTAAGGAATCGAAATCTAGGGAAGAGCCGTGGTCTACTTTACGAAACTCTGGAACGAAACTGGGTGGCACGAGTGTAAGCAAAGGATGTTTGCCGTACCCTTGGCGAAAGTGTGTGCACCGTCTGTTGATTGTAGGGAGGCTTGGAAGGAAATCAGCAAACTCTAATCAAGTCGCAAGATGTTTTCTTTCGCCAGGCCGTTTGTATCCCCGGCAGTTCTCGCTACCGTTGCCGGCCCTTGAAATAGCTTAATCGTTTTCTCGGTTGATGTAAAGATTGCCAGGTTGATTGCTTTTTAGGCAACAACAGGGGTAGTAGAAAAAGAAAAGAAATCTCCATCCTCTTTGCGTGAAGCGTGCGCAATTGTGTGTAAATTTTAAGTAGTGTAAAGAAGGTTCCGAAACCATCCCTTTCCTATTGACCTTCAGGGGGGGGGGGGGGG
>KB671778.1:77971-95057 GCA_000349105.1 Anopheles epiroticus | reverse complement strand
ATATTAATGAAACTTCTTTAAAAACAATTTAAAAAATATAAAAAATATGTGATAACCAATTTTGTTGTATTCAGAGCAGGACCTGTTTTAGATAAAAACGTATTTCTTCTAGTAGATTGAGTTCTTTTGTATCCTGATTATCGTTTTTTTATTATGATCATAATTATTATTAATATTAAGGTTTTTTTATTTGACCCATTCAATATTTCATTAACATTATTTTTTCTATCTTTGCACATCGTTCGGCCCAAAACGTATTTGAGAGGGCATAGAGCCACCAAAACATGAAAAAACACACCTTTTCAACAGTACACCCGAGATAGAACTTGCAGCCCCGGATTATTCATTTTTTTCCTTCTCCGTCACCAACATCCACCTTCAAACGCCATCAATCTTTGTGCGCACCGTGTAAAACGCATTCCGCCGGTCTGGACGAAATTCCATCAGCTCTACACCCCATCTGTCATTACTTTTATGACGGTTGATTATACCTGTCCGGGATCCGTTTTCGCAGCTTCCCTACTTTTCCAGTTTCTATGTTGGCTTGGGCCTTTCGTCGATCCTTGCATTTCACCAAACCCGAAACCGGTACCGGCATCACTCCCTGCGTGTACATGCGCGTGTCCGCTTTTCTTTCAATTATCGCCGAATCAACGTGTAACGTTTAGTGTGTGCATTATTTTGGAATACACTGTACATTCCACATCCCCACTCTCATCGGAGCGTAGCAAGGCAAGAAGCGGTGAGACGGGTCGTTGTTAATTGTTGTGTGCTTGATTACGGCTAAAAGTTCGCTTCGCAACAATGTTGCAAACGAGTTCGACTGATAAGCCGCGAGGACTCTCCCGACAAGGCTTCAACTGTTGAAGATGATGTGTGTATTAATTTAACCACATCGTTCAACGGTTAATTTAATGATTGGTAACGCTATAAAACACATAACAACATGCACCATTCAACGAACCAATCGGCTTACTCATCAAATCACTCAACCAGTCGCGAAAAACCACAACGCCCGGAAGAGAGAACGGAAAACAACTAGGCCAATCGTTTTTAATTACACAAGTTTCACTTTGTTGCAGCAGCCGAGCCTGATGAGGACGAATTTTTCCCAAATGTCCATATAGGGCAGGGGTTTGTAACTGTTGCTTCACACTTTTTCAGCTGAAAGCTGGAAGAATTAGCAAACCCGTCTGACTGGATTCAGTTCCTTGTGTATCACAAGTCTTTAAACGAGTCTACAGGTTCAGCAATCATTCTTTTATTCTTAAATGAACGGTAAAAATTGAGCATAACACCGTTCAAAACCTACTGCCAAAAGACATAACAGCAATGGGAAATTCAATTAGCAAGTGCTGTTGAAAGTCTTGCCCCACCATGCCGTGACTTCTTTCCAGATGTCAAATTCATCAGAACGCTTGATCGATTGTCAAAAGTGATACATTTAGCGTGCCCTGAAATGAAGATGATAAATGATCTTGATCTTGAGAGGTGGTACAAGTTTCTGGTGGTTTCCGGTTTCCATTGACATGCGACCGATTGCTCGACTCAAATTCAGTTTGTGTACAACGGCAAACTTTGTTCAACTCGATGATTTTTGTGGGATAACATTCAACTAAGACATTGATTATTTAATTAATTTACCTTAGTCAAGTCAATGCTGCTTAGACAGTCAGTTTCATGCACAGTTGTTTAAAGTAGAGTAGTAGGTGTTTCTATGAGCATACTTGAAGCGAAAGCAATGCTTTTCCCTATATTCCTTCTTGTTTCCAGATGATGATTTAGTATGTAGCCTTGCTTTGGCTTCAAACCATCCCCAAAATTGTCGCTAAATCTCCCATTCAAACACCTCCTAGGTCTCATTCTCTACCGCTCTAACACCCCGAAACCATTGCGGAAGTGTACTGGAGAGCACTTACTTCATGTTTCTGATATTCAGAAGACCCAAAAAACGTTCCCATCCCATCTCCTAAGATCCTGCAGCAACGCATTACCACAGCAGGTGTGAGACTATGTGCAGCAGCACCAGAGCAGCATTAGCTGGGTAATCCTAAGTTATGAAAGTGCGGCCCTCGCCGTATCAGATGATGAGCAAATAGTCGCCCAGGGAATGCTTTGTAGCCTTCTCGCTACTCTCTCCCGGCGGGACTTGGAAGGTGTGGTACAGATGAGTGTGGCTTTCGTACAGTTGGAACCGGAGTTTCGGAAGAGACTTGCATTAGGCAAACATTTGCACGGAACTGACGGTGTAATCGAGTGGTGGTTTATCGATTTTGCAGTGCTTTATGTGCCGGGCGATGGTAAGCAATTGCATTGAAAAGTTATTTTTGTTCGGATCTGCAGCACGAACTTTACCGATGTGTGCTTTCACGACGGTTCATTCATCATTGAGTCTTTCTTTAAAATGATGCAGAGGATTAAACTTTATATAAGATTTGCACGTTTTGTAAATAAAGCAAATATTAAAATATGTGATAGTTTTTTACATTATTTTTTTTGACCCAAATGTATGTTTGTATGTTAGCAAAAGAGTAGGTATATGAAAATCTAATCTAAAGTTATGGATTAAATGGCTTACTAAACTGCCGCATGGAGCAAAGCACGTTCCCTCTCCTACTTGCTTGTTTTTACCAGCTAAATAGTTACTAATGATAATAAGCAATTCCTGCTGCACAGCATTAGCTTTGTGTTTTCAGAGTGTTCCCCACTTCATATTCACTTTCGTTTAGTAGACTGCGTTTGCCTACGTTTTTATTATTATTTTTATTTATTTATAAAAAAATAAAATAAAAATTAAATAACAAATACCACCTACGCCCTAACCGTATTGTCAGATGCCATGCAGAGTAATACATGTGTATATTCAATTAAATATAAGGTATTCTAAATATAATGTACAATAATTAAAGTAATATTGATTCCAAAACTATCCGATTTAGCCAAAACAATTGTTTTAATTTTGACCCAGTTTTGACCCCTATCCAAAATTATTTTGGGATTTTTTAAGAATATGAAGGATTATAGGTTCGATCAGAATAGTATTAAATAAAGGCAGATAGAGAATTTGACCTACCAGGAATATAGTACGGGAAAATGAGAAACGTCTAAAATACGTCTAAATAATAAGAGAGTGCTTAATTGAAATGAACCATCACACTATTGACTTACAAACATAAAACTCTATTCAATCGAATAAGCATACGCTACACTTTTATGATTCTTCAATTTTATTTTTTTTTTATTTATTCTTCAATTTACTTTCAGTCGATCAATTATCTAATGGAAAATTTTGGTTTGAAGGCTAATGGAGCAATTATCTTGTTGATCGCTGGTCTCTGTCATTGGTTTGAGATCTACCATGGATCTGCTTCCAATAAGAAATGTATCAATTGCTGGTTTCAAATAACTTTACTTGATTGAAAACATTGACGAAATAAAGTACCTAACGAAAGTGCTCACCCAATGGAACTGATCCTTCCTACAACAATCACGAGTCTGTTTAACAAGCACGAGTTTTTAGTTCCGGCATAGTTTTCCGTTCGATCAAATTACATCTCAAGCACGTGTGGCAGGGCTTCCCGGGGAATGGTCATCTCATCACGACGTCGTCCAACAGTTGCCCAACGATTCGGGCAGCTGTCTTGCCGATCAAATAATCATTTACGGGATGTCTGGACGCCTGGGAGACCACGTGCCCTACTCATACATCCAAAAACTGACGTAATTTTCAGTGCCCGAGATCGGACTCGAGCGATCGAACCGGGTACCATCAATTAAAGCCTTCGCTGAACTTTGAAATAATAATCAAACGCCAAGAATGGAAAGGGTTGTTGCATACGGGGCGCGTACACACAGGAAGGCAGCAGGGATCCTTCTGGCTTGGAATAATATTTTTTATCATTATGTTTTCACGCACGTTCCCTTCCCGACTCGCACCTTTAGCGGTTGCTGGGACACAACACTGTTTCACTTCGATAAGTGTGTGTGCCCCTTGTTGTTGGTCTCGATTAAACGCGCTGGAGCGATTTTCGGCTTAATTTAACTCGATCTTCGAAGCCATCCACTGATACCACATGGTGGGCGTACGTGGTAGGGACGATTTTTGAAGGTACTGGAACGGTTTTTAACAGTTGGAGACTTCTCTGAAAAATGATGGCAGTGAAGTGCTCTTTCAGAAACGCTTAATTGTGTTGTAATAGTTGCTCTTCTGCTCTGTGTTTTGCTCCTATTTGATGAAGGTACCAAACAGTTACTTTAATTATTTTTCAAATCCCCTTTGCTGCAGCAAACGGGCGTTCCAACTCTGTTCTTTCCACCCTGCACCGGAAAATAGCAAACAAATGCACCACGAACAACCCTCAACCTCAACAGTAAAGTGCACAGCAACACCCAATTGCAAATCTAAAATAGCAGCAGTAAAGCAAAATTGGCGATCACGTCACACAAAGCTGTTGTGCCAAAACCCAACCTGCTTTCCACACGCCCTGTTTCGATGCGAATGGAAAAGCGATAACCCCTAATTTAAGCTGTCAATGTACAGCAGCACCCAGCATTAACCTGATACTTGTGCAGTGCACCGGTATCTTCCCATTTTCTAAAGCATTTGTTCTGCGCCAGCACTGCAGCTACTGGCAGTGCATGAAAACGGGCGTATTTCGGATGCAGTTTCGGGTTCAACCTTCCCGGCCTTCTTCATCTGCAGCAGCAATCCTAATAAATGCTAAAGTAAGCGAGGGGCACGCAAGTACTAAAAAAAAGGATATCACCAGAGAGAAGACAAAATGAAGTGAAAAAAAATCTCCAAGAAAAACTGATGCCGCTTCGGTGCTCTTTGTTGATGCTTCCTGCCCGCCCAAGAAATCCTATTCCCTGCTTCAGCCCTCGTCAAACGATCCTCGTGAGTTTCCCCTGGGCAGCCAGCAGCAGACAGAGTTGAGCGGCTACCATTATACCAACTCCTGAATCTGATCATGCACACACACACACCTGCCGTTTAAAGTCGCTTCGCACAAGGCGGCACACACGAAAACGGGGTGAAGTTTCTTCGGTCCTTCGTGCGGCGCATTTTCGGTGCTTCAACCTACAGCATCGGTGGCAACGAACTCTCTGGCGCACTGCATTTCAAACATTTATCGCTCGATCGTCGGCGGCAAATGGCGGCATGCGTTTATCAGCATCGTCCACCAACCCCCTTGACCCTGCCTTCCCTATTTCCCAATTGCTTTTTTACAACGACAACAACAATTCGTTACGAATCAAGCGATGGCAATTATTTTCGTTCCAAATAATCATAAACCATCGTTCTGGAATGTTTCACCGCCGCATTGATTTGGAGTTGATCGATGCACATATGCTGGAGGGATTGATCCTCCGAGTGACATCCTCCAAAACGGGGCCAGATCTGATGGGAGAAAGTCGGCGAAAGAAGAACGGCCACCACGAATCAGGACGATCGCGAGCCGGCGAGGGCCTGCGAGAGGGGTTTTATTATGCAAAACATGGTTGCGATCTGCTCAGAAGGGTTGCGCCGCTTCCTTAATAAATTGCATGTAATTATGCATACCGCAGGGCGCATCATTTGAATATTAGCGGCGTAATTGGTTTCACTTTTTGACTTCGGGGCTCAGTGGCGAAGGATTTGAGGATCTGGGATGGACGCCCGCAAAGAGTCTAGCAAAGCAAATGAAAGGCAATCAGTTCTATCTGACGTAATTGACTGTACAAGGTGGTCGTTTTAGAGGGAATCGAAAGGAAGTGTATTAGGAAGGAATGTTTTATTGCACTGACCAGTTGGAGTTGCAAAACTGTTGATTGTGTCGATCGGGCGATTGATGTTGGTTTGCGTGACTCGAATTGTTGCCAGACGAAGGAGACTTTTATTGGGAACAATAAAATAATAAATGTTTTGTCTTTGCAATAATGGATGAAGCATTCTGAAAGTGATTTTGCAGTCTCATATTTATATTTAATAAAAAAATCTAGTTTCAATAAAGCAAATCATAATTTTGATTCGTTGATAAAAATATAAGACAATCACTTTTTAAAAATTTCTATCATTGGTCGTGCAAAACAGGAAGAGAAGCAGAGCGATTTGGCAAATGTTAATAAATAAGATGCGCTGGATTACCACGCGTCGCGAGAGAGAGAGATCCGAAAGGTAAGTGAGAGATAGAGATAGAGAGAGAGAGAAAGAGAGAGAGTGAGAGAGTTAAAGGTCAGTAGCGACGTAAAAACCAAAAGGAAGTCGAAGGGAAGTCCACTGAATTCATCTAACATCAAATGAAGTAAAAATTGCTCAACCGAAATTCAAATTCAACCGTACTAAAGTAGTTCCACGATTAGCGCTGGAACAATTATTCACAGCAATATGCAACAGATGAATGGAAGAGTCAAAACATCGTACGATAACAGCTAGAAATGAACTTTTTCGAGTTTGTTTTAGTAAGGCTGTTGAATGTTGGAGAATAATCTAAACTCATTTTTATTTGGTAAAAAATCCAGGCCATCGAAGAATTTAAGTGCAACATATTTAAGTTTAATCAAAATTAAAATATTTGATGCGGGTCGGTGGTCTTATAGATAGCGGCGTTAGCCCGTTGCATTGTCCGGTGTTGCATCGGATTCCTTTCGAATTTCTGCCGCCCTCATACACAGGATTGACTTTCCTGGATTGGGTAAACTAAATCACAACACCCCTGACGCTGCAGCATTAACAATCTTGCTATGAATGGGTAGACTCAGTCTCAGAAGGAGTCAAAGCACATTGGTACTCTGGATATGCCTTGATCCTAATCCCTAAATTCAAAATATTTCTTTACCAAGCTCAACGGTTTAAAAATAATCTAGAAAAAGCAAGCTTCAATTCAGAATTCCATCGAAAATAAATTAAATTAAATGGTCCATTTTTACTACATTCATTTCATTTCTGTAGGGATTATGATATAATGGTAATGGTAGCCTCACCGACTTCTGCATGGTCTTGACATACATTGATTCCCATCTTTGGAGCACTTATTCATCATCCGGTGAGGCTATCATGTTATAATGAATAATAATCCATTATAATGAAATATAATCCAAAACTCAAAATAAGCAATAGAATAATATTTAAAAAGCAATGTTATTTGAAATAACCTCTAAACGAAAAATAACTTGGATGGGTTATGACTAGGGCACAAAAAAATAAACAAAACTATTTGACTTGCTTTTCTAGCAATATACTGTCTTTTTATTTTTTATGTGTTGCAAACAGTCAGGCCGTTTTGCTATCTACCATCTTTTTTTTTTTACTGGCACAAGAAATGAAACGATGTTAAAACACTCAGTGTGGCCTTACTGTCAAAGCAACAAGACCCTTGAAACTACAGCATCTAAAGTTGTAAACCACATTCCCACGCTTTGCTAAACGCATAGTAAAGAAACGCACCATCGCTTCCCTTTCCCCACCAAGTACTCCACCACGGCACAAATCATTTGCCGAACGCATGAAGATGGCCAACAATTTTGTAAAGAAATAAGCCAGCATCCTTCTTCGGGCGGAAAAGTTTGACAACCGGCAACCAACCACTCAACCTCAAAGACACAACAAAAAAACGGCGATTCCGAGCTGCAAAAATTAGTCGCAAATGGCGAACGGAAGAAGCGTAAAGCGTCCGAAACCCCAACGGACGCCCAACACACAAGTGGCACAAAGACAAGAAGCATAAAACCTTTGCGCTAGTTAAATGCCGACTGTAGCGTGTGGGCTCTTAGCTACGATTTGTTTTGCTTGCTGCTGTTGCTGCTGCTGCATGTGCATCCGCAAAACCACAACGGAAGCGTCACTGCAGTCGGTGCATATCGCACCGTTTAAAGATATTTTTTCTTGTGGTTTTTTCACGCTGATGTTGTTTTTTTATGGTGGTGGATTTTGCATTTTAAGCAGTTGCTTGCAGCAGCAGCAGCTCGAAAGGACGAAAAAAGGTTTTTATTCTATTCACGTGTATGTGTGTGGCTGTGTGCAGGCTAGTTTATGCTCGTTGCAACGCTCACGATGCATTTGCACGCCGGCTAGAGAACAAGCAGGCACGCAGCGAGCATAAAACACGCATAAAATGCAAGGGACAGAAAAATCCCTTCAACCGTACGAAAAGGAGCGAGAAAGAGCGAAAAGAAAAAAAATCCATCCCTTCCCGTTCTCACTCTTTCTCTTTTCGTCATTCGCTCTCTGTCTCACACTCTCAGCGGGTTTGCAACGAGCACGAAACGAGGGTTGCTCGGCAACGTTGACGCCGCGGCCTAATGCTGAGCGAATGATTTTATGCTACGCGGAGCACACTCGCAGTCGTACGCTTCCAGCGAAAGGACGTGTTTTTTCGTCGAGATCACGCGACCGGCTCAAATGTGTTCCGTGTGCATCGTACTGTGACCGTACTACCGTGTGGCAGTGTGCGCGCCTTAAACCCGCGCTGCATTTCACATTCAACAAGTGGTGGTGCTTTGTTAATATTAAAAACGATTTTATGTTTGCTCTCCCTACACAAACCATGCGGACAGTTTAGCCACAGCGAGCGTGTGTCGTGTGCGTGAGTGCGAAAGTGTGCAGTTTTGCTTTTTAGTTCGAGCGGCCAAACTTCTTCAGCAAACAACATTCCCAACGAGCGCATTCTTCCAATTACGTTACTAATTGACCTTTTACTGTTGTGCCGCTTCGACCCGATTGTAAGCGACCGCGAGGGCTGAAGATTGATTTGATTGAGTGATTTTAGTCGTTATTGTGTGTGTGAGTGTTTGTGTCTGTGTTTTTGGGGCGTAACCCAAGGGCAAGCACCATGGCGGACGAAAGCCTGCACGTACCGGACACCAGCATCGATTTCCACATCGTCCAGCTGTTCGAGCGACTCGAGGCGATGCGCAAGGAACCGGGCCAAAAGCTGTCCCGATCGCTGCAGGGACGCATCAACATGCACACCGAGCTGCGCAGTCTGGAGTTATGGAGGTAAGGCGGGAACACGATCGGATATTCAAATAAACCACCAACACATACACACACACCCGCCCATCCCTTATCTGGGTGTGATAGGGGCTGACGTTTGTTTTTGGTGTGCATAAAATTATGCGATAAGCAACACTCGCACCGGTTGAATCGTTTAGCCACGAACACATATAGCACACACTTGAGCCAATAAAACTCAATATACGAGAAGGGTTCTCTGCTCTGGATAGAACATTCCTTTTATGTCGCCTTAAACATACTATCAAATATACATACGAATTTGGGCAGTGAAGTTTTATGCTCCTTTTCGACTCCCTTTTTTTCGATTAAACACTGCTCAAGAACTCTCATTTTTTATGCAAAACTCCCGTTCTTCTTGCTCGATGATTGAATTTTAAAATTTCATCCATTGCTGCCATTCAATATTAAGCTCATCTCGCTTTAATGGTTCTTTGTTTTTGTTCTCTTCCTTTCTTCCATGCAAAAAATAAACAACAAACCCATCCAGATCGATTACGTGCGAAAGTTTGGCCTCCTTCTTCTACGTGTTTATCGTGTGCGGAGCGGCTGCGGGGGCCGGCGTCGGGGCAAGCGTCTCCTCCGTCCTGCTGGCGACCGCCCTGTCCTCCGGCTTTTCCATGATTGCACTCACCCAGTGCTTCCTGCACATTTCGGGTAAGTTTCAGCCCGCACCGGCTAATCTACATAAAACTTTCTCCCCAAAAACTTGCGAAAGATGTCAACGAGTGGTGAAAGAAAGTTCTTTTGACAGTGTAGGGCTATCATATTTTTTTCTGTTTAATTATGAGCAAAGAACAACAGTTTCTCGATGCTCGATCGATGTTGATCGAGCAAGTCCGCACAAAAAAAAAACAGCAAACAACCCAGAGAAAGTACTAATTACAGCAGAAGGCTTACAGGGCTCACAGCCACGCAGAGAGAAAACAATTACATCGATTAAATGGGCCCATCGGTCTCCCAGAGCGGTTTTGGGTCGTGTGCCCGGGTGTCCCTTCGGAAAACTGGCCCTCCGTCAGCATGCAATCATCATTAAAGCGATGGACATAAACATGAGGCACACTACCCCATAATTTCGAACCAACCAGCCAGCGTGGTCGTGTGTGTGTGTCGCCGTTTCTTAAATTCCACACATTTCCGTGGTTGCAATTTTTGGCGATAACCTGCCTCGCGATGCCGCTGGCTGCAAGTAGCGACAAACATTCCACACTCTGAAGAAACACAAACGAAGAGAAAAAAAAAACTGCTGATGCTGATACGAACAAATGGACGCATACAGATCGTTTGCCGGAATGAGTCGATCGCCATGGTACGGGCGTCGTCAGTAAATTGCCCAAGCAGCATGCTGTAATTTCTCCTTCGAATACAGAACACACAGGCGGGTGATGTGTGGTCATAAAGAACTGCCAAGAAACGGCCGGGAGCATAAAAGAAATGCACCATCAACACTAAAACCAACCGCCGTTCGTCGTGTGGCATACATGAAAAACAGAGGAGTGGAAAAAAATGGCAAAGCATCGAAAACAGCCCAAAACACAAACGGCACACACACACATCTGCCCTTAGAGCGACCCAGAAGAAGAACACTGAAGACGGCACCAGCAGGCCCTACAAACCTTCTCGGCAGCTTGTACCAATTTTCCTTTCTCCACACTGCCACACCACGCATATCCCTTGGGCACAATAAGGCGCGAGATCCTTCCGGGGTCATCCGAAGCAGTGCGCCAGTAACGTTGGTTCGCTGATAAATCTTCAATTTCGCCTTGCCGCTAGCCAAATCTGTTTATCTCGTTTGCCTAGCACTTCCACGGTGAAGCTAGCGGAAATGGGAACAAGCACCACGAAAAACCATTTCCACCCGAAAGCACCAGATTGTTTGCTCGTGGTTGAAGCGCTTTAAAGTTTTGCATGACAGTTGGCGTTCTGCGTGGATAGGACGACCCAATGCAGATGATATGAATCAAAAGATTGATGGTGGATTTAATTGCAGTCTCCTTAATCTCTCTCTGTCTCTCCTTCAGGTGCTCACGTGAACCCGGCCGTGTCGATCGGTATGCTTGTCTCGCGCCAAATTTCACCACTCCGCGCCCTGCTGTACATTGTGGCGCAGAGCGGTGGATCGATCGCTGGAGCGGCCCTGCTGTACGGGTAAGTTGACAAAGCAACAGTCTTACAACGGAAATTTGGACCACAATTTAGGCAATGCCAGCGATAAGCAAACGCGGATTAATAGTGAATTTAAAGCAAGTAGCTAAAAGAAGGGGCCAAAAACACCTTTTCGGTCAACGCAACCTCGGCACAAAATCCGCTCACCACCCCGGCAGACAGGCGGTGGGTCCTTCCAACCAATAATTTATGGACCCCAGTAATCACCGGCAGGTGATACATTCTTTGCCCTTGCGCTTTGCGCTTTTGGTTCGCTTCGGTTTTGGCATGTGCAACCGGGGTGCAGCGAGGTAAAGCAATCGTCCAGAAATATGCTGCAGTTTTTTAGGTTTTTTTTTTCAAGTAAAATGCACCTTTGAAAGGGCCCTCGATGCAAAGTACCTTCGAAATCGACAAACTTTTCGTGAAGATTTTCAAAATTACTGAGCGCAATTAAGAAGACAAACGAAAATGGTAGCCGTGGAAAGGTGAAACAAAAATGTGAATGAACTCTTTCGCCTCTAAAGGGGTCGTAAATTTGGTGTAGTGGTGCTTATTTTTACCATGTTGTTTATTTAAAATGACCCTTGTATGGTCGAATTACATCCAACACGTGCTAGCCAGTTCTTGAAGGCAATAATTGGCGCTTCAAATGGTTTATAGCAGCAAATCTTGAAGCATATTCCTCTGCATTGTCATCGTCTTCGCGTAGATCGTGTGCGAGAACGATCGATCTATCTTCATTAACCTGTCAACTTCGTGGTAAAGTTATGCAACTCACCCATCTACGTTCGTCACCCGATCTTGTACGTCGTCCGTTAATTTCATCCGTTAACGATGGGCCCATTACCGAATCAAAACAAAATCCTTATTTATTGCACTGCACCCAACAATCTCGAATGTTTTCCAAACATGCTTAACTGCGGGCGAGGTGAGATGGTGATGCGTGTGGCAGCAATTTGCTCGTGGCCTGTCAGCAGCGTCAGGTCATGTGAGAAAGTGCAACCAACGTAGGATTTTCCACTGTTGAAAGTTATGACAACACACGGTTGATAAATCTTTCCCATGTGTCGGCATTCGCGCGCGCTCGCTGGAAAAAGCATTTCAAAAAGTTTACTTTCTAAACAACGAAACAGTTTTGGCGGGACTTTGCGGAGGTGTTGTTTCCCATTTCACCCAGTAAGCGACCATTTTTGTTAAGAATAACAGCAAGAAGAAAATAAAAAGAGGAAAAGCAAGCGATCCCTTTTGGGATGCTGCATGGGAATGTTGGCCGCGGTTCGATGTTTCGTATCCCTGCGCAAACCACTAGCTCCGATGCAGCTGTTGCTTCGTCTTCTGATCTTCTGCCTGGTCCTTTGGCCTAAGCAATCACAGAAACGTATCAGACCTTCGCTTCGTAGCGAAAGGCGAAAGACGAGCTGAAAAGGAAAAGGTCTCGCAGTGAAAAAGGACTCCTCCGCTCCGGTGAAGATAGATAGCTGCAGAGGCTTCAAGGTTCAGGTCAAAATCTCCGCCTTTCAGCTGAGCACCCTGGCACAACCCAAGGGCAAAAATCGTTTTCCAATTTTGTTTTTTTTGTGCCAAGCTTAAGCCACTAGATTTTAAGCCATCACACACACACACACAAACGCAGCCACATTAACACAAGACACAAAAAAGAAATCTCTCTCGCTCGTTACGGACACGGTTGCCTGCTGGCCGTGTTTTTCGATGCCAGTTGCGCCTGTTCGGCCGGCAATCTGTTGAATGTGCCCGTGTCCTGAGCCTAGGATGAGTGATGCGATTCGAAATCTGACGCCATCTGCGCGCCGCGCTCTGCGTTTTGTGGCTCAGTCTTTTTAGGATCCCTTATTTCTAGCTACTTTACTTCTTGGAAGGCTGCAGAGGAGCTGAAGGATGAGCTGCCCTCATTCGCTGCTTACACCTTTTCACTAGTAGAATCAGTTAATTTAATAAGAAGCATAAAACGACCGTCTCTCCGGGTTTGTTTGCGCTGATTCACACAAGCTGCCCGAGAGTGACCAGGTGCCAGGTGTTTCGCTTTAGCTCCATTTCTGACGTCCGTTCGGACAATGCGCTCGATTGTTCGATTCTCTTGGGGGGATGTTTTTTTCATTTCAACACACACACACACATGGGGAGGAGTTTCCTTAACAAACAGCTGTTGAACGCGATTGAGTTCGATTTTTATCATCGGTCATATCGATCAACCCATGCCGGGGATGCAAGGTGGAGCAGAGGGGACCCGCACATCCAACGCCACTCACGCACGGTGCATCGTGTCGATTTATGCATGCCAACGAAGCAGGAAAAGTGCAGTCGCCTGCCGTGCGCTTTCACCATCCCATTCTTCGACGGCGGGCAGCTGCCAAAAGTCAACCAGGGCCAGGGCATAAAGCAAAACCCAAACCACATTCATCACTCATGCCGTCGTGTCGAGTAACTTACTGGGGCCGACCCACGGTCATCAGAATGGGTCGTCGTGCGTATCACACAAAGAATTGTTAAAAGGTCCACATCCCGATATAAAAAAACCTAACTCCGTCAGAATTTAAATCTCCCCCTTTCTTTTGGAATTAGTTTTGACCAACCAACCCGAACGAAACAGAAAAAAAACTAAGGCCCCCGTGCGCCGTTTCCTTGTTGTCTTCAAGACACACACGGCTCGTGACAGCTGCAACAGTTCGGCCTTTTTTGGGTTGAGGCTGCTTCATAATTCCCGTCCTGTCCTTCTCTGATTTCGTGCCTTGGATTAGACTGTTGCGATCAGTTTTTTTTCTCTCCTTCTCTTTGGGTGTAGAGTGCCTAAAAAGACCAGATTGTCCTCTGTGTTTTTCTGCATAACTTTGCTCTTTGGTCGCTTTAGTGATTGTATTACAAAGGCAAGCAACCAGTAGACATATAGCGCAGAAAGAAGACCCTAAAAGTTCAAACACCCTCCACATATGCACTGTTTGGAGTCTTGCTTTTTAAGATGAGGTTCCTTCGTCATCAACAGATCTCCATATGCCTCTTGTTTCGCCTGATAGTGGTTTACATATCACTCCTCCAAAGCAACTGGCGAGGGTGAGAACGAGCGTCAATTATCTGGGAGATGGCTTACAACCGGTCTATCGACTGGAACACATTTCAATCTGTCATCAACGGCGCTTTGTGACCTCAGCGTCAACTAGACGACTACGAACCACGGTACAACATGCGTTTCCCACTGGATGTGCGTCCCAGTTTCTGCTTCCCAAAACCATCCCCCTCGTTTACCGATGTCAATGGGTGCAACTTGGCATAATAATTGGTTTCGATGTAAATTAAACACTCTTCATTTCAAAACGCGATATTACAAAAGCGGACTCAGACGAGCTTCCCTGAAGCTGGTATGATGTTCTTGCGTTCTTTCCGAACAAACTCCGCCATGCATCATCTTCATGGGAACTGCAACCGTCTGCGCGCACATGATATACATTCGACGACAACGCGCTTTGAAGTGTCACTCAACGTTACAGTGACTTTTACGGGAAACTCCAGCACCAGGGAAAGGGTTATCCAGGAGCGCAGGGATTACGAAAACGAGGGAGACAGATTCTCTACGCGACAGTCATTAGCCGCATGGAAAGCCTAACTGGCTGTTTGTGCCTGTGTCTCTTTAACTGCAAGCACATGTGAACATGTGTCTTAAATTTGTTGCTTCGAAGGGTACACGGTACACGGGCTCTGTGGATGTACAGTTTTACAGACAAGTGGTTTTTCCCGGCGGGAAACTTCACTGCAGGTCATCTGCAGCTTCCCTGGTGACACACAAGAAGATTTTTGTGTTTTATTGGCTTACGTTAGAGGCGGTCGGGCGGTCGAGATCATTGTACTTTGCTTTGCTTGGGGAGTTTTTACGTTAGTGTCACCTACCCCATTCGCTGGTAGTCATCTGCAGACGTCGATTGTTCGGCGAAGATTTGAGAGAGAACTTTAAATTTCCCAGAACTTGAAGGTGGATCAATTCGCCATGGATAACTTCCAACGCGGAGCTTCTTTTGTTCCTTTTGCAATTCAATGTAAGCGGACTAATTGATCCGATTAAAATAACAAAACATTTCGCTTCGCCTGAAATATGCTTTAAAACCAGCAACGCTACACATTTTATGCATAATTAAGGCAGCAAACGTAAGAAAGCATTTTTCGCATAACAGAATCAGAGATCCAATTTGCGTCGTGCACAGTGCACGGTACTAGGATACGGTAATGGATGCAAACCGAACCGAGCAAAGTCTACCTGTTTTGCTGTGTAGCACCACCATACGGCCACACAGGCACACACGAGCACTGCCAGTAACAGCGGGAAATGAGTGGAAAAAGCAAAACCAAAAACCCACCATGACCTGTACCATCGACCTCATGGGAAAACCATGCGAACGTTCGTCCTTTGCGCAGTTGCCGGTTTACAGGTTTTTCAGGTCACCATTTGTAAGCTTTAAGCATATCCTCTTTGCGCGCTCGTTCCCCCTGTTTTCCATCCATTTCGTCTCTCATACGCGTTTGATTTTTAAATACAAACGCATGTGAATACTAAACAGGAAATGGAGTAAAAAAAAAACCCTTCGAAACCAGGTGCAGCACCGCATTCAATACCCACTGGTGGGTCCTCGAGGGCGCTTGTGGAGAGAAGAGCCAAGAACTCCTACGACAAACACCGTCCGTTTTGTAAGCATATGAATAACTATCCTTTTTTTGCATTTCGGTGTGCTTTCGAGAAGGTTTTCAGAACAAAACTTCCACCCAACCCAGCTCGGTCGACCCCGAAGGGCCTGTCCTAGGGTTGTCTTGCTTCTTCCATTTCGACAATAATGCCAGCTAGCCGCTGAGTTAGAAAGCATAGCATTTTCTATAGCGTGCTGGAATTTGAATCGAAAGCTGCCGTTTGTGACCCGTAAACCTACGCAGCAAATGTGAGTGTGTGGGCCCTTTGACCTGCGCCAAAAAAAAACCCATCCTAGAAGCTACACACCGTTGCCCCTTGGCTGACTTACGCCAATGTACGAAGGCTGCGACGGATGGTCTGTTTACTCTAGCCGCGCTCTACCTGATGCGATTTTTTGTTGAGAGCAACAGTTGTGCAAACAGCCCAGAATGGGTTTCTATTTTTACTTTGCTTTTTCCTCGAACCCACCCCGGCTAAGTGGTGGACTGAAAATGGCCACAGCTTGTTTGTTCGTTCGCAGAACTGGAAGCTTCTCTTTCGATTTCGAAAGCATATTTCACGGTCACACCACAACTCAATTTGCATACCCGATCCCTTAATCGACGGCTGACAGCTTTGCAACCGTTTGCCAAAATTGAAATCAATCCGGAACACAGTAACGGGCGGACCGGTGGGTAAGAGCTTTGAAATGTTATTGCTAATTTATGCATACCCTCTCGGTGGTGCAAACGAATGCAAGGGATACGGGGCGAATCGAAGAAGATGTGCCATTTTTAAAAGCGCCATTGCCTTTTACAGCTTGCCAGGCATCACGAGGGGATGCAGTCCCGTTGCGAGGCAATTAAGTTGTTTTCGGTGTGAACAATTTTTATTTTCGGTGCATACATACTGGAACGATCAGAAGGCACGATTTGGAGTGACAGGAAGTGCCATCGGAGGGCAGTGTTCCAAGAACACTGAAACGGGTAAATGATTTATTCTGGATCGTGACTGAACGTTGTTGAGGCGCCGGAAGATCGACGGCAACGAAACGCACCGAACGTGATTCGAAACGCAAACGTTAACATTGTTTGGCGTGCCGACGATGCCGCCTTCTGTCACAAGACCAACACAAATATCGACATTTGGCTGGCAGTGTCGTGAGAGACGAGTGAAAGGGATCACCCTTGCCCAACACTTCCTTTGCCACTTGTTTAATCGACCTGTGTGCGCGTGTTGTTTGTGCCATAAAAAATCCATCCTTGGTCAGAACAAAAGAG
>KB671778.1:63760-73816 GCA_000349105.1 Anopheles epiroticus | reverse complement strand
GAAATTGTGGTGGTGCAGTTTAAAGCACCTTCCCTCCGCCACATGTATCAATTACACACAGCGATGAACTTTAAAATCCACTTCCTATTTCGTCAGTTCGAAGGGTTTTGTACGAAAGGCACAAAACTGCCCTTTACCGTCTGAACTGAAAATCAAAACCGGATCTGAAACCATTTGACCAAAACGTTTTCCCCCTTTTTTTGATGAATTGTTTAAAATATCATACAATCTTTGTGGTCGAGGGTATACACTTGTCAGTAAAAAATGGTTTTGCGCCCATAAGGATGAAGAGCGGTCGTCGTGGTGCAGTAGTGCATGATATCGTAATTGAATTAAATTTCACTTGTTGGGTTTTCGCTCGACTGTCCCCTAAGTGAAAATGATAATAAATTACGTGTTTTTTTCTGAAGAACAGCATTTTGCAATCCTCGACATCAATTAGAGGATTTTTTGTTGTCGTAAAGGAAACATGTGCACCACCAACGGGCAGGGATGATGTTCGGTCAAGTGTTTGCACAGGAAACATACAACTTTGAAGTACCCTACTATACTTTAAAACCTGTTACAAACATCCCGCAAAAAAGGACACAGTTCTCACGGATGTTTTAAAACAGATTGGAAGGGTGGTCTGGCGTATGGCTGGCTTCCTGTTACTTCCAAACCGTATTAGCACTATTACAATTATCTGCAATTTTCATCCATCATAACAAACAGTTGCAGGATGACACTTGAGCGAGACGCTGCTGTTATTTCGTTTCAGAATTATTTCTTTTCTACACACACAACCATTCAAACGATTTCAAATTCGTTAAACAGTAAGACCATCCTGAAGGGTCAAATTTTGCACACTTACATTAACCTCACAAGTAATCTGCCCTCTCCCTGAGGGTCAAACATTCCTTTACAAAGACCTGTTAACCTATTATCTTTTGGACATCTTTCTCACCTTTTGTACGTTGTCAGCATGCCTTCTTACCTTTCTGTTTTTGGGGAAATTTTGTAACGAAAAAATCCCAACTAAATAGCGACAGTTCGGGCTACCTGTCAACTGCCCCTAGCCACAGGGCGCTGCAAAGGATTTTCCGGCTCAAACAGCTCTTGTTCCAATTTTCGGTCCATTATCCAAATTACCTGACATCCCTGGGCACCGACAGAAGAACTTTCAAAAAATGACACCAATTTTCTACACCCTTCCTTTACCGGCGTCTCCTGCCGTTGCGTTTTCGATAACGTTACTTATACCTTCTTTCGCTTTTGCTTCTCTCCCTCTCCTTTTTCACAGTGTCACCGTGCCCGGTTATCAGGGCAATCTGCAGGCGGCCGTTTCCCACAGCTCGTCCCTTGCCGCCTGGGAGCGGTTCGGCGTCGAGTTTATCCTGACGTTCATCGTCGTCCTGGCCTACCTCATCTCCACCAGCTCGTTCAAGAAGTACTTCGGCTCGTCCGCGATCGCCATCGGTGCGGCGTACAGTGCGTGCAGCTTCGTATCGGTAAGATCAAACGCTAACTTAAAAATTTGGTACGCCTTCCCAGTGGCCTTTCTGGGGGATCTTACCTCCAGGGAGACTCAACTTCAATGTTACAATCCGGCTTTGAATCCTGATGATCGAGTTTACTGTTTGCTTTCCATTTCACGACCACTCGTAAAAACCAGGATAAAGCGATAAGCTTTCGTATTAACAAACGAAAAATAAGAAGGACATAAACTGCAATAAAAAAAACGGAACCCATCAATTCTCCTATTCCGGGGCGATCGTTATCGTTGGAACAAAAATCCACTATTTAATGAAGATATCATCATGTCGCGTCGCACGAAATGATGGGTCCGAATTCGACCCTGATAGGGTGTTTTTTCGTTCCGTTGTCCGATAACGGTCAAATTTTACACTCCCTCACGTTGTAAAACCCACCAAGCATAGATCGCTATGGCTACAAGCAACCGTACACAAACAAAGCGAATGATTATTGGAACCCATACACGCAGCGACCCAGCATTAGGCGATAAGCGATCAATGTGCCTGTAGCATAAGCCTGCCAGCATAAAATGATATGTTGTGTGTCGCCCTTTCCCATACTCTGCGTCGTTCGTAGTTCCTGTGTGGAGTGTGTTTTAATGCTTAGGCTTCTTTTTTTTCCTCATACACAGCATACCTTTTTTTCTTAATTCCTTCAAACGATTTCCGTTTTAAAGTTTTGATGAAGGTGGAATTGGACAGCACGTAACCGGTGCGGCAGCAGACAAAACGATTTCAATCCCCTGTGATGGTTCTCGTACCTTCCCCTCTCCACATTCCGAACGTATGAAATTTGAATCTGGATAAAACACCTGCCTTGAGCACCGTTTCTGCTTCGGTGCACCGTCCCATTCGTTCGCTCCACGACCATTAGTTATCTGCTTTTGCACGATTCTTTTCCATTCTTTTCTTTCTATATCTACTTCCTCCGATACCCTTAGTAGTAAAACCCTGAGGAGGTGTAAGTTTGGGCATTAAACAGCAGATAGAAAAAATAATGGATAGGCAGGTAGAGACGTTCTGCGCAACATCACCGGATATCTTCGTTTCTATTCGAAGCGGGACGAATTGTAAGGGCCACAATGGAAAGGCTGGGAGGTTGCAAGCGAAACGGCGGCACTTCCTTAAGATACAGGATCCACCAAAAACCGAGATCCAAAAAGGATATCCTTCTCAAATCGGACGCAAACAATCGTCCTGAAAGGGATGCCAGGTAGTTGAGGGTTGGCTTTTGTTTTCGTACGATCGCATGAAGATCCTTTCGGGGCAAAAGATGCTTCTTCCAGCAGGATGTTAGTGGACGAGCGTGTGACCGATGAATCTTAGGCTTTTTGAGAATAAATCTTAAAATGACATTTCCCTAAGGTCTGTGACAAAAGCGTCTAATGCTTTATTTCTTACTTTTTCTCCTTGCAGATGCCCTATCTGAATCCAGCCCGCTCGCTGGGTCCTTCGTTTGTGCTCAACAAATGGGACAACCACTGGGTGTACTGGGTAGGACCGATGGTTGGCGGTGCCGTGTCCGGTGTGCTGCACGAGTTCATCTTCAGCGCCAAGCGATCGTCCAAGCGCACGAAGGACGATGTCGACTCCAGCCTCAACTCCGAGGATGACATCAACTACGACATGGATCTGGAGAAGCCGCAGCAGCAGCCACCCCACCAGGGAGGCAAGTACCATCAGTACCGTCCGCCGAGTGGAACGCTCACGGGAAGCCAGCAACGTTACTGCCAAAGCATCTACACTGCCGAGCCGACCTCCAAGGTGGAACGGGTCGAGCCAATCTACGGTGGCACCAAGTCGATGTACTGTAAGTCACCACCGCTGACGCGTGCCAACCTCAACCGGTCACAGTCAGTGTACGCCAAGAGCAACACCGCACTGAACCGTGACCTACCGGTGCGTTCCGGTCCGCTAGTGCCCGCCCAAAGCCTCTACCCGCTGCGGGTATCGGCCGCACCACAAACGCACCTCCAGAACCAGAACGTGCAGAACCAGCTGCAGCAACGGTCGGACAGTATCTACGGCATTCGCAGCTCGATGCGACAACCAGGCCCAACCGACGGGCGGATGGGCTCGCAGATGGCACCACCGCAGCAGCAGCAGCTGGGCCCCGTCGGTGATGGTGGTCCCCAAGGCTTCCAGCCCATCTACGGCTCCCGCAACAATCCCAACTGCTCCACCGATGCGCTCAAGTTCGACCGTGATCCCAACAGGTAAGCATACCATGGCTGAGCGCTGTCCTGACGAACGCTTCTTTCTAATCGCGCTTTCTGCACTGACTGACAGTTCTCTCCTTTGAACACTTCCCGCCTTTCCCCCCTCACGAACGTGTGTAGCCGCGACGAGCCGCTGAACTGCAAGTTTTCGCGCGGCAACGGCACCAACCGGCCGGAATCGATGTACGGTGCGGGCGGCACCGGGCAACGACGCATCCACTCGGCCCAATCGGACGACAGCTCGTACGGTTCGTACCATGGTCCGGCGGGTCCAGCACTGACGCCACCGACGCGCAATGCTAGCAACAGCAGCAGCACCTACAACCCGGTCGTCGGTACCGTGCTGCCCAACTACGAGCGGAAGACGTCCTCGTCATCCTCCTCGAACCAACAGCAGCAGCAAACGCAGCAGCAATCGCGCAACGGCCAGAATGGTTCCAGCATACAGAACACCAGCTTGCCGCCACCGCCACCACCACTGCACCACACGATGCCATACTCGATGCACACGGTGCGACAGAACTAGACCTTCTAACTCCAAACCACTTCCCCATACCTAAGCTAGTTGCCCCGATCGGGATCGACTACTCGAACCCGCTTGTTCGGAGCTAGAATGTAAGTGCTGTGAATGATACAGAGCGTGTGACTGTGTGTGTTTGAGTGTTTCTTTATTTGTTTTTGTGTGTGAGCATGTGTGTGTATGTGTGTTCCTCGTAGGATTTAAGTTTCTTTAAGCCGCCTGGTACGCGCATCAACCCTTAACCCGTGTTGTGTTAGTCCAGCGACGAATGTCTGCGACAAACCTTTTTCCTCGGAAATTGCCCAGTGAGCTATGTTGTAGAGTGGAGTGGACCCTAACCGTTGGATTAATCGCTCGGCCTGAATCGGTCCGAATGTGATCCGCGTTTGTTGCGGTCAGCTGCAATCAAATTATATATTAATCCCATCCCCGTTTCCCAAATCCCACCCATTGAAGCAGCGAAAGGTCAAATACCCACGGTGAGAGACGTGTTAGCAGCACCCAGACATTCGAAAGCTAAACTCTTTGATATTAAGAGACTGATTGCATATCCAACTATCGTTCGCTATCGTTCGACTAGCTAGTGCGAGAATTGTTCGTAAATGCCATATAATATCATGTATCATCTATCACTAAAGTATGCGAGGACAGAAGATAGGCGAAGGTGTTCACCATGATTTCTTTCGGCTGTAGCATGCGCTTCACACAGTATTCCAAAGCACAGAAAACAAATTCGACTGTAGTTCTCGATGTTTCGAAGCTGAGTTCAGTTTTGGTGAGCTCCAGTTTAGTTTATTCCCATCCTCCTTCTAGTACAAATGTAAATAGATAGCCATGACAAGGTTGTTTTATTTTTTTAAAATGTTTTGCGTTTTAATTTTATTTCTTCGCGAATAAGTTCAGACTCTCCGAGTCGGTTAGTTAGAGTGAGAGTTTGATGTATCAAACCAATGGAATTGATGGTGAAGAAAAGGTTTCGGCTTACTATTGGTAGGGATAGAAGCAGCAATGCATGCGGAATGTAAGCGACTGCATAAACGCTAACGCTATATTGTAACGAAACGTTGAATTGTTCATAGATTTATTAAAAGAAAAGTATTATTAACTGCGTGAGACAATCGTTTGCTGCTATTGGCAGCGTTTCTACGAGGTTTCACTTCTCTGTACATATTTATTTGTGATTAACCTAGACCGGATTGTAACAACTTTAACAAATTATAGCCCCATATCGAATTGAAGCTAAAAATATATAACAAACTTTTCAATAATATACTGTGTGGTTCCTTTAAAATGAAAGAAACGGAGGCGATTTGTGGATCGTATCATGAAACTGCTGTTGATAATGGATATCCTTTTTGGCGATACGATATAGTGGAAGATTCAATGGAATTTATCAAATCATTCCGAAAGTAGATTATATTCAATGCAATACAGAAGACGATATTTATACTTCTTAGCATAAAATGGAATCTTATATAGTCACAAGTTCTCATCTATGGTTTTTCTATACAAAAACGAAGACAAAATATTCATGAATTAATAGATTGCCTGACTGGTGTACTACTTAACTTACCAAAAACTGTATGTTTTATATCCAATGTACTGCGAAATATTATTCCCAGACTCTTCGATTGAACCTAAATTTGCCAAAAGAGCTGATACATACAGCTGATAACTTTCGAACGAAGGAGGCCACTAACGGCCGGTAGGAAAAAATATGAATTTAAAGCAGACATCTTCAACAGTTACCAATTGGGCACTATTTATAAATAAGTTAAAGATTGTTAAATAAAACATATCATTACAATAACTTTTCATTATAGCCCCAGCTTTCTAAGGTTTAACTTCGATAGCGAACAAAATTATAAGTGCTTGGAGTTGATAGCACTGGTACAGTAAAAAACTTAAAATGAATGTAAGGATTTGTTTCTAGGTCTCCTGTTTTTCTCCTTTCATTTAATAAGTGTTTTATGTTGATTATGATGTAAATGCAATTTAATATATTTTGCATGGTTTAAACAGTGCCGAAAACTGTATACGGCCAAACAAAAAAGTCATATTGGATAATACCTTTCACGCAGATGAACCCTCTGAATGTATTTTTATGTAATCAAGTTAACAGAATGGTAAAAGCTATAAAAATATAAAGCTATAGCATATTTGAACAATGTAATGTAATAGATGAGCTCAAACAATTACATTTTACGTCCTTTAAATCGACTAGCACCAACTGTTATACAGTTCACACGGAGACGTCTTAAACGCCTACAGGTATGCAATCCTAAGTCCATGGAATTTCTGTAAACAAAAAAGCTTCATTCAATTAAACAGCAGACCAAAGGATGTCTTAAGTAAAACTACTTTAAATTGTTGGAGCTATAATAATAAAGAAAGAGGAGGTAACAAAATTATTTAACCAGGATTATACTTTATTCACCATAAGTACACAAAACACAGATAAACGGTCGAGCACAACGGGTTTTGCTTGATCGGTTTGTTTGTTTCGCGTGTTCCTTCTTCGCTTCTATTCACTCCATCTTCACCTACTACAACGGCTCAAACATACATACATAGACAATGTGCCCTTCCAGAAACTGACCATAAATTACTACACTCTACAAAAGGGAGGAGGCTGTGGTTTCGTTCCGTTTTTTATAAATAACATGCTTACAATCTAATAGGATCACTAGTTCGTATAAACGCAGTGGAGCAGCAGTACACACAAAATCTACACTTAACGGCTACGGGTTCATTTGGTGGTGGTGGTGGTGGTGGTGGTGCTTGCTGTAGTGGAGACCAATCCCCGCTTAGCTGCAGCTCATTAGCGGAGGCGGAGGCGGCGGCATGCTGGGATCGTGCACAATCACTCCCCGAGGTCCATGCGGATGGGGTAGCGTGCGAGAGCTGGATGCTGGGTGCAGTAGGGATGCTCCACCGTAAGCGCCACCATGCTGATGATGATGGTCTCGGGTTGGCGGCGTATTGCCCTGCCCATTGCCGTGGTACGATCCGTACGAGCTGTCGTCCGAGTGAGTCGAGTGGATGCGTCGCGTGGCGGCGTACACCGATTCCGGCCGATCGTTACGAGCGAGCGTGTTAATTACCTTATCGCAGCTGGATTGGGAACGAGGAGGAGAGGTTCAGAAAAGGGAACTAAGCGTTAGAGAAAGAACAGTGCGTGAGTGAGCTGTGTGCATGTGCGTAGCACGTGTGACACGTGCTGGCCAATATCAACCTACCCGGCTTGTTCGTGAACATCGCGCAAAACGTCGGCCGTGCAGCTGGGATTGTTCCGCACGGAGTAGATCGGCTGAAAGGCGGTCTGGCCCGCTTCCGAGTGGCTAGGCCGTGGGGCAAGCTGCTGCGTAAGATGCTCTGCCAACTGTTGCTGCTGCCGAACGGCACTCCGAATACCGTAGATGCTCTCCGACCGCTGGTGCAGCTGGTTCTGCACGTTCTGATTTTGTGTGTGGACGTGCGGTTGCTGCTGCTGCTGCTGTTGAGACACTCGCAAAGGGTATAGACTCTGGGCCGGTACCAACACGCCCGGGCGTAGTGTCGCAGTAGCAGCAACGGTGGCCGGTATCTCCTGATGCAGCGCCGTGTTGCTCTTTGCGTACACCGACTGCGAACGGTTCAGGTTCGAGCGGGACATTTGCGGCGACTTCCCGAACATCGACTTACTGGCGGCGCCATAGATCGGGTCCAGTGGCTCAATCTTGATCGTTGGCTGGTCGCTACTCGCATACATGCTGTGACAGAAGCGCGATGGCAGTGTTCCACTGTGATGGCGCGCATTCTGGAACTTGCCGACGACACCCTGCGTAGCGGCCATCTTGCTCACGTCTACCGTGTAGTTGTTTGGCTCTTCGGCAGCGACGGCTGAGATGCCCGAGCTGTTGCCACTCTTCGACTTGCTCTTGGACTTTTGCTTGGGTGTAAAGACAAACTGATGGATCAGCCCGGCGATAATGCCACCGAAGAACGGTCCAATCCAGTACACCCAGTGATTCTCCCATTTGTTCAGCACAAACGATGGACCCAGGGAGCGGGCTGGATTCAGATAGGGCATCTGGAAGCATGAAAGAAGCTTTTATAAGGACACATTGTCATCTAGTAGATTGCTAGAACTCTTACCGATACGAAGCTGCACGCACTGTATGCCGCACCGATCACGATCGCGGACGAGCCGAAGTACTTCTTGAAGGAGCAGGTCGAGATAAGGTACGCCAGGACGACGATAAACGTCAGGATAAACTCGACGCCGAACCGCTCCCACGGCGCTAGCTGAGCACTGTGCGAAACAGCTGCCTGTAGATTACCTTGATAACCCGGAACTGTTACGCTGTAAGAAAGGGAAGATAAAGCAAACAACCATCGGATATTAGCGTTTTTTCCAAAGGGGAAGTGATGAATCTATTAAGGGTGCTTTAAGGATTACGGTTCTTAGGGTTTCACGGTTCATTTAAGAGATCGAGAAGGTAAATGGAGGCTAAGCTCTGGAAATTGCCTTCTCATGAAGAGATGATTTGCATATCGCAAGATCAAATGACAATAAAGAGAAGGTTTATTCTTTGCAACAGATTTTCGGTGAACAATCAATATGGATAAAAAAATCGGAAGCAGTGGCGTTTTGTGGCTTCACAATGCAAGGGGAATGATCGTCCATTTTCTAAGCATCAATCTAATGAAGCGATGAGTTTGATTTTTTTAGCTACAGGGTCAACCTGTTTTCCTGTGTCTTAGCTAACATACGGTACAATTAGGCGATCTATTCACACCATTCGCAAGCAACTGTCTTCGGAAAGGAACGACACAGCACCGTGTCCATCCATCACTGTAGTTCTTCGATTACTTGTTCCTGCGGTTTCACTTGTCACTTGTGTTCCGATGAAAAATTTGATAAATCGTTCCGCAATATCCGGTTTTGCTTCTTTTTTTTCGCTGTAATGGTTGTGGGAGCGACAACAAGTGGAATTTAATTCAATTACCACACGCAACACGTAACCTTAAAATTCAGTGCATATTACACATTGTCCGTAAGGAAAATAGGGGTTTCCAAAGGACGAAAAGGGGTTTCTTTTCACTGCGGCCCCTAAATGTGTTCGCAATTTTAGACTCTATTGTGCGTGTCCAATCCATTCGGACAGCAGGATGGAGGGTTGAGTTGTGCAAAAAAAATGGTGTACAAAACTAAAACACTCCCGAGAGGATTTTGTAAAACCAGTTCCGGTGCTGGCGGCAGAAGGTGAAGAAGGCACTTCCGCGAGTTATGCAATTGGCGAGTTGATTTTTTTTGCTTCCTGGAGAGGGATAGGAAGTGGATTTTAAAGTTCATCGCTGTGTGTAATTGATACATGTGGCGGAGGGAAGGTGCTTTAAACTGCACCACCACAATTTCGTGCGCGCGGTCTCGACACTCTCGTAATCTGTGATCATACTGAGTCCCTGCACCATCCTTCATGCACTTCCACTTCCGTGCAGCATCCTACAGAAGGGGAGAGAGTGTGTAGAGCTAACCTCAAAACAGGAGGGTGAAATTGGCCAGGGAGGGCTGTGCGAACAGTTGTTTGTTTTTCTGTGACCTCCGCCGTCCGGAGGTCGGAATGAGCAAGGGCGCGAGAAGCAACACAAGGGGACGGTGTGCAGACTCGCTTGACTCGCCTTGCTTTCCTTCCTCGCACAGGGGCCAGTGGGTTTGCAGGTCAAAGCAGTTTGTTACACTTTTTTGTGTGGCCTATCGTCTAGGGACAAGTGTGCGCACTATTACCACCACCGAAAGGGCGGCAGCATTCGTTTCTCA
>KB671778.1:8126-63750 GCA_000349105.1 Anopheles epiroticus | reverse complement strand
TCCTTCATGCACTTCCACTTCCGTGCAGCATCCTACAGAAGGGGAGAGAGTGTGTAGAGCTAACCTCAAAACAGGAGGGTGAAATTGGCCAGGGAGGGCTGTGCGAACAGTTGTTTGTTTTTCTGTGACCTCCGCCGTCCGGAGGTCGGAATGAGCAAGGGCGCGAGAAGCAACACAAGGGGACGGTGTGCAGACTCGCTTGACTCGCCTTGCTTTCCTTCCTCGCACAGGGGCCAGTGGGTTTGCAGGTCAAAGCAGTTTGTTACACTTTTTTGTGTGGTCTTTCGTCTAGGGACAAGTGTGCGCACTATTACCACCACCGAAAGGGCGGCAGCATTCGTTTCTCAGCTCTTTTTTCCCGACTGTACCGGAAGTGCAGAGCGAAAAAATTGGCCGATCGGTTTTAATTTTGCAACGGTGGCGAACGGGGAACGGGCCATAAATTTAAAAACCGCTGAAACCTTTACGATCACAATCAACTCAGGCTCGAGCTCGGGCTAGTAATTGCACAAAGTGGATCGAAATTGTCGAACGTTCTGTTGGACGAATTGTTCTCGATTCAATTGAACGCTAAATGTCCCCGGGGTAGCATCGTCCTTCCTCAAAGACTTCCATCATTCTTGTCAACGTCTGTCGATGACTTGAAGTGGTCGGAAGATAATTGATTCGTTAGCTTGCTTCCGTTCGGTTCGGCGATGGACTTTCTTCACACCAGCACTTAACCGCAAACGGAAGGCTTCTTCACATCTGGCCCGATGCGTTCCTTACAATCCTTTCTCCCTGCTGCCGCTCCTTCCGGAGTGTATAATTGTTGGCATATGCAGATGTTATTCACTCGACAATCACTTCCTCGTTCAACTCCAATCGGATAATTCGAAGCCAATCGAGCAAGTGCTCGCTACTGTGTCCCTCCGAAAAGGCGCGAAGCAGCAACAATAACAAAAACCATCCGATGAGAAAACATGTCGCGTTGCGCCCACGGTGATTGTGGTTATTATTTATTTGCATATGGCACCACTAACAGGAGGTCGCGCACTTCGCCATGTTCCCGGGAAAAGAGGATAAGTCTCGGGTAGGAAAAAAAATATGGAAAAAGGGGCCAGGAATTACTCACTTTTGTGAGTTTTATTTTGGGTGGAAAAAGTGTATCATTTCCATTGGAAAAAGTGGGTGAACCCCTCGTTCGAGTCGGGGAAAAGCGTGTGATGGTGTCTATTGTTTGGTGCTTCCGTTAATCAGAAAGGACGAGACCTTCGAGGCCATAAAAAATAATCATCCACTCCACGCTGGCACTTGTTTGTGCGTGAGATTTATGGCCCATCGTTATGATCGGGAATATTTGGGTGCATTTCGGTGTAGCTTTGGCGAATGCACTTTTTCCATTGCGCCACGCAGGAAGAAGGGAATGGGTGTTAATCTGGGCCTCTTTTGTTCTGACCAAGGATGGATTTTTTATGGCACAAACAACACGCGCACACAGGTCGATTAAACAAGTGGCAAAGGAAGTGTTGGGCAAGGGTGATCCCTTTCACTCGTCTCTCACGACACTGCCAGCCAAATGTCGATATTTGTGTTGGTCTTGTGACAGAAGGCGGTATCGTCGGAACGCCAAACAATGTTAACGTTTGCGTTTCGAATCACGTTCGGTGCGTTTCGTTGACGACGATCTTCCGGCGCCTGAAGAAATACCCTAATGGCGCCCAGCATTGCATCAAAAACGTCACCGTAGACGGGAACCCGAATGCACGCTTGAGCACGATCCGGAATAAATCATCAGAACCATTTCCTTCCTATCCGCACCTTTAAAATAAAGACACCCGTGAGGAACGTGAGGAACGTGAGGAACGCATCCGTAGCGTTTAATTCTATTATCGGGCAGTAGTTTTCCCCTCCCTAGCTCTGCTAACAATTTGTTTGCACACCCCAAAATGACTTAATTGCAACGAAAACCCGCATCGCTACGTTTTGGTCGACCAAAAATTTGCAATCAACGTACGGCGTTTTAGTTCACGGCAACCGTGCCAAATCTTCCGCATTGACGCTGCACTGCATCGGGAAAAGAGCCCGGGATCGACGGGGCGCATAAATTAGCAATAAAATTTAACAATTGCAAAACCCCCAGAACGAGATGAATTCATCATCCCGCATCGCCGGAAAAACACATGTCCCGAGCCCACCGTGGTACAAACGTGATCGTGGTGGGATCGGAGAAAATTGATCCGTCAGCGCCCGGAAAGCTTTGGGACGGCAAAATAACAAAATATGCAAATTGTTTGTTGACTGCTGCCAGTGCTACAAAATTTCATGCAAAATTGCAGCTGACGAATGATGGACCGGGCTGTTGGTGGTTGCTTTTGCCCGTGGGAAAAAAAACGCTTCCATGTTTGGGTTTCGGGGTTTCCACTTTCTTTTACAACAGGGCTGTAACTGGGCTGTTGTAAAAAAAAGGATGAGAACAGAAAGCGAGAACAATACGAGAGCGTCAACCCCTGCAGCAGTGCAATTAAGCAGTGGCCATACGAACGGCTATCGTAAATGGAACTGGACACCACAAATTACCTCCCAAAAGTGCCCCATCCCCGTTGCCAATCAGTCAAACAAATTGATAAGAATTTCATTAAACTTTAAATTTATTTCATCATTTGGGCAGCCATTAAATTTGCATCTTTTCGTGCGAATTTTGCTTCAAGCGGAAAAAGGAAAGCATAATCGATATGCACGAAAAGAGCAGAATAGCCAAGCGAAACGAAAACTGCACGCAGAAAAGTTCAGTGAACTCATATCTGTTTGGAGTGCAATATATAACATTACAAAATGCGTGTGAAAGGGCAAAATTACTTGCTTGCTTGCGTGCTGTTGCCTCGTTGATGCTAGCGTCTCATTAAATGATTGTCCTTGACAGAGAAGCTAACGGTGTTTAACGGTGTTCAATGAAGTGGCCGCCTTGAAAGTTCGTATAGTTTTTATAGTAAATTTCTACATGAAAACATATTTTACCAAAAATCCTAAAACTACAAAATGTTTTATCTATTTATTATCAACCCTATAAAGATAAGCTTTTTTTCGTAGTAGAGTGTGTTAGTTAGCAATGTTTGTAATAAATTTCAATGTGGAATTTAATAAATATCTCCAAGTTTTTGGTTAGAGTTTATGAGTATTTTCGAAATGAATAATAGATATATTCATTCAATTTGAAACAATTCATGTTTTCTTATTTTACCGAAATGCAACTTCGTGTTTTTCTAGTTTCGTTTAAATAAAAATATAATTTTTTTCCAGCAAAAACGGCCTGGTCGTATTGTTTATAAAAATACAAATATAAAAATACTAAAAACTACCTAAAAAAAACAATAAAATATCAAAAAGATACACAATTAATTGTTAACTTCCTCTATGACACGAGGATTTCAAGGCTGGTGTCGTTTTATCACGTAGTACGTTGCACAAAAACACCGACTGGAAAACAAGATTTTGTTTCCAATATCGAACAACTCTTCAGACATCCATTTATACCATCAATTTCAGAAATCAAACATCCATTATTTAATATGAGACGAACGAGCCGGTTAGTTTACAACCCGCTCACCACTGTGTACTTTAAACATTTCTCCCGAGTGTCTTCACACCAAACACACATGCCCTACACCGTGAAGCACTAAACGCGTCGCGGCCTGCAGGATCAAGGACATCTTAATGAGCTTGTTTATTTAGAGAAGTTTAAAACGATCTTATCCGTTCGAAAACAAACACCCCGTAAGGGGTCACTTTTTATCCCGTAGCTCAAACATAAACATCGATCGGGAGGAATGATATTGAAGCGCACCCAATCTATCGTCATCGGCATCTTCAATTCATCAGTTCGCACGTGAACCGCATTCATATGGCTGCACTGTCAATCACGTATGCGTCACGGTAAGACTTCGGTAGACGTGCTCTACAAAAATGTAATGAGTGATGCTCCTGCTGCTCATCTCAGTACGCACGTTTCTTTTTCTCGAGTGGTGTTCTTTATTATTAAAAATATGTTCTCCCTTCTTCCACGGTCTCATGTACAGCCGGGGAGCGCGCCAGCGAGGGCCTTCTCGGGTGACAAACCGTACGAACGACTGCTCATCCTTCTCCTATTGCACCGTGGGTACTCTGTGTCAGTTGACACTGGGCGAGACACAAAGTGCGTGCATAATTATGCGTTTTGCTTCTTGCACTGCGAATGCGGCCCATCATAATCAGAGAAGAGAGCCCTACCGAGGGGCATGTCTTTAGGGCGATGAACGATCGTGCCGCTCGTGGATGATATTCTATACTTCCGGATTGCTCATGCATGGTCTCCCGGCCCCTTCAAATTACGAGCGGGACTCAAGTGGCACCACGTTGTGATTCGTTTCTCTTGTCCATTTTATTTTTTGGGCTGCCGAATCCACTGCTCCAGCAAAAAAGGCGAGTTACCAGCCAACCAAAACACAGCCCGATAAATCCTACGTGTGTCGGAAGCAGGGGAGTGTGTGGTTTTGCGCTTGCTGCTTGCTGTCATCTCCCGAGAATGCACCACCGAAGGAAGGAAGTGAGTGTGCATTGTGCATTTGCCAGCACACGTGCATTTTCCAGCACGCTGCACTTTCTTCGCTGCCATGCAATGGATTTTGCGGGTTTTCCAGGGCCACCCTCTTCCACTCTCATTGTTGTCAGCCCAACAAACCCTAAGGGCGACCCCGTTTCTCAACACCCCGGATGCCCATTGTTTTTCGCTCCTGCCCCAGTGCAGGAACGATGCATATAAATATTTTCATCCAGCTACATAATTCTTCCGAAATTCTGGAAGCCACCGGTGCCACTCGTCACTGAGGCTGGTTTAGGGACGCCCACGTAGGGAAACGGAAACGGACGGTTCCGCTCGAGAAACGCGCTCGGGCGAATTGAGGTCGTTGGCTGAGATGGTGTTACTGCCACCTTTAGGCCTTGTTTTTGCAGTTGTTTTGTTTATTGCATCCCTTACTTCTTTGCCACTTCCAAGAAGTAGTGCACGAAAGGTTGCATCGCCAAGAAGAGGGAAATTATGTGCGTTGATGTGTATTTATGAATTGTTTCTGAAAGGAAGCGTGACCGACATATTTGCATCACTTTTTTCGTAAAATCATCATCATCATAATCGAGGAAAAGGGTTTTGTTTGCTCAATTATTTGTTTTACAACATTTATTTTATTTAAAGTAATCATGTTTAGCAGTTTAGCAGTTTAAATGCCTTTATCAACCCAAGCGCCTAAAGGTATGCAATGTTAGCTACCTGTTGTGAAGAAAGATCTCAAAAATTAAATTTTGAGTCTTTATTGCTGGTAATTTTTTGTTTTTTAATTTTAACTACGAGAAATATTAAACAAAGAGAATACATAAATAACTTCCAGTGTTCATATTTGCAAGATATGCATTTGTTCATCAAAACATTTTTTTGCTAAGCAAAGCTTCTATTTACAATTGAGCGTTTAAAGCACTGAACTATTTTTCCCATAATCACTTAAAGACATATTCTTTTGGGCAAATATTCATGATCTTTCCTTTCAACTTTACAACACTTATATGGTTATCTAAAGAAATATTTAAAGCAGTTCTGCTATCGAATTCTTCTATTTTTATCTCAAAAGAATGTGCAATGGTTTTCGACGGCCGAGCAAATTATTCTTAATTTTTTTATATTCTTATTAAATATTCCAACTAATCAACAAACATGATAAACCCATTTCACTGCTAAAAAGATGATATCATCAACGGCAACATGCATGCCTGGTCGCGTGGTCACATTTCCCAAAGTTAAACACCTTGATGGACAGCCCTCTCAACCGCAACCACCCAAAATAACTCGCTTCCCTTCAAAGGTCGACCCCCTCGGCGCAAGCTTCCCCTTTCCCCCCGGCAAAGGTTGAATTTTGTGTTGCAATTGCACCTTGTACCGGCTAATGATTATTAACGAAAGAAAGTGCTTTTCCTCCATTAGATGCAGGGCCCCATGCTGACACGCACCTTAATGCATCGTGTCTTGATCGTCTCCCTGCCCTCGGTAAGGTGCATCTCGATCAACAGGAAGCAACATTAACATTCAGTTATGATGATTATAACCCGAACGGCCGGCGCACCCGAAGCGCACACACACGCTGGCGACATACTCAACCCGATCGCCACGATAGTCGTGCCAAACGAGACCCAAAAACGTACCACAAGGTAATTACATTACATTTTCGGCGTTTGCATTTGCTACTCGTCCGTTTCGGTGCAATGGGTAAAAAAAGACCAAACACTCACACGGCCAGCCAATTCCTTCATTCCACAGCATTTGTTTTTCACTTTTACACACACACACACACACACACACGCACTAGGGGCAAGGGATAAAAATGTGGCAAAGAGGAGGTGGAACCCTTCAAAAGGTGGAATAAAGTGCTTCTGCGCGTGGTCGTGCAGGTGTCACCAGAAAAACCGGAACCATTTCCTTCGCCTGCTATCAACATCCGCCACGCGACGAGGACGGATGGACCCGTGTCAAAATGTGGCCGGACACATTTCACTTTAGCGGATTGGACCTGCAGTCCACCTTCCTTACGCCGCCGAGTGTCCTGATGTCTTTCAGTTGACCATCGGCGCAAAGAAAAAAAAAACCGAAGCAGCACACATATAGAATGCTTTCCCAGACCTGCCAACGGAACGTTGCTTCTCGTCAACGATTAAAGTGGGGCTCTTGTTGCTTCGGTCTGCTTACTGGCCGGGCACTTCTTAACCCAGCGACGTTATTTACTTTTCAGAATTTCGTTCATCATTATCGTCATCATCGTCAACCTTTCTGACCCTTGGGGACCCTGTTCGTGAGGCGGTTAAGGAGGACTACCTCACGTCGTCCTCTCGTCCGGCGCTGTGATCTTCACGTGTTTCGCGAAAAGCGCTTCCGCTTATTTGCATCCCGACACACATACACGTCCCCGGATATCTGTTCGTCGTCTTCGACGTCGTCCGGGATGAGGATGAATGGTGTTGGATTACTTCCCGGCTTGTCGCACGACCGCGCTACCGGATGAGCCGCTTCCGGGTGTTGTGTTTTTTTTTTACCGGTACGGCACGCTTGGCACAAGGTGGGCAATGAGCAACTTGTTCGGCGCCTACTTCCGCTTTCTCCTATAAAACAAACTGTTTGTTTTTTGTCCTACTCCAAACCCAGCTTTTGACATACTTCCATGCGGCAAGAGCGCGGGTAAAGAAAAGCACACACTCCTCGTGCCGGTTCGTTGATAACCTTTCTGAGACCTCCGATGGTCCTGTTGCACAGCACCTGGTGCTTAAGGACACCGCACGGCCCGCTTGTTGGGCGGTTTTTTATGATTATTTTGCATTTCTTTTCAGGCAGAAGATTGAATGGGAAAAGAAGAGGAGGTACGAAAAACACATACACTCTCCAAGGGATCTCATTCCGATGGTGGCACACTGCAATTCCGACTCTGCTTTGCTGCCAGGTGGAAGTGCTGGATTGGTCCAATGAACGGGTGTTTTGCTTTCTTGATGCACAGCACAGGAAATGTGTATGATGGGTTTCAGGAACAACCTGACGTTCGGTTAAAATTTCCCATCAAATAAACGCTTGCTAAAAATGAGAATGTTGTTCTTTAATAAAGCTGTTATTTTCATAATATTTCGTGCCAATGATGAGTAGCAAGGTAATATTTTTGTTGTTTCATAATTTTAAACATTAAGGTACAACACGCCGAAAGAATATTGGATGTTTTAATGCCTCTTGTGCTCCTTATGTAGAGTATTATTTCAACAACACTAACAATGATTTAAAAAAAAACACCAAACACCCTAATGATAACATTAAAAAGCGCTAAGCCAAATAGCATTTGAATTCAAGACCTATGATATCCAAAGTTTTACAGAAATTTTAGCTGTAATTGTGTTTTATTAAAGACATTGACAGGTCATGGCTTAAAAATTACATTATATAATTAGATATAGAATTCTTCTTCATTTCAAAGCCATTCGATTAACAAGAGATTATATAAAATATTATTCTTTAGTTCATAATCTGCCTTAGAAAATCGTCTCGTTCCAAATAGACTTCCATAACTTAATTTTGAATGTTTTAGAATTTGTTATCAATAAAAGAGTGGCAAAGTATGAAAACTTTGTGGCAGAATACAAACATTGGTAAAAAAAGCTTAAAATTAAATTTAAGAAGTTCTAGTTTGCGAACGCGTTTTGAGAATTAGTGCTTGTTTCACAAAAAATCAAACATTTGTATTTTCTGATTACGCCATCCACATCGTGGGGAACAACAATGCTATAATTGACTTAAATGTACTTAAATATTGCATTTTAATGTAAATCCTGAATGTTGTTTTTTTTCTTAAGTTTTTTACTGTTACAATTTGTAATCTATGATTTTGTGCATACAACGCCCAATAAACATTTTTTGATAAAAAAACCCGTTTTGAGAATGAGTTTTTGTAAAACAAGCAGTAAAACATCAAATAAATCATGCATCAGTTAGACTAGATGCTTTTCAATTCTTTAAATCTGAACCAAAGAACTACCCATAAAATGAGTAATGATTCCATTAAAATGCGTTTTAATTAAATTGACTAACAAAAACTATGTTGAGGAAATTGTACGCCACCCAATGCTACACGCATGAAAAAGATGACACACACCAAGCAAGGCATAAATCATACGCTCCGTTCCGTGACACACTCCAGTGCGATGATGGAATTTGAGAGTTTTTTGGGAAAATTAAATTGAAACCTAACAAACGGAACAAAGCTCCTTCAACCAGACAGTTGGCCCTCGAGCGTCACAGCCACATTCCAGCACAGATCCTGCGGCACAGCAGCATCCCGGCAGATGCTCTTGTATGTTAGTGTGTGTGTTGAACATTATTTATGCCTTTCCAACTGGTTTAGAAAAAAAACTGTCCAGCTTACATGAAATCAGCTCCCTATGCACGCTTGACGTCAGCAGTTTTCATGAGTGTAAGGTTTTTTGTAAGTTGATTAATTCTCGCCCAAAGCTAGGGTTAGGTCAAAATTAGTTTCTTCGATTTCATGACTGCAAACGATGAAAACCAACTGCAATTCATTGGCATTAACCTCCTCACTAAAAAGACTAGAAATAAAAAAACGCAGTACTCTTTCATAAACCCCGTGCAGACGATTTGTCTTTCTCGGGTGGACTCCTTCGTACCGTCCTACATAACAGCCAGCACTGACAGCAGATGATCACCTTCATCCTGCTGCATATGAAAGGAAACTCATAAGCGATGCAGCTTAACCTTTCACATTCTCCCCACCAACCACATTATGTGCTGCAACTTTCTTCGGCTTTTATCTTCATCCTCCCCGCACCGAGGAGGGCTTACGCTCCTTTAGGGGAAGAGAAAATCTTACCCCGAAAAAACACGACCATGGATGTAGAAAAAAAAGGGTCGAAGGTTTTTCTGCTCTTTCACTTCATCAAACCCTTTCGAGCGGGCTCCTTTCAGTGTACCTCTCCTTCCGCCCCCTGCCGTGTAATGTCATTCCTCGTGCCAGGAAATATTTATTAATAGTTCCAGGATCTTCCAGCTCCTAGGGTTTTTTTTTACCGTACGGTTGGAGCTGTTGCATCTCATCTTTAAGACGCTTACACACTTCAGCACAACGTCTAGCACCCGTAAGAACCCACTCACCCAGCTTACCGAGACACACAAGGCGACATCCGACCGGATGATCTCTCGAAGCTGCTAATGATATCCAAAACGGAAGGCACCGAACCACGCGCACATATCAATCTAGATCATCTTCGCCGCTCCGTCCGATGCAGCGCACATTCCGATGAAACAGGGTTGTCTCTGTGTGTACGGTTTTTTTTTTCAACATTTCATATTACTTTCATCAGCTGGTTCGATGAAGTAGATTCAAATTGTAATGAAAAAAGCGAAGCTATAGCAGCTTCCTTTTCACTGCGGGAGATGGATGCATCCTAGCGGCAGAATGCTAACAGTCTGCTTCCGCCCGAAAATGAATCGTTCGTATCTTGTGCATTTATGAGAGGAAGACTTTTAGTAGGGGCTTCCTAGCTATAATAGCTATTGACTCATCTATTAAAGTATAAGCAGGCTTTACGCATAACAACTAATTAACTTGAAAATTTTGTTACAAAATAAATTCATATATTTATCAAAAACATAGTTTTGAACTATGGAGGATTCAAGAACATAATACACATTGTAGTCAATCATGCATCAGATTTTATAAAAAAAACTCTTTTATGAAACTTAGAAGCGGAGAGGATGCTCAACTGATTGTTGTTTTCTCCAGAATTTCACATATCGGTTAAAACCAAATTTAAGCAATTTCCTAAGAAGAAACTGGTGCAATGCTTCAATAGTAAAAGTATTTTTAGAAAACACAATTAACTCCGTCAAAGGGTTAATAACCTCGAACTCGACGGGATGAACCCACTAAACGCTTCAAGGGTTATCCCATCGCCCAAATGTCACACCAAAAACAGACGATTTTCCACCGTATCTCCTTTTTTCCCGATTTTCACTACACCGACAAACACTCACGTACACTCTAGCGGCAATGTGATTTTTCACCGAAAACTCTTTGTGTCTGTCCAGCAGAGACAGAACAGATACCGTGCGGATAGGGGAAACGGTGGCGGTGGCTGAGGCCACGCTGAAACATGTCGAGTTAATTTTGGCAGGATATTCATGCGTGTCAACGTGTGGCAGCGACTACGGCACGGCTGGTAAAAGCGGGTATCATGTAGTGAGATTTTATTTGCCCTTTTTTTTGAGTGCGTCCGTTTTCACGAATGAAACCGTGGCGCTGCCGTGGCACACATTTCTTTTTGCATCTTCCGTTGGTACAAAAACGTTCCCTCCCATGGGAATACACAAAAAACACGCGCCGCGGTGTGTAAGAACAAAGAGCGTTATTTCGCTAATGCATCGTTAGCGTGGACGTTTTATTACGGCGCTGTTAAAAGCTGATTTCTGCCGAATGATGAACAGCATCTGGTTGGGGAGATCATGTTGGCAAAATTGAAATTGGTCAAATAAATTTAGGAGAGTAAAAATATGGCATGAAAATCGCGCAAGATGGTTTAACAGAGTTTACATTTTTCTTCGCAAAGGATCAAAAGTCATCAATAAGTAAATAAGTCGTTACGTTTCAATGTCAAATTTAAAAGATTAGCACAAAGCCGGAAGCGAAAAGGTAGAGGATTATCTCTATACTGACACCTATTGTATGGATCATGCTGAAGGCATAAATTTGAACATAAATATAAGAATTGCTTGGAATTCATCCAACGACAAACGACAAACAAATAGATCATTCTTAACACCTTTTCTGCTCGAGATATATGCTCTCATTCATTTATCTTTAAGAAACTATACTCTACATTAATCAGCTGCATCCTCCTTCTGTCCGGTAAGGGTATTGGCAACGAATTAATGTGTTATTAATGTGGTTTCGATGTGCGTTCGATTTGGCGCCAATTCTACCCAGAAGCATTCCAATCCCGTACTCGTGCAAACAAAGCCACAAAACCAACAATAGCCTTTCCAGCCTTCCTGAGCTCACGCAGCCTAGACGGGACTGGATAGACAGCCAGGAGCCAGACATGAGGGACACTGCCTAAGCATGCGACCAGAATTGCATTCGTGCCGCATCATCCTTCCATCGAGAACGGATAGTATTGAATGGTATCGGCGCCAAAGCCAAGAAAGAAAAGGGATGTGCGTGTGTACAATGTGCTGTCCGCTGCCGCTTGTCCCGGCTCCTACTGTTTACTTTTCACACCGAATTGAGCGCAAGGTCACCTCTGCCTTTCTTGCGTCCCCTGCTAAGCGATCCATTTAAATGTCCCGAACAAAACAAATGCACACGGCAAGGGAGGACGGCTCTTGGAACGCTAGTCGACGCCGTATTACGTCGTCAACTTTTGATCCCCTCGCGCACCGTTTCGTTCAGCATTGAAGAGAACAACCGTAAACAATCCCCTGTCCAACACGGTTGGCATTGTTGGGCTTTAAGAAGGATGCATTCGCTCGGAGCAGATACAGGCCTGCCGAAGACGTCACGCGTGATCATTTCGTACCGTGCGTACCGTAGGGGTTTCCAGGAGTTTTCGTCCACCCTGGAAAAGCCTGGAATCGGCAAATCTGGCATTGCGATGCATTTCCATTGAAAAGAGATTTCTAGATTTCTATTCAAAGAAACAACACACAAAAAAACGCAACCGGAACGACGCACAAGAGGATCTTCGATTTCTATGCGGCGCGTGTGGCGTTTGGGCAGAAAACAAAGCCCAACCACGCAGCGAATCTCAGGACGTAGCAGATGTCTTCCCTGGCGAAGACGTTCGTGCGCCGATGCAACAGGCAAAAGGATCGGGTTCTAAGCGGAGCCCATTTTCATGGTTCGAAGAAATGGCACCAAGCTCACTGAACGGGAACATTTGTGGTCGAGAGCAAGATCTCAGAAGATGCAACAGATTGTAGCACTCCCGACCGGCACCGTGTTTGCCATCACGCATGATGGCGTCCCATCATTTCCTCCTGCGCATAAGCATTACGGCGTGAAGTTGTTTCTAAGCCGAAAGGTCAAATTCACCATCGGCAAACTGTTGCGCATTCGCACGCAGCAGTGCCGGAATCTGGGAACTCTGGCAGCAGTGAGATTCTGATTCCTGTTTCTCCGAGGAAACGGTGAGATCGAGCGAAATCTGACACCATCTGGACAATGTGACGGCGATCAGCGAAGAAGTTCACCGTCTTCGGCACGGTGCGTTTCTTCCGTCGTCTTGCGAAGATCCCGTTCCTTGAGGGTGGGAAGATTACGTCGAGCAGAATCTTGAACACGCACAAGCAAAGCGCATTTCGTAATCATCTTCGCCCTTTGTTCGCCTTCCACATGCAGCCAGATCCTTGTCAGGGAAGGCTTTCCCAGGGATTTCCCATCCTGTCGGACAGATCCTTGCGGTTCGTTACCGTAAACCCCTTCGCCATGGTAGCGCTTAATCCTTTTTCCATCGTTTCCTTTCCTTCCTTCTGTTTCACCTTTGTTCCATCATCCTTCACTAGTGAACGTTTCGGACAGTGGAGTTCTTCGCATAAAAGGAAAGGGGGAACACATCCAGCTGGTGTCATACAAAATAGACTTTCGTGCCGAGAGTCGGGTTGATTGGCAACCCAACCGCTATTGTTTAATTGTCCGGGTCTTTGCCTGGCTCGATAGAACAACAAGCGGATTGCATTCAATTGCATTGCACACCCGATTGCAACGGGCGAGAGCCAGCCAGCACCGAATGTCCTCATCACTATTGACAAAGAACTGGAGAAAGGATTGTGTACAGCGTGAAAGCTCGATCGGGTACCGATCGGGTTAAAGGTGTGCTATCGAGATCGGGCCAATATAGAATCGGCGCAATGCAACGGTCCTAAAACCCAGTTGTCAAAGCGTCAATGCTGCTTTCTTGCGCTAAATTACATTAGGCAGGCCAATTCTGGGCCCATCTGCACGCAATAAAAATAATGCTTGAGCCGTGCGCTGGAAAGGATGCATTTGCATCTATTGTGCTTGCAGGGATTACTGCATGCAGATTGAATAATCAGCTGCAGGGATGACATATGCGTGTTGGTTCTGTTTATCGATCGGAAACAGCAAGCTGAATCTCAACGAAAGGATCATTACTGTGCCCGTATATTTCGTTGAAACGGTTATGGAAATGACGTTTTATGGCTTCCATCTTTAACGTTGCTATGGCAATATTCAAATGATCGATGAAATAAATCCTCGGTTGCTGTAGCTAGACATCAACTCTTGAATTGCTTGAATTGAAAAATTGACATTTTTGTCTCAATGTTCTCCTGAGAAATCCAAGCAAATGTATCTAATCAATCAAGGGGAAATGTTTAACACACTCCTTAAAACACTCGCTTCAGCTCCCTTTCTAAAGTTGATGTTCCAATAATCGGTGTCTACATACCAAACGGTGGTCAATCATTGCCCACTGTGTGTCGCAATCAATCTCGAACTTTGTCTACGATCCTCTTAATTTGACATTGTTTGTTTTCCTTCATATCAATCGAAGACGTTGAACAGCAAAGGGGAATTTATTATTCCGTCAGGACAAGTTCAGAAAAGCATCAAGAACATCTTTCCCCATTTTACGCACGTTTTCGCCTCCCTGCTGGACTCCTTGCTGGTATCCTACAGAGTCACAAGAAGAGTCACTCGTATGCCATTCTAGGGGCTGTCAGGCTTCGGGGCACACGCATGAAAGCAATTCATCACTGTCCCGTCCCCGCCGGTACCGGGTGCATCTTGAAGACGTTAGTTTCGCAAACGACTGCAAGGACGCACACGACCGGACAGACACGGCATGTCGCATCGTCATCATAATCGAAGCTCGCACGCCGTTGTGCCACCCCCGGGGAGCGGCCACTCCAACCAAAACAACGGCCAAAACGCAACCGCAAATGACTGCGAAGTGCGCAAAAGTGGCACAACACGTCGTCCGGTTTGTACGGCAGCTGTCCCGTTTACCATGCTGTGCCATAGATGAGGCAACTGCCTGCACTGTTGGGAGTTGCATCGGAAACATTCGTCCAAAAGCTGTGCCACCGAAGTGTTTTCAACTTGAGCCGTGTGATTTAGGTGCTGCAGCGCAACAACACTCACAACAAGCGCGACTCTTGTCCCTTCTTCGTTTTGTGCTACTGCAGGACACTCTTCCAAAAGCAGCCAAATGGTTTTTGGAAGGAATGGAAAACCGAAAAATCATTTTCTTTTTAAAAAATTATTTTCTCATGAAGGAGAAGCTGGCACAAGAAAAAAACGCCAAAAAGGCTCTAGACCTTGCATCACTCTTACACTGATCCTCAGCATCTTGAGCAGCCTCCTACAACAGCCTGCACCCAAGGCCTGGGAAGGAATCTTGATGAACGGACAAAAAAGCTAATAACGATGCCTTTTCGAAAGCGTCCCCGGTGGAACGGATGTGCGCAGATGGCAGAAGGCAAAACATAGATCTCCCGGACAGTTGGGCCCTGTTGATGCACTGCCTGGGCAAAACAGATCCTAAGACGTCCGGTAACAGAGCAGCTACAATGTATGCCGCAGGACTTCCGTTCGCTGTCCGTTTTTGTTCGAGAAAATCAAATCGCTCGCGTCACTCTGAACAACATCCTCTGCTTCCTGCCACCGGTGCCATGACGTCCTGGACATGAACAACATCAAGTCCGCAGTGCCGTGGTCTTTCGTGTGAGAATTAGGACAAATCCTTCCGGTTTCAGCATACTCCAGGTGGGAATCGAAGCAATTGTCTGCTGAGATATATAAACTCCAGCAAGAAAGATGCAAACTCAGCTTGGGCACCCCACCCAAGAAATATCTCACAGAGTTCTTCGAGAATGCAAAAATTATTCGACCCCCTGCTAACAAATTCTGCCCTGCGCTGAAAGATCGGTGGCACCATCCAGCCACAAACCCATATGCCCCCATATTGGCTGCTGTTATCATTATCGAGACACCGAGACACTGACGCATACCATCTCGGCGACACCAAGATGGTACCCCCCCAGGCACGCTTCTGTAATCATAGCAAACACACTCGCTTCTGCCGTTTTTTTTATGCTCATTCAATTCACGCGAGTCCCTTCCTTTTTCATTTGCCATTCGCCGCAGTTCCTAAGCGCTGCGCGCCCCATCAGAAAAGGTGCGCCACGTAAAGCGGGCAACCACGGTTGGCACGAGTCACACACCGTACGACTTGTGGCAGCACCTGCCCGCGGGTAAAGCCTCGCTTGCTCGCATCCAGCAGCGTTTATCATCCATAAATTATCATCAGCAACAGGCGCCCCTCTGCACGGGCGCACCAATTGAGGTTACGCGCCGAACGACAAAAAAGCACCGGGCAACCGGGTGGACGGTATCGTCTCGCTTTCGCTCCGGTTCCGTGCACACTGGGGCTCGTTTTAGCTGCGCTTGCTCGCACGTGCTTGCGGGGAGGCATATTGCTACGTTTTGTGATGCGATGGTTCTGGTTAGTGATGTGAATTCCGTTCCGTGTCTGCTAAGTTCGTTCCAATCCTTCAAAGGGAACGATCGAACTTAGCTTCAATTAAAATAATAAAGTAGTGCATTTGCTCCAACATTTGTTGTCCTAGTGGATTAAATGATTCTGGGTAGTAAATGCGTTTTTAAAAATTGTGGTAGTTATTCCTAATTATTTTACTACAAATAATTTAATTATTCATCATTAATTAATTAACTTCTAGGCCCTCTTAAGAGACGTGTTAATACTGCAGGTTAGGAATAAGATCGATAGATTTGGTGGAAGACAGTGCTGGTTCTTACAAGTTACGTACATATTTAAATTCACAACACATAACGTAAAAGTGATCTATGGTTTTAAAAAGATACTACAGTTTTCGACGCTTTAGCAACTACTATCCACAAGCCACGATATTCTTTCTTCTTAGCCACGATATTATGAGCTTAAAAAAGATGACTATCACCTCAGGAAACTGTTGAAAGTTGAATAAGTTGTTTTCAATATAACAAAATTTTATTCTTTATGCGTCTTGAGGCACTTGTGAATTGAAAAATAAAGGTTCAATATTCTTTCATTTATCATGTGTGGTCTATATATTTTTTTAAGGTTGTGCAAAACATAAAACAGTTAATCAAAAAAATAATTGGCAACGAACGGTCTCAATTCACTGATATTTTTCGGCGAAAAAAATATGATAAGGTTTCTGCATTTAAATCAACTTCAAATTCCTTTTATGATAATTAAGAACTCAACTAAAAGAAAGCTATTATGAAGAATATGAAGATAAATCTATAGAAAATCAACATAAAAGATTTGTTCTGATTTTCCGTTGAAGTGGATCCGTTCCGATAAAAAATATGAAACTTTCCCAACCCTAGTTCCGCCTGCTACTCGCGTTCTATTTCCAGTGGCAGTGTTTACTCGCGGTGGGCGATGGGCGCCTTGCGCTGGATAAATAGGGAAGAATCTGTATTTCTCGCTTGGCGGGTGCAAACAGCGCAGAGGTTGGGATTTTCACCAGGAAACCACCTTCAAGCACCTGGCGGCTTTGAGCGTTTGGTTTCGTCAGCAGTGAGGGATACTATGTGTTTTTTTTTTTTGGTTAAAGCATTTCCAAGTCAAAAAGAACCCTTCCGGCAGTATGGAAAGGGTTCGAAAACGAGAACCCCAAAACCGCTTTTGTGAATGCAGTCAAATATGAATGGGGGAGCAGTTTTTGTCCAGGCAATAGGTCAGTTTGACGTCTCACTTCGGAAGGCCTTGACCTTGATCACTTGTTCAGATATTTCCTGAGTCCTTGTTTTTGGCTTTTGGTATCTCTTGTTGAGGCTTTCAATTACTTTTCCTTTCGAATCGTAAGTTAGTTAAGTTGTAAAATTGCCAGAAGACTGACTTGAAATTCTGAGATATTAATTATTTAAAACCCTTTTCAATACGGAGGCCAACATCTACAGCGAGTGAGAAAACGTTACTTACCCGTACAGCATGGCAGCACCGGCTATCGATCCACCGCACTGGGCCGTAATGTAGAGGATGGCCCGGAGAGCCGATATCTTTCGTGTCACCGCCAGGGCCATGGTGACAGCTGGATTTATATGTGCACCTAAGGGAAGGTAAGAGGAAGAAAAGATGCGGGGTAGGGAGACGAAAGATAAATACACACATACATACGGTGAAGTTAGTTACGTTTTTGGGGCAGCGGGCACAGATCGGACTGCAGTTTAAGTGCGCCATTACATCCGGTCGGTGCCGGTCCAGTGCCAAGGATGCACCGCGCCGTACACGCCTTGATGCACTTGTTGATTTGTGCACATGCATTTATGAATGTGGTCCCATCCCTCACTCTCTCTTTCTCTCTTCCCTTCCATCTTGCTTTTTACGCCACGCGTGCCAACCGCAGCTGCTGCTGCTGCGGCGGCTGCCAGTGGCATAATCGACTCCGGCAACTTCGGTAATGAATTCGAGCTCTGGCCCCATTCTTGGTTGGATACACTTTGTTCGGTCGCTACTATCATCTCTCTTGCGCTCCTCCCGGTACGATCGATATCACGGAAAGTGGAGGGAGTTTGTGTTTCTTTGCTTCAGCCCTTCTGCCTTTCCCGAGAACTGCGCCTGGTGGGACGCAGGATCAGATGAAGATATTATTTACCGATAAACAATGCCGTCCAAAACCGAGATGCCGCACCGAGTCAGCGCGAACGGAAAACGATAATTATACACTACGGTTTCGGTTCCGTATGTAGTTGTAGGCAAGTACCGGTAGATATAAAATCGATAAAATATTGTACGATAAATATTGTTTTTTGTGTGTTTTGTTTTTTGGCCAATTGGTCTCTTTTTCCTGATGTAATTACTAACAGCAACCGGCTCACAATAGGGCGAGGCTCATAAATTTACTGCTGCTGCCAGTGACACAGCTGTGGGAAATGGCCACGAGAGCCTTCGCGCGTCCCCGGAACACCATCGTGTGGGTGAGAGTAAATTAATAAATTACCATCGACGCTTCACAATGGTTTGGGGTTTCGGGCGAACAAGAACGCAAGCCGAACCTACAATTAAAAATTAAAATTTTCCTCCTAGACAAACATTGGAGTTTGTGTTTTTCGTTCACTTACTGCAATATTTAATGGAACATTGGTAAATGTACAGCGGAGCATACTTTTATAATGGACTTTAGTGTCGGACTGCCAGCGTTTATTATTATTTTGGCAGCTTTATTGACCTTCCTGCATGATGGTTCGCTATCGTGATGTTTATTCTCACACTAAAGCACAAGCCTCGGCACGGTGAGCAGTTTTATAGACAATTTATTGTACACACAAATTGCCTTTCTTTTACATTTTCCCATTTTTTTTGTGTGTTGATTTAAGCTCATATCTTTCCTTCTCTACCTGTGCAAAGCATGCTCGCGAGACACCCGCAAGCGGGAAATTCCACCGTTTAAAGATGATCTACAAACTTACCTGAGACGTGCAGAAAGCACTGCGTCAGCACGACCACAATCAGCCCGGAAGCGAGGGAAGTGGCCAGCAGCAGGGAGGAGACGCTCGCGCCAACGCCCGCACCGGCAGCTGCACCGCACACGACGAACACATAGAAGAACGAAGCCAAACACTCCGACGTGACCGATCTGGAATGGGAAGATTTTGGGGTGAGAAGTTAGCACCAGACTGTACCGAAAGGGGGCCAACATATTTGCATTTTCCAGCCAACAGCGACACTGCTTATCTGGCTGTAAACAACGGCGAGACCGCAACTCGGTGAGCAGTCCCTGTCCCATCGCCCTCGTCTGTGGCGTTTTCACACACGCCAACAACACCACGGCCAGTAGCAAAAACAAGCTTGTTGTACATGTCCCATCTTCCCATTTTCCTTTCCTTTTGCTGTGTGTGTGTGTGTTTCTACTTGCCTGTTGCTTCTTGAAACGATCGAGGGAAAACACAAGATGCGCCAGACCTTCCAGACGATTTAAAGGGCCCAGGACGAATACCTGGAAAGCCGAATTCGGCTCGTCCTTTCGGATCGAATCTCCATTATCATCCGAGATTGTCGCCCAGATGTTCATCCCGAAGCCGGGGTGGCGAAGGATGATGATAAATTTTATTTCCTTCGCACAAAGAAAAGAAAGCAAAGGAAACCCAAGCGGGACGCTCCGAGAGGGGGAAACATCCGTAGAGTAGCATCGATCAAGCGCTGTCGCACTGTTTGAACAACCGTGGCCGTGTTGATGACAACGCCATCCCGTGCAGCGGATGATGATGATGTCCCTTATTATTATTATTATTGTGTGGACGATCGTTAATTCTGCGCCGATAGCCAAACATGCAATATTTTCTTTCACCCAAAATTTCCCGTAAAGACGCTGCAACGCGTCAAACTCTTCGGTTGTAGCTGCTGCTGCTGCTGCTGCTCGTTGCATCCGGGATTTATGAGCAAGAAACACAATTTTTATAGTGTAATAAATTGTTCCTCGTCCATCCGGCGCAGAGGATCGCACGATCGTACGGTGTGTGATGACAGGAAGGTGTATGTTTGGGTGTGTGCTTTTCGCGCGAGTTTATTCGATAGCATTTAGCCCAAGATGTCCGCACTGTTGGGGGAGGTCTTTTGAGCGAATTCCAAAAAATCGACACCACAAGGTCAGCGCGTCACTCACTCTTAAACGAGCGATCATGTGTGTGTGTATGTGTGTGTGTGCACGTTTTTTGTCATCTTAACGGTCATGTTTTCCCATCTACCTTAGACCGTTCCTCCAACCGCCATTCCTCCCCCCCTCCCCCTCCCCAGAACACGGTTAGCAGCTATTTTAAGATATCCTTTAAACAGTTTCGCCAAACCGCGCCATACCTCACCAGAGGGCGGCGTCATACACATTTGTTACACATCCGTCATGCATACGCGCACGCATCGTTTTAGTGTTGGTTGGTGGTGTCGTTTTTGGATGTGTCGTTATGAATTTTCTTCTCCCATGTTTTGTTTTTTTTTGTTGTTGAAACTTTTCTCCTTTTTGGATGCTTTTGCTTGGAACCAGTTTTCCTTCGCCAAACGCCATCACTCAAAAACAAAACCTCGAACCGATATTTGGAGGATTTTTTTGTTCTGATGCTGTTGTTTCGAGCGTGGTGTGGTTTTCATGTCACAGCTTCCCAAAAAAAAAATGCAGGCCGAAAACCAAGAAAAAAAATGCTGCCGTCGAAGAATAGAAAGATGAAGCATAAGGTGACGCGGAGACGATGCACACGTTTTACCGATGCAGATGTTTTCGGTGTTGCGTGCTGGCGTGTATGTGCACGGGACGCGAAACATGCGCAAGACGAGAAGACGCGATTGCGCGGCCCGTTTTTAACGCAAACCAAGCGGTAAGCGTATCCGCTGAGAATTTGGTGCGTTTTAACGAATAAGATCTTTTATGAGGACATTTTTTGTTTTGCTTTTTTGTGAACAACTGGAGAAGTATTGAATAATTTTGTAATTGATTTATTGGTAACGGAAATGAGTTTTTCTCATTCCTGAACGCTGATTGGATTTTGAAGGTTTCGCTTCTTTTTTTCTCGGTAAAAAATCTTGTCGTTTTGGGCAAAGAGGGCTTGTTTTAGCGCTTGTTACTTTTTTCAAATATGTTCATTTTGAACATTGTGCCCGTGTAACTAACATAAAATCTTATTTATTTATAATATTTATCGATTTATGAGAGAATTAGATAGACTAGATTGCCAAACCAGGTAGTTGGCTTAACAGTAAGAGGCAACAATTAACCTTAAAGGGAAAGGGTGCACACAAACAGATATGCAGGAGATTCAGGATTTTCATGAAATAGGATTATAAAAATAATGACCAATACTCTGTCGTTTTACAGAATTGCTTAAAGACAATTGAAAATAACCAATGTTTAAGGCTAAAATAATTCCTGTTTCATTCATTTCCTTTCCATTCATCCGTGACTTTTTAATTTTTTAGCTGAAATAAGTTTAGCAATAAGTAGATGATAGGAAAGTAGGAAGGGAAGTTGGAAGGCTATCCAACAAGTGTTGTAACACAAAATTCTTAAAATGATAATATGAGAAAAATAAAATAATCACAATCTTTATTTGCCTCTAAACGTAATTAAAGAACAATACAATCCTTAATTTCAGAGAGCAAAATCAACTCATTAATAATAGCAATGTGAGAAGAGAGTTGTTTATTTGCTAAGATTCTTTTGCCCAAGATCCGTTTTCCCTTGAAATGTTGACTGTATCCTTATTAGATCGGACGAGAAGATAATTTTTATTTCTATGTTACCCTTTTTGCTTCATCACTATCAGATTTTTCGGTCAGTACAGCTAAGTTTGAGGTTACTGTGTAAAAGGGTAGAGTAAAAGGGTTAAACTATGAAATTTGTTTTTTTTTTTGGTAAAAAATTAACATCAAAACAAAAGCCAAAACAGGATGATTGCTGCAGCAGTTTAAACTCAAAATAAGTATGTTATTGAATGGTACATTAATCTATTGCACGCCTTTATCCCATTAAAGCTTACACGAATTCTCCAGAAGCCAAGTAAACATGAACGTTAAACGCAAAAATTGTTCATGTTTCGATCGATAGACTACCAGCTACACGCTCGTACAGACAAGATGCATTTTTGAGACGATAAAACACCATCTTTTGGAACGAAATGCACCCCACCCTCGTCACTCCTAGTCCCCTTTATACACTGCATACCATTATTTTATCTACGGTCATCGACCGCCACCGCCATCGATCGTAGAGAGTGAAATTAAATTTTAATAGACCTATCATAACTTCAAAACCACCCAATACACACACACACAAACGAGTGATGGCGCCCAATGGAAAGGAAATAGTTTTAAAACGTGTGCATGTGCCAGCACCATAAGACGGGCGGCACTCTTGAGCTATCGTACAAACCCCCAGCCCCGTATCAACCCCCGCACGAGTCGACGGATCGGTGAAGCGTTGCTCGCAGCATTACCGAAATGCCAGAATCGAGACAGAGAAGAAAACCGGCACCAAAAACAGAGCCCAACTGTACGGTAATAATAACACTTGACTGCACCATAGCGTTCCCTGCATGGGTGGTGACCGAGCCGGACACCGTTCCGGCCGAGCGGAAATGATAATTGCCTGATACAAGTGATTAATTAGCGACGTTTGTTCCTGTCTTCGTACTCCAGAAAGCTTCCACCCATTGCTTGGGGTAGAACGGAACATAATTGATTCTTTGAACGGGTGGGACGTTGTTAGCATCAGGAAAGGCGATTACGATTGCGGGAAACGGTTACAGGGAAAACAATACGCACCTCCAAAGCTCCAGCGTGCGAAGCTCCTTGTGCATGTTGGCACGTCCCTGCACCGAGAGGGATAGCTTCGGGCCGGGATCCTTCCGGAGCGTCTCGAGCCGCTCGAACAGCTGAACGATATGGAAATCGATGTTCTTATCCATGATGTGACAGTGCGACTCCTCGGACGTCGTCGATTGATTCATTGCAAGCCGGGTACAGTCTGCCACTTCACTCGATGCGTCACTGATGGGGTTTTTGGCACCTTTACTAGCAGAACAGTTACTCCGCAGAATCACTAAGAGTTTCAAACACTTTTTACTACTTTCGTGCACTTGTGAAGTTTAATCACAGTTTCCCGAATTCGCTCGTTTCTTTACACAAGTGAACCACTAAAATGCTACTCCAAAGTCACAAACAGAAGCATTCCTTTGAGAGATTGGCAACGAAAGCCGCCCAGCAAACTGATCACTGATCACACACACGCACACAAAACGTTTCGAACGAGCGAGCCAAGCTTGGTACGAAAAAGCACGTGCGTTCACGGTCGCTGCGTTGCGTGTTATGATCAGTCGAGTTGGTTGGACGCTCGAGAGATGCCGGCTTGCCGGAGCAAACATCATACATGCTGCTGCTCCTGGTGCCGCGAGCAACATAAAACATTCGGGCCGCACCCGAACACGGCCCGAAGTTGGGCAGCTTCGAGCTCGGTTTCAGCATAGCATCATAGCACAGTTTATGCTTTCCACACCCGCGACCCGGCGTGGCGAGGGAAAACACTGAGGGGATTTCAGTGCCACGGGTAGGAAGGGGAATTTCCTGACCTACAGACCAATGGTACACGGGGTGGGCACCCCAAAGCGGTACCGGCAAGGATGCGCGCTCTCCGGTCGTGCGCGCGCGATACGTGAGAGTTTTATTTATGGCGTCAATATTTTAATTGCTTCATGATAGAATAGGTCACTTTTATGCTTGTACTCCCAGCTGGAATTCCCTCTGTGCTGCTCCCTGCTCGCGCGCCGAAGGTACCGATGCTGGGCAGCCGAAGCGAAAGATTTAAGAAATTCGGTAGCAATAAATGATTTATGGCAGGAGGCTTTCTCCCCCATGTGCGAAGCGAAATTGCGTGTCCGATGTGCCTTCTTATGGTGTGTAAACATTCTCCGGCTTTCCGCACACAGTTAGAGGGCTGATCTTTGTCGTCGTTTAGCGTTTGATGGGCGCTATCTTAAAGATGAGCCCGTATATTGGATGTGGAGCATCTGATATCTGATTCAAATACAGAAAAAATGTTAAACTCAGCTTAAACATTTAGCTTGTATCATATTTTTAGATACCTATTGCAGAGATACCACCAGCAGAGATAGCATGCATACGAGCCTGCGATATACGATATTTTTATAAACAGAGAAGGACGCTACGAAACATATAAATTATTTGTCCTAGGCCCTTCAGTATTTTGAAAACATTGTATCGTTCAGACGATGCTTTTGTCCACGCTGCTCCGATAGTTCATATTTCACGAGAAATATTTCGTTGCAGGAACGGCAAATCTCACGTGATTTGCTTTGCTAGCTCACTTTTGCTGGATTTTTTTGCAATAAAAATTATAGTGGCTTGTGAAGGTAAACGGCGCTCCACAGAATTTGATGAGCTACACAGATTACCGGCAAAAGATTGTAATATCTTTAATGTCGCAGCTTTGCGACATATAATGGGATTAATCCCTTTATTAATCCTTGGAGATTCATCAAGTGTAATAATTATTTCAACTATTCCCATATTTTGGTATGGTCTTATTGTACTGCAAACATTAATGCATTAGTCCAATGAATTGTGTTACGTATAGTTTTAAATACTCCTTAATTAGCATTAAGCTGCTACGTTCTAGTGTACAGCAAATCTTCGCCATGCTCAAAATCATAATTCCGTAATACAATAGTTTAAAAAATTACAGTTCATCGCGCTCTACAAACATTTTGGAAATTCCAAACAAACTATTTTGTGTTTTAGGTTTTTTTAATTATTAAGCTTTTTTTTGTGTCTGTGGTGATTTAAAAATATTCATAACAAGCCTAAACTGGAGGTAACCGCATAATTTTTTTACGAATTGTTGTTCAAATTCACTTTTTAACTCTTTGGATTGCAGTTAAAACGAATGTTCGCTGTCTGCAAAAACTCGAGTTAAGCTAGAGCGTTAGGTCCTATGCATTAGCTTACATTGGGGAGTTGCTGTAATTATTTTTGCTATTTTTTGTTGACTAGCATATTTTTAATTTAATCATTAGTATAGTTAAATCTGTTTTTTTTTTTGTATGGAATTTTCATTCAGACCAAAATATCAAGATCGAAGTGCCAAATAAACCTAAGTAGGCTCAAAGGAATCACCAGTAAAACATGAGTTCCCTAATATATTTCACAACAAGGTCTAAGGGTTCGCAATGTGATGTATTTAAATTTTGTTTGCTGTTTTGGTGAAACATTCATTTGGTTCTTCTTCTTTTAGCGTAACGACCTCCTAGATTACGTCAACCATTAGAGGTTTATGAGATTTACTACCACGTAGTTAGATAGGTAACATTAAATATGAATAAATTGAATAATCGTAAGGATCATTCTTCTTCTTCTTGGGTGGCACAAAAACCCAGTAGAGTCATAGCCTAACCAGAGCACTAATGTGCATTGGATCTTTCTGTGAGTGTACCAATCCATATCAAGATTGTCAATCCTGCATACGGGGGGGCTATGATTTAGTGTACCCATAGCAAGATAGGCAATCCTGCGTACGTAAGGATCTATACTGCTAGAATAATAGAATGAAATAAAAAATATAAGATAGGATCTTATGTTGCAATAGCACATTCATATTGGGATCAAATTCAACATCTGGATTGAGCTCACATGGCGCATGACTGGGCATCTAACTATGAACAATTGCATAGTTACTAAAAGTCATAGCCAAGCTATAAAATAAAGCACACTTTGATTGGAATTCATCATGATAAATAAAACTAACAATTCAGTTGTTCAATTGTAACAATTCAAAGTAAAATTTTGTAAATTATTTATTCATAGATTGTGGCAGAGTTATTTAAATTATTCTTCCCTTGCTTCTAGCGAATCTCCCGTTCTTCCTCTTCAATTAATACTATTAATTTAACAAGTACACAAAAATGTATAATTTCATGAATCATGTGTTAAATTACACAATTATCCCAATTTTCAGCAGTTTTTTTCTGATTGTACGATCCGATGCAGCTGTGGAGGAGGCCCGGAGTGGAGCTGCAGAAGAGACCCGTTTATTTAATAAAACTAACGCAGTTTTCTGTCTGACGAGTACTCTGGTAGCTATCAACTCTTCCCACATGCCTATGCGCAATCCTAGAAAACTCGTCGTTAAAATTCATAGCAGAAATATAGTACGTGTAGGGATTCCCATAAGTATTAGTAAACATAAATTATACAAGTAGGCTAGCAAAAGAAAACACAAATTGGTAGATAGTCGAATGAGAGCTTAGCCAGAGAAAGGAGTTCAGTTTTGTGATTGATTTCATCGTGTACAAAAGTTATTGTTTGAGCAGAAGACACTTGCGATATAAGGATCGAAATATAAGTAGAAATAAACGGAAATCACGACAGTACGTACAACGCAGAAAATTGCATTCATTTAGGCGTTGAGAAATAGAGTGAGGGTTAATCTTTAGTTTTATCCTACATTGACAATATCCCGATTTTCCTTATTTTCGACGATGCATGAATCTGTTCTCCTTCCTATGTTTTATCATTGGATCTACTTCATACTTTTACGAGTTTTTTGTTTTAAATCGGACTAGATTACGTTATATGCGTACATGGTTTTTTTGTATCGGACATCATCGGACATCGGGCAATGAACAAGTTCATCACTATTTATGTCTTATGATCTCCCTAATATTTACTAAAACACATTTTGAATATCTAAGTCATTCAATTTTTATTGTAAACAGCCAGTCTGTACACGCCCTAGCAACCGATGGACTATGGGCGCATATACATTCAAAACAATCTCCAAACGGTCAAATTCTCAAACGTCACCTCGAAACTGTCAACAAAAATCATCTTCCATTGCTAAAATAAATCTTCCATTCGTGAATCGTGAAAAATACTCAAAAAGGTTTGTTTATACGCGTCCAAAGAACAAATGGTGCACTCTCAATGCGAAACTAGACCCTCTTCTTCACTGTGCCGTGTTCAAACTGTTTGCCAAAGTGTAAATTAAGTCTAAAAAGTCAACACATTCTGCTTGCAGGCGGGGATCCTTCCGCAGGATACAGCGAAGACTTATCGTCGCAAAAGGCAAAGAACGCAGAACGCAAATGGAACCACCGAGTTTCCACCCGTGTGACGAAGCGGTCATATCCACGAACGATGACGCGAGCAACTGCAAGCGGTCCGCTGTGAAGCTGGGCTACTGGAAGGACGATTACATCGCACACTTCGTGCGCAATCCGGATCGTAAAGCGCCCGAAATAAACCGGGGCTACTATGCCCGCGTCAAGGGTATTGAGATGTGCATTGAAAAGTTTTTCAAGGTTAGTGGTGTGCGCGCTAACGTCTCCCAGGAGGAAAATGTGAGGAATGTAAGCTTGCTCTTTTCTTGTAGAAAACGGGAGACAAATGCCAAATCGTGAATCTGGGCTGCGGCTTTGATACACTGTACTGGAGGTTGCGGGAGGCCGGCCACATGGTGACCAACTTCGTCGAGCTCGACTTCCCCAACGTTACCTCCCGCAAATGTTACCAGATCAAGCGAAACAAAGTGTTGCTTGAAAAAATCCACGTCGAAGGTAGGTCGAACGGATAAGTGTCGAGCTGAGTGTCTCTATTTAGCACCGAATACTTACCATGATTTTCTTCCTGCCATTTCTGCTCCAGACGGGGAAGTTCGTCTCAGCCCAACCGATCTCCATTCAACGAACTACCACATAGTAGGCGTGGACCTTCGCAATATCGAGGAGGTAGCGCTGAAGCTGCAACAATCCGAGATCGATTACAGCGTTCCGACCATCTTCCTGGCCGAGTGTGTGCTGGTGTACATTGAGCCGCAAAACTGTCACAATCTACTGAAATGGTTCGCGGCCAACTTTAAGACGGCCGCGTTCGTCAACTATGAACAGGTCAACATGAACGATCGGTTCGGCGAGGTGATGCTGACCAACCTGCGACAACGGGGCTGCAGTTTAGCCGGCGTGGATTCATGTGTGTCACTCGATGCACAGATTTCCAGGTAAGTCGACGCAAAGGTTTTCTTTAACGCAAAGCGGGGTAGTGACGTACTTTGTTCCATTGCGGTTGCAGATTTCTTCAATGTAATTGGCACGGTGCCAGAGCGTGGGATATGGTGCAGATTTACCACAGTATTCCCGCATCAGAGCGGGCACGAACTGAGCGGATCGAAATGCTGGACGAGGCGGAACTGTTGGTGCAGCTGTTTCAACACTACTGTATCTCGATCGCCTGGATAGGGGACCTATTTCAGGACATAGAGATCACGTAAGCACTTTTCCGCACTATTTAAAGAAACCACCGCCTACTTCAATTCGACAGCTCACTTATCTAATCATAATTTTGTATCGTTTTAGGGTGGAAAAACAGCTTTCCTCACTGAACATAGACTAAGCGCGTGCTGCAACGAAAGATGAACATTTTAACGCTCCATATTAACAGAAAAATGGCCGGACCCCTCTACAAAACTCCTGACTCCACACACTTTGCTTCCTATTACCTCACTCTACGCGGTACGGAAACTCTACAATCAAATCCGACTAGAATTTGGGAGATACGCGCAATCATAAGAGCACCATTTGATCGTACTTTAATATTATATTGCACGGTTCATATTATTCGCAACGAAACTGTCCCCATAGCCCCATTAAAGTGTGTGAGTGCGTGTATATTAGTAAAGTGTCACTTCCAAATGAAGGTAATAACGCAGACAGACTTCACCATTAGTGTACAATAGTACCTCACTAGTTGGGATACTCGATGGTTGCAATTGAATCATCATTTTTACAAAACAAACCTAGTTTTATAGAAATTTAGTCTGCTGATGAGTAGTAAAAGTTACATTTATTCAAAAAATATGCAAAAACAATTTATTTTAGGTAGTGCAACATAAATATGCAATTCCCTTAATAACGCACGGCTTCTTGGACTGTTAATGCACATTTTTAAAGCTATCAAACAACCTAACTATCGAGTATGAATTCACCCGTCGGGGCGCATTCAAAACCCAACTAGTGAGGTTCAACTGTACCATCATTCGTCCTTTTCCTATGTATCTGGTGTAGAATGGATTTGAACAACGAATAACAGAGAGTTTCATGCTTTTCCTCAACTATCGATCATCCCCTATCACATTTACGCCACCCTCACCGAAAAGGGAGACTGCATTGGGGGAAGTAGGTTTTTGTAGATAGGTTTTGTAACAAATTGGAACATCATCTACCACGCACAACGCATCAAATATCTCGAAAAATTTAAGCTAATAGAAATCCTAATTGTTGGTCTCATGAAATACCTCTTTTTCAATGTTCATCCTTCACACCTCTGGCCCATATTCTTATGAAGAAAACCACCCCTTTACAGATAAACACTAATGCGTTGCCTACAGTGTTGTAGCCAAAAGAAACCCTAGATAAACGATCAGAACGCGTAGTCGGGTTCGGAATTGGTCTCATGTGTTCCTTACATAGCGTGTCTGCGAATGTTGTTATTATTTATTTTAAATAAAGTAATCTAAATCAAACTGTCGTGTCAAACCCAAAAGAAGCAACATGAAATGTGGTCCTGTGTGTGTTTTTTATATGTAACAAACGCAGTAACATGTATATTCGGTATGTTTTATCACAAATTGTCGAGTGTTTTACACAATTTTAACCGGGTTCGATTGGACAATGCCCTGCCGGGCGCACACATTCTTCGCGATCGCGCTCATCGTATCGTAGTTCTTCACGAACACGCCATTATTTACCCGCCGGATGTTGATCCGTACTCGATCGTTTGCCTGGAGTTCGAAAACAGAGATTCATTTAGTAATAATCAGAATTTTTGTAAGTTTCAGCTTACTCACCTCCACACACCAAGCCTTCGCCATCAGCAGCTCATGCTCTGCAGACGGATGATTCTCGCGCAGTGCCTTCGTCGCACGCGACAGCACACACGACATGGCGTAAATGTCGATAGCCGAATCGGCCAAACGGGTCAGCAGGAACTGCTGATCGACAATACCCTTGCCATGCTTGATCAGCAGCGCTTCGATCGTTTTCGAGAACCGATCAATACTGTCCGCACACAGTGCAGCCGACTCCTTCAGCGGCTCAGCTACGAATGTGCTCAGATCCGTACCGCCATAACCGATGCTTCGTACCGCACGGCGTGATCCCTCCTTAAAGATTAGTCCGAGGTTGGCCGTTGGATTCTTAAAGGCACGCTGCAGTTCCTTCAAATGCGAACCCGCATACTGAATGCCCGTAAGCGCCACAAACAGTCGCAAGATGTCGTTCGCACCCTCGAAGATACGGTAGATACGGATATCGCGCATAAACTTCTCCAACCCGCTCGACTTCATGAATCCATTTCCACCCAAGATCTGGATCGCTTCATCGCACACGTACCAAGCCGCTTCGGACGAGAAGATCTTTGAAATGGCCGCCTCCAGATGGTAGTCCGAGTGTCCCGCGTCCATGTTCCCGGAGATCATGTAGCCCATCGATTGGCTCACGTATTGGTGCATCGCCATGCGTGCCAGCTTTTCCTGCACGTTGCCAAAGTTTTCAATCTTCTGCCCGAACTGAACGCGTGTCGTCGCATGCTCCGCCGCCTTCCGGATGCAGTGCGCCATCGTTCCCGCCAGCGTACCGGACATACCGAACCGTCCATTGTTTAGGATTTTCATTGCCACCTTGAAACCGTTGCCCTCTCCACCGAGCACGTTCTCGACCGGGATTTTCACATCGTCAAAGTACACCTCGGCGGTATTGGAGCACTTGATGCCCATCTTATCCTCTGGCGGCCCATTCGTAACACCACCAAATCCACGCTCCACGATAAACGCCGTAACCTTGTCACGCTTCTGGCCCGTCTTCGGATCAGTTACCTCCGTCTGGGCAAACACGGTAAAGATTTCCGCCAGCCCGCCGCCACTGATCCAGATTTTCGAACCATTCAGCACGTAATGCGACCCGTCGGCCGATTTTACCGCCCGACTGCGGATTGATCCAGCATCCGAACCGGAACTGGGTTCGGTAAGACAGAAGCAAGCGATCGTACCACCAGTTACGACCTGCGGCAGGTATTTGCGTTTCTGTTCCTCCGTGCCGTACAGCAAAATACCCTTCCAGCCGATACTCTGATGTGCACCAAACACCACTGCCAGCCCCAAATCGACTGTACCAACCAGTTCGCCCATGCGAGCGTACCCGGTGTTGGGCAGCGCAAGGCCACCGTACTCTTCCGGAGCCTGCATACCCATCAGTCCCATCTCCCACATGCTCTGGAACGTGGCCTCATCCGGTCCACCTTCCTTTTCGGCCTTCACTGGATCGTAACCTTCCTGCAAAACCGGGGGAAAGGCGTTAATACCAAAAGCAACAGGTTGGATGGGGCCAATACGTACGAAAAACTTTGTCACCGGATCAATCAACGAACCGACCAGCTCCTTCTGCTCCGGTTTGAGCGAGTCAGGAAAGGGGAACACCTGCAGCGGTTCGATTTCGCCACGGAACAGATTCGCCATGTACGAGGTGTTGACCGTGGGGGCCGCTGCCATCCGTTCCTTCGGTTTCGTTTGTGCCGATGCGGAGAGCCATCTGTAAGGGAACGAAGCACCATTAGCCTTGATGGAATAAATGCATTAAATTTGCACCCCATTGAAGAGGTACAACTGACCGCCCTTGTGCGTCAGCGACCTCGGATCGTGCATTATCTTCCCCGGCTTGCCTATCAGTTGAGCCTCCCGGTATAAGTGACCCGTCTTCCCCATTCCAAAGTTCACGCAAAAAGGCACACACGCTGCTTTTGCGATGAATGTTGCCAACTCATCACGCCTTTACGATTTCATCACGGATTTAGACGCGAGTCGCTCCGTCCAACGCTTGGCGGTGCAAAGTCCAACGGTATGGTTGTGAGCATAAACTCGACACAAATTGTGACCGACTTTCATATCCCGGACTTACCTTTGCTGGCTTTTACTCGAAAGCCAGCTATTATCGCAGTACACCAGTACACCGCCACGATTGGACACACCGACCAGCCGATGGAAGCGATGCATTTTTTCGATCACAAAAGTTTATCTTTTTTATGCACAATATAAACTACGACCGACTGAGAAACACACCTTTACGATGCGTGTACGTCGCCCGTCAATACGCGAATAAAGAAACGGCAGAATTGTTCGCATTGTATGACATTTGCGCAATTCTCTCGCGTCCTCTCTTGCGTGTATGCTCTCGCACTATGAGGCGGAAACGCGAAATAAGCAATACGCGAGAAAGCACCCCTACGCGCATTGTTTACCAACATTCGGGGCGTTCATTGACACTTGGATGGTATTTCACGCAGATTGTTCGGCTGGGGTTGATCAAAGTATCCAGAGAAAATGTGCAACTTTTGTGTCCGTGATGCAAAAGGCTCCAGTTCGTTGTTACTGAGGGACGACAGTTGAGTTTGTATATTTTGTTGAAATGGAATTAACTGATGTTGTGAAATTTAATGGCACGTTGGAATGGCCTTGAAGATAATAGAAACTAGTGGGACAATACGTATTTCAGAAAACTTAAGAAAAATTCCAGGATTTGGTAAGATAAGATATTGAACTTTTTTTTCAAAAATAGCCTATTTTATGATTATTGCAGAGTCCAAAATCCCTATCAAGCAGTTATGACTTCATGTACAGTTCAGAAAACAAGAAAAAAGAAGAGAAGGCTAGGAGCTTATTAACCAAAGTATTTCATCTCGAAACAATTATCCCGACCATTCAAGAGCTTATCCGTTCCAAACCTCACCAACTTCACGTTGAAACACCTTCAGTACTAGGCCGTTTCTAGATCTGATGCAAATTTATAGGATATTCCCAAGAATTTTGAGGTCTAGATTTATGAAAAGATAACAGACATGCTACAATAATGGTAAGCGCATTGATCAACTTGTTGCAGTATAAATAATCGCTTTAGCTTCAACAGAGTTTTTGAACTTTTTGAATTATGTATAACACGCAAAAATTCATAAATTCACCCAGGAGCCTAGATGACGTAAACATGTCCCTCATATAGGCGATAACACCGATTGCTTCAAGACGATACTAATCCGTGAGTAAATTCTAATATTTTTTAGCTCAAGAACACTACTTCATGTTGCACTGTTTAACTTGCCTGCAGTATTGGTCGAGAATGGCTTTGGAAGATTGTTCATTCCTGGCGGCGATCAAACGACTTCCCAAACGCAACATTATGCCTTTACCGAATTTCTATTCACCAGCCAATTGCGACGGTACACCAGACGAGACTGACCGATTCACCAGTTGCATCCCTCCAGTTGTAGTCCCAATGCTCCTGCACTCGCACCGAAAAAACGTTACTCATAATAGAAAAAAAACCCACATGCTCGAACCGGATTATAATCTGCAGCCGTAACCGATTGAACTTCAAGGAAATTGATATCGCACGCGCACCCTCCCATTGGATTTGTGATAACACGCACCAGCGTAGAGAACAAACACCAAGATAAGACACAAACCGCGCGTGTACTCTTCTTTCGTTTTTCAATCGATGATTTACTGTGCTAGGATATTTATCGAACATTTATCTACATCAGGACCGTCAAATATGGTTCGCTTTAATCTATCTCCAAAGGATTAGTGTGCGGTAGACCGCGCCGTTCCGATACGTTCCGTGCAATCTGCGCCAACCGTTGATAGTGTTCCCTAAAGCTGCCCGAGTGAATGCGGTTTATATTGCGCTGCACACGGCTGCTCGCCTCCTGGCACCAGATCTGAGCCATCAGTAGTTCCTGGTTTGCGGAGGGAAGGCCTCGCTGCGAGGCACGGGTCGCTCGCGAAAGGACGACCGCCATGGTGTAGATGTCGATGGCACTGTCTGCGACCCGGGCGAGCTGAAACTGTCGCTCAACGATACCCTTGCCGTGCTTCATGAGCAGAGATTCGATGGTCTTGCTGAACATGTCCATTGACTGGAATTGTGGTTGGAAAGGATTAGAATTACGATGAACTTCAAAGGAACTTGTTTGGGAAGAAGCCTCTTTATACCTCAGCACACTGCTTGGCAGCGTTCTGTAGCTCACTGCCAACAAATGGACGCAGATCCGTGCCACCAACTCCCAAACTGCGTCCAGCCCGCTTTGAACCTTGCGCAAGAATCACGCCCATATTCCCCAGCGGGTTCTTTAGCGCCTTTTGCAGCCCTCGAAGATCATTGCCTGCCTTCTGTATGCCCGTGAGGGCAATAAACATCCTTAGCACATCGTTCGCTCCCTCAAAGATTCGGAATATTCTCATATCCCGCAGGAATCGCTCCAGTCCACTCGATTTCATGAACCCATTGCCTCCCAGTAGTTGAATCGCCTCGTCACACACATACCAAGCGGCCTCCGTGCAGAACACTTTGCTCACTGCCGCCTCCAGATGAAAGTCCACCGAGCCCTGGTCCATATTTCCCGCCACCATGTACGTCAGGCTTTGTGCCACATAGTGATAGGTTGCCATCATGGCCAGCTTTTCCTGCACATTTTCAAACTCCACCAACTTGCGCTTGAACTGCACACGATTGCTCACATGATCGGCCGCTTTCTCAACGCACGTTTTCATCGTCCCGGACAACATCGCACCCAACCCAAAGCGGCCCGAATTCAGGATGTTCACCGCAATCTTAAACCCATTCCCGATCTCACCCAACAAATTCTCAACCGGCACTTTTGCATCGTCGAAAAACACTTCCGTCGTTACGGAACACTTGATGCCCATCTTGTCCTCCGGTGGTCCCGTACTGACACCCTCAAAGCCACGCTCCACAATAAACGCACTCATCTTGCTTTTCTTCTCGCCCGTTTTCGGATCGACCACTTCCGTTTGTGCGAATGTGGTGAAGATGTTGGCAATGCCACCGCCCGAACACCACAGCTTCGAACCGTTCAGGATGTAATACTTGCCACAGGGGCTTAGCACTGCTTTCGTTTTAACGGATGCGGCATCCGATCCAGTTCCAGGTTCTGTGAGCGCGAACGCACCAAACACACGTCCGGCGCTTAGTTGGGGCAGGTATTTCTCCTTCTGCTCCTTGTTACCGTACATCAGGATACCCTTCGTACCGATCGTCTGATGTGCTCCGGCGTAGATGGACATGCCGAGATCGTAACTACCGGATATCTCCGACAACCGGACGGATTGGGCATTGGACAGTCCCAAACCACCGTACTCGGTTGGGATAAAGGGTCCCAAAAATCCTTGCTCCCACAGTGCATCGACGACCGCTTTCTCCACCGAAGCGGTTGCATCGTTTCTGGCCGCATCATTTACTTCCTGGAGTGGGTGAGAAAAACGCGTTCTTATAGCTTACATGTCGAATAATAGAGTAGTAACTCAACGTACCGAATAGAATTTAACCGTTGGATCAATGAACGCTTGTACGTATTCTCGCTGCTCCTCGTTCAACGGTTCCGGGTAAGGGAACAGCTCCGCCGTCTGAAGCTTCCCACTGAACAGGTTCATCACAAACGATCGGTTCGGTTTCGGTTGGTCGTTGACCGGCACTGCAGCACCTTGTAGTGCACTACTCCCGGACACATTTCGCACAAATCCACACTGCAGCACCGTGCGCCGGAATGAGGCAGTCAGTGCAATATTCTTTCCCACTTTCAACATTGTAAATAAGCGGTTAGGCGTTACACGTGTTAACCGGTTTGCGGCTGTTTCGAAACTGACTCGTAACCGAATACCAAAACTTCTCTTTAAATCTCTCTAAAGCTTTACGATAGGTGGCGTCGTCATTTTATCGGATATCAGATACCGAAAATGAAAACTTCCACTATCTTTGTACCACATGGGCTACGGTACCGTCTGCAGCGGAAGTGGACGTACTACCGTCTGGCGGCAGGAGAAGGCTTATGAACTCTCCCTCACCCCCCGCAAGGGGTATCCGCAGACATTTGCCTAGGTTAAGGGAATTCCATTGAAAAATTGACCCTCCCCCATTTTGGACCAACTTATCTCGTATTGCGCCGTTTTGGGGTTCGCAACAAGCACAACGGTTTAGATGCGTTGGTCAAAATTAATTATGTCTTTATTAAATTAAACAATTTATTCTTTTTGCGTTTTACATTGCTAGTCTATTTCCAGTGGGTTGGTGTAAGTGACTCCGCGTTGATTTGAAATGCGCTTTGCCACCATTGCCATCCGTTGGTAATTTTGCTTGAAAGCGTTCGATTGGATACGGGTTATGTTTTGTTGAACTCGATCGCTTGCCTCCTTGCACCAGATCTGTGCCATTAGCAGTTCCTGCTCGGCGGAGGGAAGGTTTAACCTCGCGGCACGACTAGCCCTCGACAGTACTGTAGCCATCGAGTATGTGTAGATTGCACAGTCGGCAACCCGGGCAAGCTGAAACTGTCGTTCTGCGATGCCTTTGCCATGTGTTCGCAGGAGAGATTCAACTGTGCTGCTGAATACGTCGATGCTCTATGATGGAGAAGACATGAAAATCATTAATTTTAACTCCAATATTGAACATGTTAAATGCTTTTAATTATAGCAACCTACCGCAGCACATTGTTTGGCAGCGTCCGTCAACTCGCTCACAACAAAGGGCCTTAAGTTCGTTCCATCAACTCCAACGCCACGTCCAACTCGCTTTGTACCTTCCGCAAGGATTAAACCCATATTCCCGAATGGATTCTTCAGCGCATCCTGCAGTTCGCGAAGGTCTTTCCCAGCCTTCTGCATTCCCGTCAGGGCAATAAACATCCTCAGCACATCGTTCGCTCCTTCGAAAATTCGAAACACCCGTATGTCCCGTAGGAAACGCTCCAGTCCACTCGATTTCATGAATCCATTGCCTCCCAGTAGTTGAATCGCCTCGTCACACACATACCAAGCGGCCTCCGTGCAGAACACTTTGCTCACTGCCGCCTCCAGATGAAAGTCCACCGAGCCCTGATCCATATTTCCCGACACCATATAGGTAAGGCTTTGGGCCACATAATGGTACGTCGTCATCATGGCTAGTTTTTCCTGCACATTTTCAAACTCCACCAACTTACGCCGGAACTGCACTCTATCACTCACATGGTTGGCTGCCTTTTCGATGCACGTTTTCATCGTCCCGGACAGCATGGCTCCGAGTCCATAGCGGCCGGAATTCAGGATGTTCACCGCAATCTTAAACCCATTCCCTATCTCACCCAACACATTCTCGACCGGTACTTTCACGTCATCCAGAAACAGTTCGTTCGTAACGGAACACTTTAGACCCATCTTATCTTCGGGTGGGCCTGTGCTAGCACCACCAAAGCTACGCTCCACAATAAACGCCGTCATTTTGTTACGTTTTTCACCGGTCGCTGGATCGGTCACTTCCACCTGCGCGAAGGTGGTAAAGATGTCGGCCAAACCCCCACCCGATATCCATAGCTTCGATCCGTTCATGGTGTAATACTTGCCGCAGGGGCTTAGCACAGCTTTCGTTTTAACGGATGCGGCATCGGATCCGGTTCCGGGTTCTGTTAGAGCGAATGCGCCAAACACACGCCCAGTGCTTAACATTGGAAGGTACTTTTGCCTCTGTTGCTCACTGCCGAACAGGAGAATACCTTTCGTGCCGATGCTCTTGTGCGCACCGATCAGCAAACTTAGCGCTAGATCGTAACTGCCACTGATTTCGGCCATCAGCACCGACTGTACATTGCACAAACCTAGTCCACCGAGCTCTGGAGGCACGTAAACGGAAAGTAGTCCTAGGTCCCAAAGTGCATCGATCGTTCGGCTATCCACGTTACTCGTGTCATCGTTTCGAACAGCGTCGTTCACTTCCTAGTATGAAAAGATCAAAAAGATTTGGAATTACTCAGCGAAAGGCAATCATTTAACCACACGTACCGTAAAAAACTTGTGCACAGGATCGACCAGAGCTCTTGCGTACTCTTTCTGTTCCGGGTCAAGCGGTTCCGGATAAGGGAAAAGTTCGGCCGTCTGTAGCTTACCGCTAAACAGGTTCATCAAGAACGATCGGTTCGGGCGTTGTGTATCCGACGATGTTGAAGCGGCTCGTATGAAATTCCCTGCTGTTCCATTCTTAAAGGTGAGAGTCACCTGGTTCCACCGACCAAAAATCTTTGGGATTGTGTTGAAACGAAGCATTTTGCTAAACGCAACTGAACTGATGGGTGTCCTAGTTGCGACTGTCTTCAGTAAAATGCTGTCGGAAAGGCAAAAAATCGGCTCACACGTAACTTTCTTATCCAGGAAGATATATCTAAAAGCTACAAAAAGGCAGACAAAAACGCATCGTAAAAATGCACGTCATTTTTGGAGCGTCAGTAAAGGCTGATAATGTGCAGCCGTGCGAAATTTTGCAAAAGCGACACCTTATCGATAAATATCCACGGACTTTGTATTTTAGCACGAGCAAACGTTATCATGTTTTGTTATTATTGATTTTTATAGAGGCTTTGGCCTTCAGACTCACATTCGCCTCTATCATGTTTTGTTGATTTATCTTTAACTGAATTACGTTTAATATAGAGTAACGAATATGCTCTCCACTCTAAGTTTCGGATCAAATCAGCAAATAATTTAACGCAACCATTCGCTTAGAGGTACGTATGAAAATGATTTGTCTATTGCCTAACCACCTTTCATGTAATGCTTAGGTGCAATTCTCATCAATTGGCTTTGTTTTAGCTGAGGCATTTTCAGTTGTATTTACATTATATCATTAAACCTAAGGGGAAGTTACAATTAATATTAATAGAGATGGAGTTACAGCGATACGTTTGTTTCGTGTGTTGCAAAACCTATTTTCTAGGAGTGGAATTGTGTCAATAAAATAAACCTTCAATCGGAGATGATTGGGGGGATGATGTGCCTTTAAAATGAAACACTTTACACCTTAAGCACTCTTCTCAAATGGATACAAAAAAGATTGGGTTGTAGAAAACTGTTGTACAAACACAAAACGGATAAAAATATAGATTGTTCTACACTATAGTAAAGAGATAAGATTTGGAAGGGAGAAATAATAATTAGGCTATTACATCTACACTACACTTCTACCCATTGTTCCGTAGTAGCAGTGTGTCTTCTCGATGTTGTCCCACGAGTTCGTGCCACCGGCGCCGTAAAGATACCGTAGCTGGACAATGTTTGTTCGTTGGAGCCTCACCGCTTCACTATCACGATTCACTTTAAGAAACTTTCCACGTGCGAAATGTCTAGGAATCTTCCGTTTGGGGGTCGGCGGTTTATGTTTCGAATTCGATCTTGGATCCTTCCATACCTTTTAAAGCCTTTACTCGCCTTTACTTTACTTTACTTGTATAGCCTTTAGTCAATGTCGAGCGGGTTGTTGTGCGCGATACCATTGTTTGCACAGATGTTCTTCGAGATTTGCGACATGAGGCCGTAGTTCTTTACAAACGAGTCGGTGTTGATCTTGCGAATATTCACTCGCACACGATCGCTGGCCTGTTAGTGGATGGGTTGTTTAAAAAAGAGTTGTTAGCAATGGTGTTTTATTTATGTATGTATTACACGTCGATCGCTTACCTCATGGCACCATGCCTTCGTCATCAAAACTTCATGCTCCGCCGATGGAAGATCCTTTCGCACTGTTCGTGTCGCACGGGAAAGCACTACCGCCATTGCGTACGTGTCGATGGCCGCATCAGCCAACCGGTTCAGCAGGAACTGCTCCTCCACAATCTTCTTGCCGTACTTAATCAGCAGCGATTCCACCGTCTGGCCGAACAGATCGATACACTCGGAGCACTGTTTCGCCGACACCTTGAGTGGATCCGCTACGTACGTGCTCAGATCCGTACCGCCGTAACCGATGCTACGAATAGCGCGGCGTGATCCTTCCTTAAAGATCAGTCCCATGTTCGTGGCCGGATTCTTGAACGCTCGCTGCAGCTCCTTCAAATGCGAACCCGCGTACTGGATGCCCGTCAGGGCCACAAACAGCCGGAGAATGTCGTTCGTGCCCTCGAAGATGCGGAAGATACGCAGATCGCGCATCACACGCTCCAGTCCACAGTCCTTCATGAAGCCCATACCGCCCAGAATCTGGATCGCCTCATCGCACACGTACCAAGCCGACTCGGAAGCAAACACCTTCGAGATGGCCGCCTCAAGGTGGTAGTCCTGCGAACCGGTGTCCATGTTGCCCGAGATCATGTACGCCATTGATTGCGTCACGTAATGGTGCATCGCCATGCGGGCTAGCTTTTCCTGCACCCCACCGAACGTTTCAATCTTGCGACCGAACTGTACGCGATTGGTAGCGTGTTCCGCCGCCTTCTGGATGCAGGCACGCATCGTACCGGAGAGTGTGGCCGCCATACCGAACCGACCATTGTTCAGGATGTTCATCGCAACCTTGAAACCGTTGCCCTCTCCACCGAGCACGTTCTCGGCGGGGATCTTCACATCCTCGAAGTACACCTCAGCCGTGTTCGAACACTTGATGCCCATCTTGTTCTCGGGCGGACCGTTGCTAACGCCACCGAATCCACGCTCAACGATGAACGCCGTCACCTTGTCTTTCTTTTCGCCTGTCTTCGCATCTACGACTTCGGTTTGCGCAAACACGGTCATAATGTCGGCAATGCCACCGTTTGAGATCCAGATCTTGGAACCGTTCAGGACGTAGTGCTTACCGTCGGCCGATTTGACCGCCCGGCAGCGAATCGAACCGGCATCGGAGCCGGAGCTCGGTTCGGTAAGGGCAAACGCGGCATACACCTTGCCGGTGGACACCATCGGTAGATACTTTTCCTTCTGTCGCTTATCACCGTACAGCATAATACCCTGAAAACATGGAAAAATAAACATAGAAGAAAGAACGATCAACATCACCGGCGATCGTGTGTGAGTGGTAGTGGGTGGTGATTGAAGGGTATTTGAATAACATCGAAGGGCCGGAAGCAGCGGGAGGGATGCGACCGGTCCAAAAAAAAAACATAAACAAGCATGCCGCAATGGCCGGCCGCTTATCTGCTGATCCGTTGAGCGATTATCAAACAAAGTTACACGCGAGCACGTGTGCCGCGCGTTCTGCGTACCTTGAAGCCAATACTCTGATGAGCACCGATAAAGATGCCCAGCCCCAGATCCTGTCCACCGATAATGTCGCACATGCGGGAGTACTGGGTGTTGTTCAGTCCGAGACCACCGTAATCGGGCGGTACCATTAGCGAGAAAGCACCCAAATCCCAGAGCGCCTCGGTGGTCTTTTCGTCGATCGAAGCGTTCAGGTCGTTCTTTACGGGATCGTTCACCTCCTCGAAGAACTTAGTAACTGGATCGACAAACGAGGCGATGTACTCCTTCGCTTCGGCATCTAGTGCTTCCGGGTAGGGGAAAACCTGTGCCGGCTGTACCTGGCCGCGGAAGATGTTGGTGAGGAAGGACATGTTTGGGCGTTTTTCTGCTTCCGATGGGGTGGCCTGCTGCGCTTCGGCCTGTTTGGCCTGAGGGGCGGCAGAAAGGCATCTGAAAAATGAGAGAAAACACGATAATGAAAGACAGACATTTTAATGAACATTTAATTTATGGAACCACGTTGGCTCATTGCCATCAGTTTAAGTTGAACAAAAATTATCATTTTCGTGTGTTAAAATGTTGAAATCAGCACGTAAAAATAAATTCATATCGAATGAATCGTAAAGACACAAGGGGCGATCATTTAATCGACCTAGAGCATTTAAACGGTTCTTGATTATTCTTCACCGCGATATCTTATCAGTAAAAATGTATTGAATGAGCAATAGATTTCAGTAAAAACTAATGTGGCACTTCTACTTGCTCGATAGAGCCATGTTCGTCATTCCCAGTTTCATGAGGAAAATGGGGAAATGCATTTTCGAAAACAAAACCAAGTGCCAAACTTTACACGCCAGGCAAAAACCGCTACACGTGAACACGCTCGGCATGTCAACATCATCATCATCATCAACGTGCGCCTCCTGCTGGTTGTTTACGTAAATGACGGCGAGACGAAAGTACAAAGTCCATCAGCCTGGTTCACGCGAGCTCGCTCTTCTTTTCATACGCTCTCGCAGTTTCGTTTGCTCGCTCTCGTTCTTTCTCGCTCTCTTTACCCTTTCCTTCGTGGAATGGGGATTTTTTCAGGCGCTGATATTGCCCGAATGCTTCTGACCTATATTCGGCCCAATCACACATTACCTTTGCACTGTTTCTTCTTGATACAGCAAACAGGAAGTAACTACACACGCTCCTGTAATGGTTCAAGGTCACTGCTACGCGGAAATAGCGCAGAAAAAGTGTATGTATCGATAGCTCGTTACTCAACACTACGCAATCTCTCCTTACGCAGAGATACCATTCACAGAGTATACCGCCCGCGACACACTATAAATAGTTAGGCATATTTTTTGTTTCTATTGCTTACCTTCGAATTTCGATGCCCTTAACCTTTTGCGAATTACGCGCAACGAGCTGCCCAATGCGCAACATTTTGTGTGCACCGAGAGGTATTAAATCACTTGCAATTAACAACACAAAGAAACGAAGGCGGACGGACCACAAGGCGGAGGATTGCAACTTGTGATGGCGACGAACGAACTAGAAATTCTGTGGACTGACGGTGCGATGTCGTCCCTTTTTGCTACGACGTGTTTACGTATGAGGATGACACTAATGACACGCTACAGTGGGCTATACACTGGCAATAGATGGGTCAACAATCGTTTGATTGGTGTGAATTGCTCAATCAGATTGTTCTAGGGCAGGAAAATGGACAAATCTTACTTTTAGTACTTTTTCATGGATACTCATAAATAGTCTTTCAATTAAATACACTTATTGAGTGGATTTTGTTACAAAATTGTTCGTCTCCAACACTGAGCTAGCGCTGAATTGTCCGTGTATAGCCCTCTTAATAGCCTTGTTGAGCTGTCATTAACAAGCGTTACGTGGATGGCAGCGTTACTGAGCGTTACAATTGCACGTGGAAAACAACTGCTGAATGGAATATGATAACGTTTTTCACTCGATTTTCAAATTTTAAAATTGTTTTTCAAGCTCTTCCATTCTCGGCATTATGGAACGAATCAAGAATAATAAGTCTTTCCCTTTCGACCAGTAATCTGCAAAAAGCGGAAAAATACAAAAATACGAGCGTTAAGTGGCTGCTTGGAATTTTATTTATTGTGCTCCCACAATAAGACCTCGTTCCGAAAGCGAACACTGCAAAAAGAAGACTATACCTAAACACGTAAATAACTATGGTGTGTGACTAATGCTGGCTGATTTAAATACAAAGACCGTGTGCGCACGTTGCCTTTGAAGATGAAAACATTTCGTGACGTCCTGATATTTCTTAAGCTTCTCTTTTACTTTCCCCGATGGTTCTACACTTACACCTAGAAACGCAAATTGTCGTACCGCAACGCTAAACCGGTCTTAGGATAGATTCTTACTACTGCTGCTCGGCTTTGCGTTTGCGGTTGCTTTTGCTGCTTTGGTGGCTTCCTCGTCACTGCTGCTTTCGCTGTCACTGTCGCTGCTGCTCGTGGACGAAGGATCCCGGGCCGCCTTGACACTCTTTGCTGGAATGGTGTGCGGGAAAGGTTTTCCCTTTGCCGTCAAACTTTCCTGCAGCCGCTTCAGTGCCGTCCGGTTAACGTTCTCCAGGCAGGTTACCTTTAGCCCTTCCTCCAGCGCTGCCAGTGCTTCCTCCGGTTTTTCCTTTGCGACCAAAATGTCAACCATACAGCTGTAGATCAATCCCTTGCCCTTTTCCGACACCTTGGAGTCTTGCAGCTTTTCGATCAATCGGCGGCAAAGCGCATCGTCTTTCGAATCTCTGGCTTGCTGGATCACTTTCTGGAACATGATGCGGGAACTATTGGCCAGATGCCGGTTCCAGATGTTGCTCTCCTTTTCCGCCGCGCCTTCGATGAAATAGTGTATCCAGAGAGCGTTTACCGGTGCATACAGTCCCCATTTGGCGTAGCTTTCGGCAAGCTGTTCGTAGCGTTCGTGCAATTCCGGATGATTCGCAAGAATACCCGAGGCTCCACCGATGGGGAAATGTTTCGCCGCGACAATTGCTTCCTCCTTATCCTTTACCTTTCCAATCGCTTCTTCCAGCTTGCGCAGGTACTGTTCCGCATTACCGCTGGATACGTTCGCGTGGCAGAGCCGATTGTCGAACGAGATCTGTCGCTTTAGGTCGTCGGAAATGAGACCTCCAATACGCTCGAACGTAGCCACATCGCCACTGATGGCCAGCTTGTTGAGGAAGTACTTGAATGTGCGCGGAATCGGGAACAGTTTCTGTTCTAGTAGCTCGAGGACAAGCTTTGACGCTTCCGTAAGACGTTCGCGATTTACCAGCGCTTCAACGATTGCCGACTGTTCGGTGAGATTTGGTTTTGCACCCGCGTCCAACGCCTCGTAAGCCGCAAGGATACGGTCTGGGTTGTTCGCTTTGATCGCTTGCTTCAATTGGCGCAATGGGCCAGTGATCGTTTGAGGTCGTTTCGATTCCTGTTTTGTTGGCGCTTTCGGTGCAGTTGCCGCGGACGTGGCTCTGCCACTCTTTGCTGGCTTTGATTGAGCTTCGACCGGCTTCTTCACCACCTGCACCGGCATTGCAAACGGAACTTCATAGCCATTGCTCTTCAAGAATTCTCCCAACTCAGTTAAGAATGCGTCCGACGGGGTTACGCTTTCCTCCTGCATGCGTGTCCACAATCCGAGCGACTTTTCCGCATCCTTCTCGGCCATGTAGCTCTGCAACAGTTTGTGATAGATCTCGCTACGATCGATATGACTCAGATCCTTCGTCGCCTCCATTAGACCTTCCAGGCTGGCCGTTTTGCCCTCCTGCTGGTAGCGCTCGCAAGCCGTCTGGATGCGCTGGTAGCGAGTGCGCAGACCGGGCGTTTCCAGAATTTTACGCGCCTGCCGAATGCGACCACAGTCCACAAAGGCAAACACTAGATCGTACAGACTGTTGACCTCACCGTGCACCTCCGTGCTAAGATCGGTCAGGCGCTGCAGATTGGTCGCATCTTCCGCCTGTATCAACCGACAGGTCAGTTCCGTCTTCCACGGTGTCGTGCGATGCTTCTGGCAAATTTCCGCGAAAGTGTTCATAGCCGCCGGAAGATCATCGCGCACCAGGTGCACCTTGATCAGCGATCCGAGGAAAATGTTCTGCGGTGTGATGTATCCCTTGCTCATCAGATGGTCAAACATTTGATTCACCTGCTGCACGTTACCCCGTTCGGCGAGCGTGTTCAGCAGCCGCCAACAGGCACTGTTGTACACAAAGTCCACCTCACGCTGCGTTTCTTCCTTGACCGGCTCAACCGCTACGGCTTGTGCGTTCTCGTGCAAAAATGCAACTGCCTCGTCGAACCGTTCCGCCTCGAGCAAAGCGTGTGCCAGCCGGGCCACCTTCACACGATCCAGCTGGAAGTCGGGCAGTTTGGCTTTGACGGTTTTGAGCTGCTCGAAAGCTTCCTCCACCTTACCGTTTGAGGCCAGCATGTCGATCATCATGCCGTACACACCCGGGCTGACGATGTAGTTTTCACTTTCCAGCTTCTGCAGCACTTCCTTCGTCTTTTCGATATCGTTCGAACGAATGACCGAACGGATGAGTTGTGATTTAACCGCGTTTGCGTTCTCTTTGCGCGCTTCCAGGTCCGCTGCGAGCCGTTCAAGCTGTGGTACCGATAGGCTAGCAATCGGTGTCTTTTGACGCTGCTGCTGGCCCTGGCCCTGGGGCGTACGCTCCAGCTCGATCGGTTCCAAATCACCGGCCGCCAGCTTGGAAAGCATGCTGGAGATTTCGGCTGTCATCTCGCTTCCCATTCGCTCTTGGATCTTTTCCGCCATGCTGTTACTGATCGACAGTCCCTGGTTGACGAAGCCGGTCAGTATCTTCTGGATCACCTCGACCCGACCAGTCTTGAAGGTAGCCACCGCATCGTAGATCAAATTTCCAATCGTTTCCGCTTGCAGCGCTTCGACGCTGTTGATTTCTCCCTCTGCACCCTGTTCGCTTTCTTCCTCCACGGAACGGGCACGTACCAGGCCATCGTGCATGGCACGGGAGAAGCGTACGTATGAGTCAAAATCGCGCGAGTGAAACAGGGCTTGCACCAGAGGTTTCCGATAAACCCCGGGCGAATAGAACGCACGGTAGCGCGAGGCAATTGAGGCGGCCTCTTTGAGGTTGTTCCGTTCAAGCGCAACGTACGCACAGCTCGAGCTGGAAACGGCCGGTGATATACCTGCACTGCGCAGCAACTGGATCACGATTTCACTGTTGCTGACGGGCAAATTCGGGACGGCATACTCCCGCACCGTTTCGCTGCTTGGGTAAATGCTGAATTTCTCCGACATTGTGCGCAGAACGTACAGCACCCGCTCGGTACGCTCCTCGTTTGTTAGCGCCACCTCATTCGCGCACATCAATGGCCAGAAATAGTGTTGACGGATCGGTAGATTCTGTTTGCACAGTTCCTCCAAAAGGGCAAAGCTTAATTCTACCTCACTGCTTTTCAGTGCCGTTTCGAGAGCGATCAGATAGGCACGATCGTTCATGCCATTGTCCTGCAGCTCTTTGCACAGTTCGATCACCTTCGCCGCAGGTCGCTTGGCGCGTACCAGCTGACGAACGAGGAAACTTCCGGTGTTGGCCAGCTCTCCGTCGTTTTTGGACGCACGGGGCATCGTGCGGAGCAGCTTCATGCTTACCTCTTCGTGGCCACGGTTGATCAGCCGCAAGATCACGTTCACGGCGTCCTGATTGTAGCCGGCCTGGCGACGTATCTTCTCCAACAAGCGGTCCACCTTTTCCGGATGTCCATTGGTAGCGAGCGAGTAGATGATTTCCAGTATGTCTTTGTCGAGCAGGAAGATTTCTTTCTGCTCGCAGGAATCGATCGTTTTGCAGATGTAATCAATGTCACCCTTGCGTGCGTAACCGCACAGCAGGGTTGTATATGTGTCGGCGGACGGTTGAAGACCTGCCTGAGCCATTACCGCCAATATTCCGGTTGCCGATTCTAGATCACTAAAAAGAAATTGGAGAGGAAAATTTTAATAGCCATATCCTTGAAGCTTTGATGCTGTAAAAAGAAATCGTCACTTACTCCGCCTGTGAGTGACCCATAATGAGTGCATTGAAGACGTACTCGTTCACCGGGAGTTGCTTTTCGCGCATAAACTCCAAGATGCGAGTTGCACCCTCAATGTCACCCTGTTGGCAGTAGCGCGAGATCAACCGCTGATATGTCACCCGGTTCGGTTCGATACCCTTCGACTGCATGTCGGCCAGGAACTCCGTCGGCGAGAATGGATGCTCGTTGTCCAGGTAGACACGCAGCAGTGCATTGTAATGCGACACATCCATCGCTACGTTCAGGTTCTTTAGCGTTTTCCATATTTCCTGCACCAGTGCGGTACGTACTTCGGGCAGCTCTTCAGGCACAAGGTTACCTGTTTCGATCGTAGTAACCATAGTTGTGAAATAATGTATTTTTAAGCAAGTTAAATTACATGCTTACCGCAGCACCGAATCACCAGCAGGGATTGTGCGCTTGTGGCCGAACGATTGATGCGGATTTCCTCCAACACCTCCTCCAGGTCCCGCCGGGAGATTCTACCGGAACGGCGCACATCATCGTCCAAACGCTTCAGGGACCGATCAAGTCCATTCTTACTTTTCGCAACAGCAGTCGCAAAACCGCTGAAAATGAAAGAAACATTTCAATGATTAAAATTTCACATTTACAAGGAAACTCCCTGTACCACAAATCGGTCCCCTCGACATGTTGCGTAATTGAGCCGGTGGGTGTCGGGATGGGCACTGAATGGTTGCATTTTCCAGGGCAAAATACTGTTCCCTTACCTGCTTAAATTACCGCACAAACACTGTGATTGCTGGACGAAGCTGCTTTCCGTTTCGCGAGCTGTGTTAAACACGAAATTGCGTGCGAAACCGGCGAAATATCGCACAAATTTGCTCGACCGCAGTATCGAGGCCATGTTTTCTGTTGAAAGCGTGCGCGAACAATGCTGCTGACAGATCGATAGCTGTCAAATAGCACGGCCCGCGTGCGAAGAAACGTCAAACTGCACGCTGTCATAACATTCTGCCCGGTAAACACGCGCACGAAATAAACAATAAGCACGTGAAAACGGTGCAAGAAAGTTTAAAAGTAATTTTAGTCCACTTTTACAATGACCGGCAAGCCGCTTATCTACCTGGAGGAGTACAAACTAAAGCAAGATGCAAATGACTACGGACTGGCCGATGATTATTGGGACTTTGAGCGATTTAAGCAACAGTTGCAGATCGTCGTGGTGCGGTATGAGGAGAACGAGCTCGAGTTCGACATGATCGGGGTGAATTGTGCCATCGCGAACGTGTTCCGGCGGCTGATGCTTAGTGAGGTACCGAGCATGGCGATTGAGAAGGTGCATATCTACAATAACACCTCGATCATACAGGACGAAGTGTTGGCCCACCGGCTCGGGCTGATACCGCTGCGTGCCGATCCGCGTATGTTCGAGTACAAGGCAAATGAAACGGACCCACCGGTAGCGCTGGACACGCTCGAATTTGAGCTGAAGGTTAAGTGTACGCGCAAAAACAAGGACTCTAACGATGTGACCAATAACGAGAACATGTACAAGAACCACAGCATCTACTCCGGGCAGATCAAGTGGATACCGATCGGGAATCAGGCAACCATCCACACGGAGGCAGCTGTTGGTCCGATCGATGACGATATACTGATTAGCAAGATGCGTCCAGGGCACGAGTTCGACATCAAGCTGTTTGCGGTGAAGGGAGTCGGTAAAGATCATGCCAAGTTTTCGCCCGTCGCAACCATTTCTTACCGTCTGCTGCCGGACATAAAGCTGAACCGACCGGTCGCGGGGAACGATGCACGGTTGCTGCAAAAGTGCTTCTCGCCTGGGGTGATCGAGATTGCGAAGGATGATCACGCGTACGTGAAGGATGCACGGTACGATAGCTGCAGCAGGAACGTGTACCGATACCCACAGCTAGCAGACGCGGTCACGATTGCTCGGGTGAGGAACCATTTCATCTTTACGGTGGAATCGCTAGGGGCGCTCAAGCCAGAGGTAATTTTTGTAGAGGCGGCAAAGGTGCTGAAGAAAAAGTGCCGTATGTTTTTGGATGAAATAAAGGGCAATTGAGAAGCGTGAGGCGTATGATTATTTGAAGTGGCGATTTATGAAACAAATTGAAATGAAACGTTTGAATGAACATTCGAACTGAACCACGGGAAGTAAAGCTGAACTAATGGATAAGAATTCGAATATGAATTTATTCACACAATAAGGTCGTTGGTTCTGAAGCTTTCATAATTATTTATCGTTATTAACGCGAGAGGAGAACATTGAAGAAATTAAAATTGAAAAATCATATAAATAGAACGTATTTTAAGAAAGGACACGAGTTAAGAACCATAATGATGGGGAGTTGGAAGTTTGAGTATTCTTTTGAAAAACCTCTGATTGATCGGCAAGACATGAAGGAACCCACGAGATCGTCCAGTTCTGTCCGATAAATATAGTCCTTCTCTTTTCAACTGGAAGAGCTAGAGCATACTTACTTGCTTAAACAATGATGGGTATGCCCGATGGATCCCTAATTATTTTAACTTACTTAAGATGTCTTCGAACAAGACAACATAATTTTCAAAAACATCATGGATATAAAGGAACATTCTTTACTTAATAGGACAAAAGGATCTAGGTGTTATTCGTCTTTTAAATAATATTTTTTTCAATATTCTCTATTCTCGATCCTGTCTTGAAGGATAAGGAAGTAAATCTTCCATACTTAATACAAAGAGTCCAATCACGACCCATCGATCCGCGCCGCCATGTCCAACCGTCTCTAAACAGGAAAAACAAAGGCCTTAAAATACTGCCGATTCAAATGTTCAAAAACTTTATATTTAATGTGTTTCTCGCTTCTCGTTCGTCATACACAGTCCGCACTGATTTCTCAATACCTTTTTTTATTTTTACAACTTATTTCGTTTGCTACCTAATGGTGGCTTCTGCAGGTTGAATGCATCGCCTCCCGTCGTTGACGCCGTGCCAAATCCGAACCCTAACCGATTCCCGAACCCATCACTCGTACCCGCACTGTTGCCCGTGTTCATGCCAAAAAAGTTTGTCTGTCCAAACGGTACTCCCTTGTTCTGATCGGCCCCCGTCGTCAGTCCCGTCCCAGCGCCAGAAGACCAAAGCGATGAACCAGCGCCCGTCTGCCGTAAGGAAACACCGAAACTCACATTCCCTCCCATTACCGTTGAGAAAGGGGTTGGTCCGGATGAGATGTTGAGCGCAAATTTGTCCGCCGCACTACTTCCCTCCTTTGCTCCCTCATTACTCTCGAACACGTCGGTGTTATCGCGCAGCAGATAGCGTCTTAGGTTAAGGTACTGCTCCTTCTGCGTTTCCACCTTCTGGTGCAGCTCGTGCAGTCGCCCGGCCAGTGCAACAAAGCTTTCGTAGATCTGCTGCAGGCACAGCTTCAGATCCTGCGGCGTAAAGTACTGCGGTGTGGTCAGCGAGTTCATGTGCTTCTCCGTCAGCTCGACCTGCTGCTTCAGGTTGATCAGATCCGATTCGTACTTTTGTATCAGTTCGATAAAGTACTGCAGAGGGAGCGTGTTCTCGAACTGCAGCCCGGCTGGTGTTTCCTGCGTACGCTGTGCCATATCTGCCTGGCGCGTAATGCCGGACGTTTCATGGCGTAGCATCTTGATCGCGTTCTGGTTGTTGCTGACGCTGTTCGACAGTTCGGCCAACGTGCTGTTTAGGCTCTTGATTTCGTTCGACACGTTAGACATCTTACGGGCGGAGGAGCGGGCAATATCCGAGCCGATGGTTTTCTGCTTCTTGATGTACTCCTTCAGATGTTCAACTGTGCTGATGATTTCCTGCGGCACCTGGGATTCCTTTGCCTTCGTGTTGTCGCTTTTGCCTTCGACCGATTTCGGCTGGTTTGCATTGATGTCCACACCGCCCAGCCCGACCGTGGTCGTGGTGGTGGCCGTCGTTGTAGCTGCCGGTGCCGGCGTTAGCGTGGTCGCAGTGGTGGCCGTCTTGGCAGCACCAAAAAGACCACCGGTTGCAGCGGCATTTCCAAGTCCAAGCGTGCCTGCACCACCGGCCGTGGCAGTGGCAGCCGTTCCAAAGTTTAGCGTAGGCACTGCAAATGTTGACGTCGTTGTTGCGGTTGCTGTCGTACCGGCCGACACGTTCAGTCCTGCGCCAAACGGGCTGGCAGTTGCACTGGTAGCACCGAGCCCAAACGATAGTGGTTGTGCTGCCGCCGTTGTGCTGGTGGCGGGCTTCCCGAAACTAAACCCGGTTGCCGTGGAAGCTGTCGTCGTTGTTGCGGTTGCCGCTGTTCCGAACGAAAAACCCGTCGCTGGTGCTGCCGCTGCTGGCGCTGCAGCTCCTGCAGCGATGCTTGTCGTTGCTGCGGCGGGCGTTCCGAAGGAAAAGGCTGGCGCCGATGTTGTTGGGGTACCGAAGCTGAACCCGGACATTATGGCAAGTAGCAGACGGGCCGGGGGGGATGGAACACTACACGAAACACGGGGAAATTTAGTTCTTTCCCGTACAACGAACGCGTTTGTTTTCCTCGATGAAAAACGAGGGAAAGCAAGCGGCCGTGAAGATTGTTGAACTAAGCGGTTGTCAAACGTTAAACGTCACACGTTTTGGTGCGGTATGTGCCTAGCGGTTGATGCGTCGTAGCAATTCAATGGTTTAACGCACTTTGCTTCAACCTTTTTTATAGAAATTTCTTTAAAATAATTATTCTTTTTTGGTATTTGCAGTGTTTTGAACAGCATTAAATCTTTAATAATTCATCAATACGTAGGTTTCATACGATCTAATTTATTGACTTCAAGGACTCAACACGTGCTATCATGTGCCCATCCTATTGATGAATCCAAACTTATATTTACGTGTAGTTTGCCGTAAAATGGTTCATAAAAAGAAAAGAACAAACAACAACGCTCGGCAATTCGGTAAAGTAAACTCTTTATAGCAATCCTACATCCCCTACAAACAAATTAATATTTGTGCGGACGAACAGCCTTCTCGGGGTCGAACAGCTTCGGGTCGTCCAGGAATTCGACCGCTTTATGGTACGTAGGCATAAATCCGGCATTCTGTGCTTTGATAATCTCCCGCTCTACCTGCTCGTGTCGGCTTTTGCACAGTCCCGTAATGTTGCGACCGTACACCCGACCGGTGTACGGGCTTTGGAACTGGGACAATAGTTGCACGTTTTTGTAGTCCGGATTGATGCCGTACTTGCACAACACGCACTTAACTCGCTCTTTGGCGAACGGATTCTCCTCCAAAACTATAGGCGAGTTGTTATCCACGCTTGTCGTGTAGTGTTTGTGGTAGATTGCTGGACGTGCCACTGTAGGTGAGACCAGGGCGGCTTTGTTTACGTAACCTAAAACAGCTGCAGGAGGGTGCATTAGCAGATGGCTCAAATAATAGAACTTATAGCTATGATCTATTGCTAACACTGGACTTACCACGTGCTGAACGAACGCCACTTCGAACTCCGCAAATCATCATGCAAGAATCTGGTGTTCACGGGTGGTATGTTTGCGTTCTTGCAGCCGGATAGGTTTTTTGTAGCACCGTATGTCAACAAACCCCGGTATACACGCTTGATCCGTGTTGCCCCGAGCCCGGATAAACGGAATTTTGTAGCCGACTCACTAGGCACCGTCGTGTAAAAAGACAAGCAATGTCAAGTAACGCACGTAACAACATTGCCGGTAGAAAAAACAGTGCAAAATAATTACACAAATTGTTTAAATGTGTGTAAATATTTAGTTTTCAGCAAAAAATAGGTAAGCCTCGCATATTAACCCATTACTTTATTGCATTTAACCTTCTCGAACATTTTATCATACTTAGAAAACCCTCCAAAATGTCTAAACTGCTGCTAAGATTGTCCAGCCGAAGTTTGCGAGACTTTTGTGGGAGTGCCGGACTGGTCAGCAACACCACCGGAACGAGCATTTGTAACGCTAGCCGGTGGTCTAAACATCGCTCCCTTATTTGCCGGCTGCAACATACAAACCGCCAGTCGGACCCAATGAAGGGCAAGGGACCGATCACGTGGAAAAGCTTTGCATTTATTGCCACCGCCGGTATCGGTGTGCTGGGCTTCATGTGGTACGTGAAGGACGAGAAGGAACAGGCTCTGCTGCGGGAACGGAAGCGACAGCTGGGCAAGGCAGCCATCGGCGGAAAGTGGGATTTGATGGACTCCGAGGGCAATCCGCGGAAATCGTCCGACTTTCTCGGGAAATGGTTGTTGATTTACTTTGGCTTCACGCACTGTCCTGACATTTGTCCGGACGAGCTGGAAAAGATGTCGGCCGTGGTGGAAAATCTGGAGAAGGAAAAGGATGCCGACCCGGTACAGCCGATTTTCATTACCGTCGATCCACAGCGCGACACCAAAGAGATTGTGGGCAAGTACGTGAAGGAGTTTTCGCCGAAGCTGCTCGGGCTGACGGGAACGGTGGAACAGGTGGCGCAGGTGTGTCGAGCATTCCGGGTGTACTTTAGCGCGGGTCCTAAGGATGAGGATGAGGATTACATTGTGGACCATACGATCATCATGTACTTGATCGATCCGAACGGTGAGTTTGTTGATTACTATGGCCAGAACCGGGATAAGGAATCAATCAAGAACTCCATTCTGATCAACATGGCAAAGTTCAAGCAGATGCACAAATCGACTTGGTGGTAGGATGGGGTGGTTTTGCTTGATAAGGGAGAAGCGATTATGGAGTTTATCGATGCAGTATAGTAGCGAAGCCTGGGACGTTGATACATATTTGTTAAGTTGATTAAAAGCTCGGCAGCATTTCGTCGTAATGATCAAATGTGGCGGTCAGTTTCATCTTTAAATGCAGTAGAGAATATTGAGAATAAATGATGTGCATAAAGTAAGTTTGTTATTCCTTACAGCATGAACGGTACAACTCCTAACTTCAAAATCCAAAATTTTGTAAAAAATTCCAAAACTCTAATTGAATTGAAAAATACGCTGGATCGATTAATTTCTGGCCTAACACAACTGATATCGATCATCACCCCGAGGCCTTATTGGAGAATAAAGGGATCTGGGGCTTTCTATGACTTGATACTTACTCGAACTACTACACGTGCGTCACACCTGATGATGATGAGCGGTCCTAAGACCGAAATCGATTAACCAATGTAATAGACAAACATAGGAAGAAAACTAGCGATGGAGTTAGGAACATTACATTGGAACCTTGGTGAGACTATGGAAAAGGTCGTAACTGGTGCCTACATTTTGGAGGAGATTGGCAAAACTGTATTGTCATTTGTGGATTATACGACACTGGCGAAGAAGTTCCAATCGAAAGCATCGGAACCAACAATAGAAATCCATGTAGGCGGTACAGAGATGAAGAACACGATCTGTTTGTCAAGGAGCTTGTTGCTTCTCCGCGATCACGAGCGATAAGTTTTTCACAACCTTTTATTTATTGTAAGGAGAGGTTCAAAAAACGTCCTAAGCTCTCGGATCGCGATAAGGACAGAACTCCTATTTCGGGATTAAAATCGTTTCTCGGAATCCTTATCATTTTCACTCGCTTACCCTTGCTTACCCACTCGCTTACCCCGCTTGTGCATCAGAGCTGTTTTTTAATGATCGAAACGGGTCACTAATCAAACATACACGATCTCTGTGATACATAAGATACCACTTTGTGTCTAGCAGCCAAAGTCACCACAAGCAGCTCGGTTGTAACTAACAACGCGTTTCCCAGAAATGGTGAACGACTAAAAGTCCAAGTGACAACAAGCGCAGCTCGGCTGCGACAACAAAGATTCCCAGAATCGGCGAACAAAGCTCATAGCAGCAAGACCACACAACAGTGAACTACGCAGTTTCAACTTCATACACAGAAATTCACAAAAGCCATAGCAGCAGAACCAGTAGAGGAACACTAAATCTTCAGGCACATGACTCTAGTTAGTCGAAACCTTTCAAAGAGAAAGTAAGCCGCTGAATGTGGGAATTTGGACACGAGTCTGAATATCCATAGCAGGATATAACCTTTCTCGCAGAACAGAAGAAGAAGAAGAGGTTAAGGGACTACGAAGGAAGGATATACTGGCGATCGATACTGGAACTGATACAGCTGAGCACAAACGCCAAGGGCCACGTGCATAAAACCTCTAAAAAATGAACAGATATGATGTCTCGGTATCAGAACACGTACCAAAACATGGCTTTTGGTGTGGTGAGATTCATCACAGCGACTTACAACAGTCGGAATGGCAATAAACAGGATGTTGGGCCTAGTGACGGACCTATGTAGTTAATAATTAGCCCAACGAGCCGGTCCCAGGTTTGCTGGTCAATTACAAGCATAT